>JAWZYV010006532.1:0-600000 GCA_038373885.1 Cheiracanthium punctorium | reverse complement strand
ATATATCCGTGACTTTTCCGCTTCCGAAATCACAGTTATGTTCCAGAAATGATACATGCTGCCACCATGTGCGATCTCTCTGTTACGTAGCGAAGAGTATGTCGTATGTTACATTTCAAAAATATGCTTCTCTAACGATCCAGAAATATCCAGTTGTTATGTTATGCAAAGTAAAATTTGAAATATTTCTCAGATCTGAATAAATGATTTTGTGTTGTGTAGTAACTTTAATCTTATATGCTTCTTTCTAAAGTCTCGTGGAGATATTAAGAATGCTGCTTGCATAACGTTCAAGTATTTGACAAGGAAACACGTGTGCAAGCAAGACAGGCACTAGCTTAAAAGTTACTAACTAAATATTCAAAAATTCTCTTTGAAAGAATGGGTGTTACAAGTTATTACATTTGCATATGAGTGTTACATTTACATATAGGGGACATGTATATGGGTTTTACATTTGCATATAGGGGACGGTGTCCCCAAAATAATCCCCTTAAGAGGGAAACTTGCATAAAATAACATAAATGGTAAATAAAACTTTGACCTTTTGACACAACATTTTGCACCACAAACATATTTTAAACCCACACTAAGCCATGAAAAAAATAAAATAGAATTTTAAAAATGTGTCAAAAAGATCATTTCACCCTCACCCAAGAGCAAAATCATCCTTCATTCAAAAATAATTGTAAATTGTTTTTATTGGCAAAATAAATGATATAAAAGTAATTATGACCATTCATAGTGAAATAAAAGAAGTTTTACAGTCAAATAGCATACATAATTTATTTTATGATAATTTTAAAATAAACAAAGTCTCACAAGCAATAAAATGGAACATTTTAAAAGTATAGTTCAAAAATTATGGCCTACAATAAATTTATAAATAAATTAAATAATGAAACGGGGCGTAACGCATTTTGAGAACGTTTCAATGGCTGCCACGATGACGAGGACCCAGTACTGGTATTTCTTCAGTCGATGGATCATTTTCCTTTGCAGTATGGCTGCCCACTTTAGGTCGTATTACTGGAACACGCTGAGAAGTATAACTAACTAAATAAGTGTAATTCACATCTAAATACGTACTCTATTCAGTAAACCAAGTCATATTTCTGTACTTTAAAGACTGTATTTCTAAAAAAATAGGAAAGTGAGTGCTTACCTTGTAAGAAAAATGATACAATCCAGCTTTTAAAAATTCTACTGTGACACATTATACTTTGATCACTTAAATACCGCCATTCCTTCTTCTTGACTTGTCACAACTAGTTTATGTATTGCCTAGATGATAGTGCTGTCTGTCTGGAAGAAAACAGAACTTGGATCGTTTTGCCGGCTAAGATCATTTTGGGCCACTTTTCCCTACTTGTATATGAATAAATACAAGTATATGCAAATACTTACAAATATAAATAAGTCTATATATATGAATTTAAACAAGTATTAAAAAATCGGACACCACATCTTTTTCTTGTACTTGTATAAAACAATGCAATTTTTCATGCAATACACTTATATATATATTTTTTTTTTCGTTTGAAAGTGTATTACGGTACTTAAATAGCATCAAAGTTTATGATTGATTTTTCGCCAAATCTAAAGAGGTATAGCCAATATGTGTTCTGTTTCAAAAGTTTATTTCATGAATACATACAAAAGTGACAGTTCAAGCTACATGCGTTTACTGTTCACGTAACTGGTTCTTTACTGCGGCTGCGCTAAAATTTCTCGTAATTTACATTTTCATTTTTAGGGTAATTAGTTATACCTTCATAAAACCCACATTTTTCTACTTTTTCACTCATTAGCATCAGATAAAAATACCTAAAAAGGATAATTTAGGAAAAACGGTTAGAAAGAAAAATGCATATTGTTATTTTAATTAAGTACTGTCGTGTACGAAACTGAAGGCTTAAAAATCATTATCTTAGTAAAAATGAGTTTCCAGATAATTTTACTCACGAAAGGAAATAACTTTGTTGAGTGAAAAAAAATAACACTTTATTACGCATTGTTTAAAAAAAATTGCTTCATTTCTTCAATTCAATAAAGTTTTTATTAGGGATCATTAGTTGAGTTTTGCAATCAAATTGTATAAATAAACAAATAAATGATAAAACTAAATGTTCTTAAATCTCTTTTTTTAATATCATGTTTGAAGTTTATTGTTCTGGAAGCGAACATCTACTTTAACCTTTCTCATTATGATAATATGTTGAACGTAAAATAAAAATATGAAAGCTCTCAATTAAAGCTCTCTTTTTTAATAGAAGACTTCGAGTACTTTTGATAGAAAATATTAAAAAAATACGAAACCCTTAATTTGAACGATTGGTTATTTAAAGATTTTTTTTATCTAGAGTGACTTATTTTGTTCGTTTATTATTTTTGCAATTTTTTGGTTAGACCTTTTTTTAAAAAAAGGTATATTTAACATTTTCTAAATTTTATGTTTCCTTAGTGCATTCAGTTATACAAAACTGAAACCAGTAAATAATGAAAAAATATTTTTCAAATTTTCATTTTAAAATAAGGGATATTTTTAGGTACCATTAAGAAAACTTTTTTCTTCATCATATATAAGAAATCATATATAAGAAAAAATATTCTATATATATACCATATTTATTCTTATATATGATTTCAGTTTGATAGTAAACAATGCTCATGATTTTTAACATTAATGAAAGAAGTAGATATGTATATTTAAAAAAAAAATACATGATAGTTTTAACGCTTTGCACTGGAATAGAAACACAAGCAGCTGTAAATATTCTGAAACAGAAAAATGTAGATTTCGCAACAGATATATGTGCAGTTTCCCATACACGGTAGGAAAATACGTGCAGTAATTTTCTATCCTGTTTTAATGACTAAAGTTATTAAATAATTTCAGAGATACCTAGTTATCAATGTCAGCTTATGACCGTTGCATTCTGTAACCTCTATCAGTGTCAATGCTTTCAACGAAGCGATACCGATTTCACTGGTCTATTACACGCCATTTCTTGAGCAATTAACTGAGTTGCCTGGTCATTTCATGATCTTAAGTAAGCAATTTCGACCATCTGTTGGCTCATTGCTATAGTTGTCACTCTCAGCTGTTGAGTGTTTATGGCGTTCTTTTGGTCAAAATTAATTGTCCGAGAAAATGCGCAATTATTGACTTCACATTCCCTTTGTCGTTAGAGGTCTCTGGGTAATGTAGGTGACAGCAAAACGGTGTGGAATTGAAAAGGGTGAGCAATAGCAACTAAATTTGAGTTTACACGAGATTCGCTTAAGGACGTTTTAAAAAGAAGTTTAGTTCGGAAAATGCACCAGTAGATGGCGCTTTGCATGATGAAATCAGTTCTCACAGTGACCCAATTTAGTTCATAAATGCTCAGAAACAAATTAATAAATATTAAAATTGATCCCACAATCCGAATTCGTAGTTTCCGTTAATTTTTTTTTTTTTTTTTTTTTTTTTTTCATGCAAAGCGCCACCCAGCCAACATTTTTAAAACTAAGTTTTTCCCCCGTAATTCCTTAAGCACATCTCACATATAGAGTTTACCACATTTGTGTACTATCTGTTTATCTAAAGTGACCAGACGTCCTGCTTTTGGCGGGACAGTCTTGATTTTTACCTATATGTCCTGCTGTCCCCACAGAACCCTAAAATGTCTTGCTTCTCCGTTTCTGTCCGGCCAAAGTCCTGCTTTATGAAAAATAAATAAATAAATGTAAAATATGTTGGAAATAAATTCGCGTGAAAATGATTGTGTTATTTAAAAAAGTTTTTTTGTTACTTGCATTTAATACCGTTTTTTAACTGATGAAAAAATGATTGTTCTATAATATGTATCAGGTTGTAACGAAAGTTTTCCGCCAAATCTGCCTGAAAAACTCACTTCTAACTCCTTAGATAACTGTTTTTGAACTTTCGGTACCAAACCTGCACAGTGTCATATGATACAACACTAGTATTTAAAGCTGTACTGTACTCATAATTCGTTGATATTTTGTAGCTGACTTTTTGCAACACAACTGGAAGTAAATGATGTTTCTAATCCTCTAGAGTGATAGTGTCATTTGAGACACCTTGTACTTAATGATAACTATATTTTTTTATAGATTTCACACCATAGTGTTATAAAGTAGGTCTCTTTCTTCCAAATGCCAAAAATCGTTTGACGAAATATGAACAAATACGCCAACGCGAACTGTGTGCGGACGATGTTTGAGGTGGCGGGAAACTTTCGTTACATCATAATATTAATACATACCTATAATCAATGGATGATGATTCTATAGTTATTGTTAGAAAGCAAACTATTTTGGTAAGTTATCCAAAAATTAGCTATAAAATTATTTAAAACAAAAGTTTATATAATAGGCCTATTTTTTTGTATATAATAGCTATATATTTTTACAACTCATTTTTCTCATAATAGTAGAAAATCAAAATCTTGGGGAGGGTAGGAGGGTGTTCGAGATTGATTTTTACCCCTCCCGTCTCTGCGGCAAAGAAGTTACCTGATTTTCGGTTTAAAAAAATGGTCACTATATGTTTATCCATTTTAGCTGTGGAACTCTGTTTATAGGGGAAGTTTAACTATAACCACCCTGTATATTAAATATAAATAACTACATATGACTGGAATAGATTAGAAGAAGTTCGTGGTATTTGCAGCATTAATTTGAAGATAATGGAATTCACCTGGTTGCAGTAAACAGTGGCAAGTTTGACGATTCAAATTCCCGCCAAAATAGTTGAATCTAAGGAATACCGCAGTAAAAGAACGACCCAGATAATGTGAATCTCAGAGTTAGATGCGCCTGTGATGTAGATAACGTATTTTTTAATATTAATTATCATTAACTTTCTGTTTCTTAAATATAAGCTATTCAGAATCAACTATTCTAACTTATTTTTCTGTTCTCATTTTTTCCCCCACACTTTGGCTTTTAAGATTTCATTTCGCTTCTTCCCACATAAAGTAGTCTTTAAACTGTTTAACTTCCACGACTGGAAGTTGCCATCTGAGATAAAAATAGATTTTATTAGGTCATTTCATAACTTGTAACGGGTTTTACATTTTCCCTCTCATGTTGCTTTATTTGACGTATTTTATTTTGATGCCATGCAGCATATTTCAAAATTATTCGTTCACAGTTTTATTACTTCAATTTTATTGGCTTAAACGTTATGGATGCTGTATTATTGGCGTTGGTTATTTCCGTCAAGATTTTGTTCTTGCCAATGTGAAGTTCGGTGTTGGCATAATTTTTAAGTCATTCAATCTTTATTTTACTGATCTTGTAGCACGTTAATTAATGCCTCTTACCTGTCCGCCAGCCACAATTATTTACCAATTGTTAATTAATAATTCTCTTGTTTAAATAAAAGGCTTCATGTCATATTGCGTCACATATATTGCTCCGTGGCTGGATTACTGAAACATTTTTGTGTTTAAGCACTAATACGATCCTCGTAGTAGTTTCATTTTAAGCTTACTCAACCACACCATAATGCCTTGTTTTAGCAAACTGATAACAGTGTATCTATTTGTTCATGAACTAGTCATAGGAAGTAGTTACAGCAAAACAATTTCGAGATTGATAATCTAGGAATTGTTCATGAACAAGTTTTATGTCAAGTATGAAGAATGGGTCGTTCCTTCTCTGCGGTATTCTTTAGCAACGAATGTACCATGCTTCACAAGTGTGTGGTGGTGTATGTGCGAACTCGCATAGATGGAATATAACCGTGAAAAAAATCATCTTTATTTCAATATTTACGCTTCAGAAGCTCATGATAAGATGTAAAGTGCTACATTTTACTCTGTCTCTAATATAATATATAATGCAATCTACTCAGAAAATGTTATTAGTTTAATTGGCTGATGACTTTCAGCTAAAAAGAAAAGAAACTTACTCAGTTTCCTTATACGGACGCTATTGTCTGATCCTTCAGATTCGTTTCCTAGATACTACTTTCGATATTCAGTAAAGCAGCTGGTTTCCAGAGAACTTTAAAGTCTACTCCATTTAAAAATGACCATTCACTCTCAAAACAAATTTATAGCAGATAGCAATGTTACTTTAATTGTCTGTTAACTTCTATAAAAGAACTTTAACAGTTTCTTTACTCAGACGCTATTGACAGATCCTTCCATATTCGTTTTCTAGAAAATAATTTCGATGTTCAGTAAAGCAGCTGGTTTCCCCAGAACTTTATAATCTACTCCATTTTAAAATGACGGATTTACTCTCAAAACAAATTTATGACAGATACGAATATTTTGGAATCTCATGTCTTCCAACAGATGTGATGATCACGCTAGGAATTTATACTAATTAGATGTTACCGAAACATTCAAACACAGTTTTCGGAAATTGATTGATCGTTTGAAAGTCAGGTGTAACAACAAATTCTAATTATGCTCTGCCAGCAATCACTTGCGCATGATGCTGCTTACCAACAATTACTCCAAGAGTAAACTATTGAATTATGCACTAAAAACGTTCATAACAATCAGGAACTCTATAATTTAACGTTCTCCAAAACTTACTCGTGACACATAATTGGGGGATACTGGAATCAGCGTGTAAACAATCGAATCAATGATATACAAAAACGAAGTTTTAGAATTCAGCGGAGCATGTATTGGCCACTGCAAAGCTGCAAATGAGGAGTGTCAGCTGCCGGAATTGATTTTCCGATAACTTTTTCCGTGTTTACAGTTCGATTGTTGCCATTTCATCTGCAATTGTTGCATTAGGAGCTTCATCTGGAAATTCGTTACGGTAATGCAGAGAAAAAGAAAAAGCATAAGCGAAAGTTTCATTCCTCTTTTTTGTTGTTGGCTGGTATAGTGTAAAATGGTTAATGAGTTGTCCAAGTTCCTCGCAAATTTGTACTGCAAGATTCAAGCAAAGTTAATTACTTGAACGAGAGAAGTGGTTAAACAACAGTAACAGGAATTAATGTGTGGGAAAATCGTGACATTTTGTAACTACGTTAAACACAATATTAATGGATAGAAAATAAGGCTTGGAATTGGAAATGTATTAAGAATCGCATTTTTTAATGGGATTCCTTATTTTGAAAGTACTATTAACAGGAATAAAAATAATTGAACATGATCAATCGTGTTTGCCATATTCGATGGTGTAGTTAACAAACGTGTGTTTTGATTCAATTATCTATAAATTTATAAATAAATAATCTTGTCAGAGTATTTTTTTCTGAACACATGGCAACAAACTTAAGGCAATCAAGTTAAATATCCAATGATGCAACGTTTAGTGAATCAGAACTAACTGAAATTGTAACATTCATAAAATATATTTGACGTGCAACATGATTATTGTGTCAAGCAGTCACAAAATTGAATTTTGTTTGTATCTTTTTAATTCCAGACATTTAAAAAAATGCCTTCATTTATTTTGCCAAATAAAAAAGTTTAGGCTCAGGCATGCAAAATGATTTTTCAAGATGTTTAATTAATACCAGTTTTATATTACAGTTTAATAATAAATTCTGCAGGAACTGAGCAGTCGTGGGCAACATTTGCTTTTATGATCTTTGAAGTTTCTATTTGAGCAGTTTCTTTTTTCTGATACCTAACTGAAATTCTGACCCCGACTGTTCCACTTGCTCGAAATCAACAGTACTGTGTGGTCTTATATCTATAACCATTAATATCGCACTAACCTTAAACTTCAACATGATCTTTCATTTAAGCTATGCGCATTTCATGTTTTCTGAATATTTATTTTAAAATTTTGAGAGAAACAAGATTTACTGACCTAGTATTTGCAATTTTATGATGGCAGTAGCAATACAAATCCCTTAAACCTGCTATATAATGCTTTCTACTTTTCAAAATTTTAAGAGGCCCTAAATTGGGACATATTTTTAGGAGAAAACGTATAAGTAATTTTGAACCACATGATTGATTATAAATAAAAATCTGAGTGCCCTTTCTTCTCACGGAATAAAGCTTTCTTACTTTAAAGAAAAAATTCAAAGCGAGAAAAAAACTATCGTTGTGAAACATTCAAAAGAATTAAAAAGTTTCTGAGCACTAAACAGACAAATAGAGTGAAGCATAGTGGCGTTCCTAACTTGAAATTTCACATTTTTGGAGATATTTACTCTTTAAATGTTCTGTTAATATAAATGTGATATTCTGTGAGTTAAGTAGTTAAAGTTTGCATTCTTCGTATGTGAGTTAGAGAGCAACTTAGGAAAATTTGAAAATATCATTGGTTAGCGTTAGGGTTTGAAAAATTCTCTTCAAATATAGAAGATAAGTGGGAAACATTAATGACATTCTCAAAAAGCAAAGAACAACAATTCATAATTCGAATTTAGAAAAAAAATGTGTGTCGTGGCCTGCCCTAGTGCACCCCCATTCTTAATTCGGTAGTCTGAAAATATGTATCGGCGCTTCTTGACAGATACACCCACAAACATTTTACTATTTATTGATATTAAAATAATTACAAAACATTTCAAATAAATTCATCTTGTTTAGATGTCAATCTTTAAAAAATAGCATGCAATGAGTATTAATCTGTTTTTAAATTCATATTGCTTTAGCAATTTGTAACTTCATCTATTTAAATATATACTCAGAGTTATCTAATTAAAATTCGTTACCAAAATTCAATTTCAAGAATAGTTGTCAAATAAATCGAGCATCGACCGAAAACCAACTTCTTACAAAACTTCCGAGAACAAATTTAAGGTTTCCAAAGTTTCTCGAAATCCAACGCAAGTCTTGGAATTTTTCGAAATGCATCGTAGCATAAAGGAAATTAACAAACAGCACCGCGCCTTTACTTAACACGCAATTTTATCTTTTCATCCCAAGCAAAATAATAAAACGGAAGATTATTGTGCAAATGAAACTTCTGCAGCAGGGTTCCCAAAGTAAAACTATTGATGGATGTGACAAATTGCTTAAAAGTATCTCTTAGAACCAAATTATTGAGTGGATAAGTACAGGCTGCAGAGCGCCATTTGAATGGAAGCACTCAAAGGGAAAAGGAGCGCAACTGTTTGTTTCTCCTCTTTTGCTCGGTGTGTTGCGGGAAAGCTTGCTATTAGGCAAACAATGCTCAGGGGAGAGAGAAAGAAATAATAAGAAAATAAAAAAGAAGAAACTCCGCTCAATTTAAAGCTAAAGTTCGAAATGTACGCCAAGGAAACATGGCCTTCATCCCACTTCTTGAGATGAGGAATTTTTAATAATGCGATTTGTGGAGAAGGCTTGTATATTAAAGTGCACTTTCACGTGGGTTGCAAACTTTCGTTTCAGGAATTTAAAAGAAAAACACATTTATTATACACGCGCATAAAAGAAGAATGTGGTTTGATTAAGTTTTGTTGTGTGTAGGGTTATTTAGCATTCGATAGAGATTCAATTTAGAAAAAAATAATTAGTTTTTCATTCAAACGTAATATAAAAGTAGTTTGATTAAAAAAATCGGCGTGAATTACAAAAATTTCAAGGTGAGAAATAAATTTTTAAAAAATGACAAGAAAAAATGATTTGGTTAGTTATTATGTCACAGAAATGTATTAATAAAAATTTAAAAATACGCTTTTTACCGTATCCAAATGTATTCAATTGCGTTTCAACCAAATAAAAATTCCTCCTCAATTCTTCGAAGTTTACAGTATTTTTCGTAATTTTGTCTTACTTCTTCCTGATTCCCTTCAATCTTCTGTAATTTCAATCATTTATTTCAAATTTAATTCAGCCACTCTAATTTAATTAAATGTAGTACAAATTTTACTTTAGTTACTTCAACTTCACATTTTCCATCCTTTATCCTGGAAGTTCATACTGAGACTTCGTCGAATTCCGTTTGCGGTTTCTAGAAGTCTGTTTAAATTTTAAAAAAACTATTTGATAAAAAATTAAATATAAAGCATAGCTGCGACTACATTGAATTTTTTAACACTGTACTAGAATTTGGTTAATTTACCTCAGAATTCCAGAAGAATTATAAAGTACAGCTTGAAACATGAAAGTATGCTTAATATCTCTCTTTTTGCCAAAATATTAATGCTTTATAAATTAATCTTACTGCCTCCGTATAAATTTCCATCTCAGGCTGATTAATAATTTGTTTGATAATTTATTTAGCTTTAATAACTTATTTTAAATTATTATTTTTTGTATAAAAGATCTATCTTTATCAAGATCAACATTATTTAAATAGAAGGTGTGAGCTCTCCGTTAACTAAAAATAGTTTTGTTCATGAGGATAAAGTTATATTATTACTGATTCCTCGCTTTAATAATTTAAATAAAATAGCTAAAAGATGAAATATAGCCTATAAGTATGTATACCCGTGGAATTTTTCCAATATGAGGTCTTCAGGTAAAACATACCAAAGTCCTTATCGAAATTTAAGGAATCTGTTTCCTCTAATGTTGTGCATACTTGTATTACGTTCATCGGAAATATATTTCTAGAAATAAATAAATAAGCATTATTATTCACGAGAACTTGTTGAGAATTACAACCATTTGCTGGAGGTTCAGCTTGAGAAATCTATTAAATTTGGAGATCGTTCGCTCAAGTGCCCAAACTGAGCGAATTTTGACGATATTTTGCTTTAAAGCAATCGTGTAAAGCTAAACTGTCAAACTTCGGCAATAAAATAGAATTTAACGTATAAAAGCACTTTTAAGTGACCCTGTAAATGAGCTACCCTATTCAAGTGCAATAAAAAAACGATCAGAACTACATGCTACAAAAGTCCTAAATACAAAATTGCAAAGATTCTACAGCGATTAATTTTTGATTGATGTCAGATACACATGCACATCAATAGCCAGCATACTATAGCTAGTCGAAAGTGATTCACAGTTGTTCAAAAATGGACAGTACTTGCATGTCCATGTACATAAACCTGTACGTCCGTACAAACGTCATACAGAAAACTTGTCAAAGTAAATTCAGTTGTTGCCAAAATTCAATTTTCCGTCAATATTTGAATTTTTTGTGACTGTAATGTTTGCTTACTTTGATAAAGGGAGTAAAAATAAATAAGATGAACGAGATGAAGGTGTATTAAGGATAAGTGTTTCAATTAATTGGAAGTTGTCTCATTTGGGTCGTAATTTAAATTACCAAAAAAGAAAAAAACGTTTTGGGTGAATAATTGTCGGTAGTTATATTTTTTTATTAATCGGTAAGTTTTATCGGGCCTTTAGCTTCAACCTGGCCAACACGATAAGATACTAAATAGGTTAACTGGCTTAAATGAGAAGATAGTGCATTACGGCATATCTCGCGGCTGCCGATCTAATGGTCTGAAGCTTTGGGCGTTTTTCTGCAGATGCAAACTGAATATGCGTGTTAGAACTCCTTAAAAAGAGTACTGCACCCAAAGCGTCCCCCTTGGACAAAAACCCCCTCCTGTAAGCTTGCCATAACACAAAAACACGAAAATAATGGTCTTATATAGTAGAATATGAATTTGAAATTTTCTTCAGCCATTCGTTTCGAATATCGATACAATTTCATGAAAAAATAATTGTAAAAATTAAATTACTTTTTCCCCCGTCCAGAAATGGCAACAGTAGTAACGTTCGTTCATATCCATGAAATATTTCCAACACCGAAATCCTTTTCGGGCAAATCACAACCCGAAAGGAACCTATACACATTCATCAGTGCAGCAAAATAAATGCACCTGCTTCTTACATTCCCAGAGCGTAAATCCTTAGCGAGAAAAAAAACAAAAAACTGGAAACATGAAAGACTGGTGGAAGAAGAATGAATAAATCTCTGGACCTTCAAATTTTTCGGAAAACACTTTTCTCTCCAACAATAGAAAAGAAGTGGGGGGGGGGGAGTAAAAAGCTCTGGACACAATGAAAAGTTTCGGCACCAGAATTCCGAAACTGAAATACATTTTCTTTAGCCTATTCTTTTCGTTTCTGAGTGCTAGAAATGCACTCGGCATTCCTGTTGAAGGTGGTTCCATTCAGTGTGATGCTTGATTATAATGTGTTTCAGTGTTGCACCTTCTTGTAAGATTTTCTTCTACTTGCTCTGGAGTCGTGGACACCCATAACACTTTAACGCGCAGTGTTCCCGCTCTGGGAACACCAAACTCTGACGTTTTGACTTTTGCCAGTCACGAAGAATAGATTTGATTTCTATAAAAATAGTTGCGGGTGACATAGCTCCACACGGGATTCCTTTACTTTTTAGCACGTCATTTTCCGTAAAAAAATGGCCACGATTATTTTTAACGGCACTGACATCTGCTGAAAATGGAAGAATGCGAGAACAGCTGGATAGATTGCCAATGCGAATAAGGGCAGCCTTGCATCGCTCGACTTAACTACCAGCAGATGGCGGACGATCGAAACGTTCATCGCGTGACACAGATCTAGAGACCTTTTTTTGACGCAGCTGGCTGTGCCGGCACAGCCAGCTGCCCTTTTTTCAGCATTGGGAAAGGGTTGCGCCTCAAAGGGTTAAGGGAGTGGGACAAGGTGCCCCCCCCCTTCCTCTTCCTCAAGAGATTTAGTATATTAGAGTAGTTTGGATTTAGTATATTGGAGTACACTACAATCTTGATAATCCGACATATATGGGGCCAAGGAACCGCTGGATTATCGAAAAATTTTGCATTATCAAGATCTCTTGTTTTTGGCACAAATCTTGTCCATTACCATCTATTTTGGGGCATATAACTGAGTTCGGGAGAAGCCCGCTTTTCTGGAAAAGCAATAATTTTCGAGATATTTAAGAATTTTGAATATTTAACCGTATCACTTCCCAGGTAGCACATACACGGGTTACCTGAACGTCTAGTAACGTTCAGAAAACGTTCTATGAACGTTCATAGACGTTCATAGACGTTCATAGAACATGAGAGTTCTGTCTTGGTTAAACAACAATCCGCTTTTGCTCAATTCAGTTGGTTTCTAGTCGAAGAAATCAATCTACGACTGCTATCGAACAACCAATCCAAAATTATAAAAGTCAGTTAACCCCTTCCAGTCTCATTTTATCACGTGCTTTAGTTTAGTCAGCATTATAATGCACTAGATAATTACACTTCAAAAATTCATTAGGTAAACTATAAAACAATGACAAAACAGGCGGAGGATCACAAGAGCGGGCATGCTTGTTTCCCAAGAGCGCCGGATTATCGAATTTGCCCGACTAACCAACCACCGGATTATCTAGGGTATACTGTATTTTCATAGATTGTCTTAAGATGTAAAAAAAAAATGCATCATAAAGCAAAATCGGAATTCAAATTGTTACAAGTAAGAAATTTGTTCCACTCCCTCCATCTCGATTTCCCCTCCCCCCGTCCACTGTTTATGTGGGCGTACGGATGTTTTGAAAAAGTAATAGACTTGCAAAAAGGAACACTTGTGAGTAGAAGAAAAGCAGCAAAAGGGGGTACCTGAAGCAACAGTGGCACCATAATCAAGAAATGGAGTCGCCAACAAATATGCTCCTCAATACCTTCCTAGATTATTTTTGCTATTTGTGTGAAGAAAATTATGCATCCATTGCTACAAAGGATTTAGGTCATTTAAAGTGCCTTTTCATTTAAAAGAACCACTAGTATTAGCTTAAGTATCAGTTAAAAGAGGGATTTAGATCTCGGATTAGATATTCAACGAGACGCACGAATTTCGTAATAATCGATGGTTAATTATGGAAGTTGGTGCACGGACGGACATACAGATTTACGCAGACAAACCGAAATCAAGAGCACTTTTGTTGGAAAGCGTTAAAAAATTGCATGATAAATAATGAAAATTAGGGAACTAACATTAAAAGTAAATAATATTGAAGTTTCTTGTTCATTAATATGTAATTTCATCCGTATGAACGAAACGGTAAATCTGACATAACAAAGTGAGCAAGCAAAACTACTCAATGAAAATATTTTCTTAAGCTATTTAAGGTAACGTCCAATTCAGTAGGTGTAGAGGAAAAAACTACCCTAACAGCACAGCTAATTCAAAAAATCATTCAAAGCACTTCTTTTGAACGTCAAAAAAAAATGTGTTTTGAACGTCCTTCGAACGTTTTCTTAACTAGTAGTACTACTAGCCACACAGCAAAAACAGGTTCTTTCAACGTCTATCAACGTTCAGAGAACGTTTTCTGAACTTTAATACATGTTCAGAGAACCTGTATGTGATGTCTGGGTAGGGTATATATTTGGGACGAGCCCAATGACGTCTCCCTTTACAAGTCTAGTACCATTTAAAAACTCGCGGGCTGCCCATGGTAGAAGTCATTGTTTAAGTTTCGAACATGCTTTTCAGGTTTGCAGACATACTATGAAGCAAACGGTAGTCTGCTTCGTGGTACGTTCGAACGTTCTATGAACGTTCCATGAACGCTTCATATGAAAGTTCTCTGAACGTCCATAGACGTTCACAGAACCTGTGTGTTCTTCCTTGATTTTAAATACGCGTCCACTCACTGCGTTGGCTTGAAATCGAAGAAATCAATCGACGCCTGCTATCAAACAACAAATCTAAAATTATGAAAATCAACTGAAAGGTTTGAAATTAAAGAACTAAAAAGAGGGGCATGTTTCATTTTAGGGTGTGTAACTGAGTTTGCTGGAGCCCATTTTACTGAAAAATATATAGTTTTCGAGATATTTAAGGATTCTGAAAATTTAGCCTTGTCACTCCTTTGTCCAACAACGTTTGTCTAGTAAATCCCGAGAAGTTTACTGGACTAATACGTATAGCAATCGAGCAGCGAATCTAAAATTATGTAATAAAAGCTTATAATTTTAATAAAAACCTTTTTTAGTACATTACTTTTTTCTCACAAAATAAGCGAAATGCGTGTTGTTTTTTAAATCCTTTGATAAACAAGTCAAAAAAGGAATTTATGAACAATTTTTACTTCCTTTTACGATGTAGAAAGGATTGCAATTACGATAATTTTGGTATTTAGCTTTTACAAAAAATTTATTTTAATTAATCTTTGAACCATCCGGAGAACTTCTTTTCATAACATATATGTATGTGTATGATTCGTTTTTACCAACTATGAATCTATTTTGACAAAGACTAGATATTTGCCAAGTTTCACCTGGTAGCGGGGTACCCACAGCGTAAATTCCTATACCTTAAATCTAAAACGATTACTCGTAGATTGTTGACTTTTTGCATTCGAAGACTGCTGCAACATCTAGTTATGCATCTCTATCTTTGATAGCAATCACCACGGTAGTTTGTCGATTGGGTCACCCTAAGAACTTCCAACCAATTAGAGTCTATGGGCAGTCAGTGTTTAGGATACGTCCAAAATCGCTCTCAGTATGTCATTTTGGGGACTTTTAGTGTTGTGTGTCTCAAACGTTAGACGTCATTTTGGGGACTTTTAGTGAAATGCCAAGAAATTTCGCGTCAAAAATTACTTTTCATAGCTCAACACTGATTGCTGATATTCGCAAACATTAATGATGGGGGAGTATCAAATTTCATTTTCGCATGAAAGATGTTTAAATTATATGAATGAAAAAAAGCGTATAATTTGACGAATAAAAAAAATTCATCAGGGGCTGCATCAGAATTTTTTCTGCTAAAGGAGTTAATCGAAATTCAAAATTTATTTAATAGAAATACAATTGATATTAGTAACTATTTGCAGACAGACAAAACAGACAAATTTACAGACATTTGAGACAAACAAAAAAATGAGTGCTTTTGTTTGTCAAAATATCGGTAAATTTGAAATATATAAATCACGGATTCATTTATATCTAAGAAAATAATTTATATTTAAGTATCTTTATTCTTAAGATCTTTATTCTTTCTATGTAAAAAGAATTTTAATGTATTACTATTTTTCTTTTAAAACTTTACAATGCTAATATAAAATTGCTGAATTTTGTGAAGCTCAAAAACTTTTGTGGTCCTTTTTAAATACTATTTTTAAATGAATCAACAAATACTGAATTGAAACAGAGCTGAGTACTCTCTAAAAGCAAATGTTTTTCTTTTAAAAGTTATACGGTTAATTTAAATAAATTAAAAATATATATTAACAGAAATTATAACATTTTTTTCAGAGTAAGAAGAGTACAAAAGGTTGGTATTAAAAAGTAAATAATTAATTTTAAACGAACAAAGACTTCTCGTCTCAAATAGTTTAAATGTTTATGATAAATAAAACACAGTTTTTTTCCTCGGGTATCTTTGAAACGAAAGTACTCAACACAAAGCTAAATATTTGAAAACATTCTTTTACAACTCAAACATTAAAAAAAGGAGAAAAACGAAAAGAATTCTGTATTTTTTTCCAGAAAACCAAACGCCTCTTTAATTTAGAATCCCGAGTGTGAGCATGAAGAGAGAATAATAGAAATGAATAACTCAGTCCATTTACATAAGGCACGACACCTGTTATTCATTAATGATTTCTTTAATTAAATATATCTCTAAAGAGACATATACAATAAGTATGAATTACTTAAAAAGTTTTTGGTGAAGTATGTATACAATTGCGAAAAAAGAATGAATTAGGTTTCTTTTACATTGAAAGTACTTTAAGACAAGTGTGATTTATTTATTTATCTGCATATTTTTTTTAGAAAATCCACTCCAAATTACTTAACCATAGCAAAAAATTATTCTGGAGCTGCTTAGATATTTGCCTCTAATGGCGACTTTCAATTATTTGGCGATTTGAGCATGCGCGTAATTGATAATCATTTCTCTATAAAGTTGCCATCAAAACAGTTCTCGATGTATTTTTATCCATAATCCTTGACACATATCACTCTACGATATTTTTAATCTAGTTACTTGGCAAATATCCAATCTGAATCCTTATTCAAAATATAAAAACGGTAGTGTTTGGAAATTTCTCTCCAAATATAGAAAATAATACCAAGCTGAGTTCAGCTTTGAGAAGTTGTTTTTTGTTATTTTATAATATTTATATATACTTCAATTTTCATATCCTTAACAAGTTTTTTCCAATTATCATCCTCCTTTTTTTTGGCTAAGTCTTTTTCGCTTTACAGCTAGCATTATCTAGTGTTCTCTTTATGTCGCTAATCATCTCTTTTAGGACTAGCAAATTTTTAAGTACCAAATAGACGATAGTTAGGGCGGTAGTATTCAAAAAAGTGATATAGCTTTCAGACAACATTTAAAACTTGGTCAAGCCTAAATCAAAATTAAAACATTGCTATAAATGGCTAAAAACTGTTTATAGTTTTTTTTTTTTCATTTTCTCTTTTTAACAGTGAGTTCAACAAGAAAATACATGCAACATCTAATAATAAGTAAAACATATTGTTGTGTTTTTATATATAGTTTTAATATTGTTTGAAATTTAACATACTTTTTGCTGTGTCGTTATGTTGTAAACTTCGACATTATTTTCATTTAAATGTCATTTAGAGTCTAAAACTGACAGAGAAATTTTAGTTCAGGCCTTCATAAAATATTATTTGTTTATCTTGCAACAGATAGTAAGTTTTTTAACCACTGCATTTACCCTAGCACATTTGAAGCAATTTCTTAAATAATATAGTATGCCATGGCAGCACAATGACATTTAATTCTTATCCTTAATTTCTTTATCATATATTTACTGTACAGAACTAAATATCTACTATTTTGTTAATAGACAAAATATATGGATTTGGTAAAAATGTTTATTTTTAGATTTTCGGAAGAAGTGCATAAAAAATTGAACTTTTACACAAATATGGGTACTTTTAGAGAATGAATTACGCCTTTATATTCTGAATATATAGGGTAATTTTGAAAAATATTTATACATATAAGATTTATAGTATGCACTGTATAGTACATTATATATATATATATATATACTATATATACTATAATTAAGTATATATATATAGTATATATACTATATAATATATATAGTATATATATATACTATATTATAATATTATATAGTAATATAATATAGTATATGTACTATATATATATATTTTCTGCAATTATAATCATGTGTGATATTTTATTCTTAAATAGCAGTTTATGCTCTACCTGTTATGAAAAAATGCATGTTCATTATACATATTAAGAAAAAAATTAAGGAAGATATATATTTGACTAACTGAATGCGCGAATGGAGCAAAATATTCGTTATACATACATTGTAAAAGTTATAAATTATTTGTTTGGATCTTGTATGCCTTACATGTAGATAGGATACAGATATGGAGATCTATAAAAACACCAAACAAAGGATTTACTATCATTGGTGTGTTTTAATAAAATACTTTTTTTAAAATTTGTGCTCAGCGATATTTTTTTACTACGAATACCTATTTCGATAATTCTTCCTTTATTGAAAAGTGGTGGTGGTGGGGGGGGATACCTTAGGAGTGGTTCCATATTAATTTGTTCAGAGTCAATCTCATTGATATCATTCAAAAATTTGGAGAAAAAAATCATGTTTTAAACTACTGAAAAGAGTAATTATGTTACAAAATGCTCTGTAAAATAGATTATAAGATTCGGTTAGCCAATTAAAGAAGACTTAATACATTAAAAAGCCTTTAATGCTGAATCAGTTCTGTACCTTTATAACCGTAATAAAATTTTTATGAACTTGTTGCAAAAAAGCACAGGAAACGATATTACTTTCACAGTTATTACTTTCACATGGAGGAACGAGATTGTATAAATATATTTACCATGCACTCACTGGCAAAAGTTTGGATAGTATTATTTGCTGATTGGGACGGAAATTCAGAACCATTCACAATAATAATCGAATATTTACCCTTAAAACAAAAGCTCTCGAAAGTTTATTACTAAAACGAAAGCGTTTATCTCAACAGTTTTTGTGATTTAAGCATTATAAAATTAGTTTAATAAAACATTAATTGCGCAGAACAGTAATAAGCCTAAGATTTTTACAATTTTTCGTATGGAAAAAAATATTGATTCATGAAGCTAAGGGAAAAAAAAAACACTAAGTAGAAACTAGGAGTAAATAAAAAGTATCATTAATTCAATATGCACAATGAGAGTCAATAAGAAATAAGAAAACAGTAAATAAGATCTTTCTATTAATTACTTTTATCGTTTAACAGAAAATCATGGCAGCGATTAACGTTTTTATATCACGCCAATGAACGAAAACAAAAATTAAGAAAAAAATATTCGAAGGGGCAATTCTTTTTTAATTAAGCCATGAGATTCCTTGTCGAATGTGTAACCGAGTTTTAATGAAGGGACTTTTGCATTTACGCTAAGAATTCTAATTAAATTTCATTCGACAAGTGAATAATTATTTCAAATGAGAAACCAAATCCCCCCTCCCTTTCTCTGGAAATAATCAACAAACAATTCATAAATAAATTTAACTGATAGCACCTCGATTTAAATGCGTTTTCGATTAAGTTTTTCAACCATGCAGAAAATATGAAAATGCATTCAAATGCAGTTATTTCGTAGCTAGGGTCAGGCAACTTTGAAAGAAATTAACAAGTTCATAAAAAGATTTGGCTGTGTGTTTGCATTGCCAAATTCTTTTAAAGATTAGTTTTTTTAATTAGTTTTATCGCAAAGTGAACGACGATATAACTTATGGAAAAAAGGTAAAGAATTATGATTCACGAGTTTTCATTATTTAAGATGGTAAGGGCGAGAGATCCTTTAATTGATTCTACATCTGCTCGATGCTAGAAAAAAGTGTATTTGCATTTAATAGCTTTGATTTTTTATGGAAATTGCTCCATATTTGTTGCGCGAATGTGTAATTAATGTCTTAAAACTTCGGCAATGTACAGAGGGGTTATTATTAAACTTCCCCTATAAACAGGGTTGTATAGCTAAAACATGTTGATAGATTGTAACTTATTTCAGAAAATAGACGATGCTCTCTAGAAATTTAGAAAAACAAAATTGTTCAGAAAAATGTTCACTAGGTGCTTCTTTGCATGAAAAACAGATTTAACAAAGGAAATGGCTAACTGGAAATGAATAAATAATTTCAAAATTTATTCAATTGTTTTTTGGTACTCATTAACGAATTTGAGTCATTTTTTGCGCTGATTTTACTATGCAAAGGGCCATCTGGTGGGATACTTTTGAACTAAACTTTAAAAAAAAAAACTTGTTGTTGTTGTTGCTAATGCCCTCTGACAACCGCGGAGCGGTTCCAGATCCCCCTTATAGGTAGGAGATGGGCGGAAGGGGTGACTTCCGTTTTTACGAGCCCCAGTGCGAGGAAGTCCGACTCAGCTCGGGGTCCCTAATTTTGAACCCATTCCAGAGGAGGGACCAACCCCCTGAAATCGGCACCCCCAGAAGTATTGTGTGACAAATTGGAGAAAATTGGAGCCACGACGGATTTTACGTGCACCAGCTCCCATTAGCATAAAGGGTTCCACAGCAGTCGAGCCGAGAGGAGATTTTTAAAAACTTACTTGAGTGCATCTCGTGGACAACCCCAATGCCAAATTTGATAGTAATCTGCTCACTCGTTTCAGCTGTAGAATTGGGAATTATAACCACTTGGTATAACAATTTTAAACAACACATGGAATTTATTTCAATCAGCCTTGCTTAGACTTTTTCTTTTCCCAATGGCCCGGTCAGCGCTCCCCTATAAGCTTTATCGTCACAAGGGCCACAATCAGCAGTTGGGCTTTTGATTATGGGTTATCTAGAAGGCAGGCAAATATTATCCCTAGTGGTCTCCTGATTTTCAACCAATTTCCGATGAGCGACCCTGCACCTGGACTGGCACCGAAGAAGTATCGTTTAAACATAGAGGATATTGGATACAAACCAGATTTTACGGTTACCAGCTCCTTTTAGCACAAACGAGAGAGGTTTTCACTAGAGGTCTGCGCCGCACGCCACGCCGCCGCCGCTGGGAATTTGTACCACGCCGCCGCCGCCGAGGTCTAGGCCGGCGCGCCGTTGAAGAACGCTGATTTTACACCACCGCGTACAATACAATCGCTTCAAAACTTAAAAAAAACTGTACCTAAACTTTCAGTTGCTTATTTTTATTTGGATAGTTCTTAACGCTAGTAACTAGTAAAGATACAATTTAAATTTTTTGAGTCAATGGTGTAATTTGATTTATTAAAAAACTGTTTAAACATTGAATTATACCTCAAAAGAACATTATAGGTTTGGAATGGTTCATGAGAAGGTTATGGAGAAAAAAAAATGCTGTTAAGCAAATAATGTATCATTCGTATATTGATAACTAAATGTATTGTGAATGTGCATCTAAACAACATAAACATACCCGATTTTGATAAAATCTATTGTTTCAGTTTTGCAGCAAAAATATTTTTAAAAAGTGTATCACAACGGCAAGCTCATACTCTGGAGCCCCACCAGTGACCGAGCGCATAGCCCTCTGAACTGGGAGACGGAAGGGGCCTGGTTCAAAACCAGGTCGCGTACGCCGATTTAACCGTTCGTAGTTTTCCGTGGTTTCCTTCGAAAATTAGCGTAGATACGGGTTAGGACCCCTTAGAAAGACCCCTACGAAGGGCACTCCTCTAGAGATGAGTTCGAGCTCATTTTTAAATCCCGAGCCCGAGGACTTAGTTCGAGCCCCCCAAGTGATGTTATTTTGGTCGGAGCCCGAGCCCGAAATAGCTAATAGATAAATAAAAGACAATTACTTCATTGATAGAATATCATAAATGTTGCCGTTTGTACAAATTAAACAAAAATCTAATTGAGGCCGCCCAAGCCCGAACGCAGTAGTGATCTCTAAACCCCACCCCTCGGCCTAGAGCCCACGTGCAGCTAATTGGCCGTAATCGCTCAATATCATACTCAAGACTAGTTTTCATAAAAACTCTAGTCTTAAAAGATCTCATTTTAGCACCAATTTATACATATATGAGTGTGTCTGTACGCATACTCCCATTTTCATTCTGCTGTTTTTCAAAAATATTCTCACGCCGCGGCGCGCCGCCGCCGCCGGGTTTCTGAGGTCGTTACGCCGCCGCCGCGAATTTCCGTGCGGCGCAGATCTCTAGTTGTCACCCACCCAAAGTCGATGTTACTTTTTAAAACAGTTGCCCACGTGCAGGTAATAATGAAGAGGGGGAAAAAAAATGTTGAATAGAAAGGAAAAGTATATTTAGAATCGTTATAAAATTTCTCATAAGTGCCACTCACAGTAAATTGCTAAAAAAAAGGTGATTAATTCAGTTGACTTAACAAAAGAGCTAACATCTTAAAATTGATGTTTAAATGCATGTTTAAAATAAAACATCGTTAATAAATGCAGAAAGAGCAAGTGTAAGAATCTCCAAGTGATGCCCATATAAGAAAAGAAATTCAGAATATTGCCGAAATCAAACATTCAAAAGTTCAGTGTGAAAAATCATGATATTAAACGTTTAATAATAATCATAGATACTGTGCTATATTACTTGACTTTTAAGCTATGGACATAAGATGCACGCAATTCAAAGAAGCGAAAATAACGATCAAAGAGGGAGTGAAAAGAAAATTGTCGTTTTCGACTTTCTTACATCGAAATACACAGTCGTAACCTAAAAAATGCTCTTTAAGTAATCTTTTTCAGAGAAATCCACGCTCCGCTTCCTGTTACGAAAACACTGATAACGTTCGCTCCGCTCAGTGATCGAAAAACGCTCGTAAAGGAGAAGTACTCTTTTCAAGTATAGAAAGGATCGAAAATTCGCTCCGACGGATCGAATTTCACTCGTTTTAATTAAGAGTGTGCCTTATTCTATATATTGAGTTTATTTGACTTAACTACTAAAAGAAATTATAATAGTTATGCACTAAATACATTCAAAAACTTTCGTTTTGGTTTGGTTTTATATCCCTTTGACGCGCAACCCTTTCCCAATGCTGAAAAAAGGCATCCATTGCCATCGCTCGACTTAACTACCAGCAAGATGGCGGAAGATCGAAACGTTCATCGCGTGCCACAGAACGAGAGACCCTTTTTTGACGCAGCTGTCTGTGCGGCAACGGCTGGCCTTTTTTCAGCATTGGGCAATCTATCCAGCTGTTCTCGCATTCTTCCATTTTTCAGCAGATGTCAGTGCTGTTCAAAATAACCGTGACCATTCTTTTACGGGAAATGACGTGCTAAAATAAAGGATTCTCGCGGAGCTCTGTCACCCGCAACTATTTTTATGGAAATCAAATATATTCTTCGTGACTGGCATCAGTCAAAACGTCAGAGTTTGATGTTCCCAGAGCGGGAACACTGCGCGTTAAAGGGATATAAGCGTGTGCCTTATTCTGTATGTGGAGTTCATATGGCTTAACCACTAAAAGAAATTATAATAGTTATATACTAACTGCATTCAAAAACTTTCGTTTTGGTTTGGTTTTATATACATACTCCCCGAGGGTTTTATTGTACATTCAAAATCGAGAATATAACTGGGCAATTCACACAAGTCCTTTTTACGATTCATGACACGTCTGTCACATATTTCTTCGATATCCTCACGGCCCATTCAACAAACAGTCGCAAAATGAATTCCATCACGTGACGGGCCATAACGCACCACCATCCGTCAATGCGCGGAACCATTTCCATATCTCATCGCGTCAGTTCCAACGAAAAATTGAAATTCTTCGACCGTTTAAAGTCACATACATACCGAGAGAGAGATTGACGATGTTTCCAGTGTGAATGCGTTCTTCTTATTTTTTTTTTCATCATCTCCTGCTTCTAGAAGATTTCTGAAAACGTTAGAAGTTGATATTGAGAAATCAAAACCCTCTGCACCTGAAAGCGCATACGTTTTACTTGTTGTATTTGGAACGTTTATTGTCTCCTTGGTTTCAATAACTCACATATAAATCCTCGACGAATACAATAGACAACACACCTAATTTTTAGCAAATAGAGATTTTTACTAGCACAGAGAATGGAAATTTAAACAACCAAGAGATGATTGGGAATCGATCCCTTGGTTGTATTCTTAAGCGATTAGCGTAGACGTGGACTGGCCCTTAACCGTTAAGCCACCGGCTTCCCTACGCTTTACTTTTACTGTTAAATAATAGTGGGATAGAGTAATTTTACAGGTGAACATACGGCATTTTCGAAATGAATTGTGTTTCTTACCAATAAAGCGTCGTTAAATTAGGACAGCACAAATGCTTCGAAAATTTTTGCGAAATCTTACTTTTCAATTTTCAAAATACATACATGCATCATGGTTTGCCATTTTCGGCGATCTTTTGGCAGCATTACGATCGATTGAAATGACCAAAAATACGCAATTTTAAGAAATAAAAATTGTAATATTTTCCTTCTCCTCCCTTTTGTTTAATCAAAATATCGCTTGAATGAATTGTGTGTTGTCTGTTAATGAGAGCAGAATAGAATTGCTTCAAGTAAATAAAAATGCATCATTATATACACAGTGAGCCTGAAAAAGTGGTCAAAACTTTATGCGATGATAGAACGCATCTACACGAGCAAATTTCGTCATAGAAAGTATAGGCGGGACACAATTGGTGAGCCGCTAGGAGGCGTTGACCATGGGTACTTGAACGCCTAAAATTGGCGTTATAAATAGTGTGTAAGGCTCGGTCTTAGCTTCCAAAGGCATTTTACAATGAACATAGCGAAAGAAGAAAACCAAATGGGACCGACGCAAGAGTTATTCCACACTTTCCAACATAATGACATAAGAAAAAAAGTAAGTACGGACGCATGGTTTATGAAACATTTTTAATATTCAGCACTATAGTGTAAAATTTAAAATCTGAAAGTATTTCAAATTTTTGTTCTGTTTCTTCTTCTACATTTTAGATTCTGTAAACGCACAGATAGAATAGAAAACCAGAAAGGTAAATCGCGCCGAAGCTAAGTGTTGTAAACACTTTTCAGCACAGCTTGTCATTTGTGATTGCAAAAGTATTTAAAAGGAAATCAAGAGTACTTCCCAAGGGCACACTGCCAAAATTTTTTTTCTTCGATCCACGGAAATTTTACTGCCAAGTGCTACCGTAATATATCCGTTATTTGACGAATATCCGTTCCGTTTTTCTTCTCCAGTCAATTGAAGAAACTTCAAAGAAGTCAGGAATTTCCAGAAATAATGCACAGAGTCAGTGGGGCCAAAATTTCAATCATTTCCTTTGAGGGAAATTCCATGAAAAATGAGGGATAAATTAGTGTATAAAGACAAGTTTTTCTGAGAGTGCAACTCCTTACACTATCATCTAGACTCCCTGTATGGGGTAGAGCCCTCTCAAGCCACAGTACGGAACAAGTCTTTATTTTTTATTACAAAAACATTTCGCTGACATCCCCCTTGCTCTCATTACAGAATTTTATAAAGAACAATAACTTCTCTCATGTTGTGGCTAAAAATCAACAAAATGAGAAGCTTTTTAAAAACAAATCGAAATCAAAAACATATTTCAATTATGTTGAAAAATGCTAAAAACATACCATTACATATGAGAATCAGTACTGATCGTTAGAGGTTAGCCAGTAATATATGTACCAAATTGAGATCAATCGATTGCTCCGTTTAGGAGCTCTCGTATTCCCTCGCATACATCACCGCAAAATACATCACCGTACATACACATACATCAGCGTAAAAATAGGATAAATAGTATATTCAGAGTACCTCAAAACGTATAAATAAATCAAAATCTCATAGTCTCATCTTTTCATGAGTACAATACTTTCTTTACGTAGTACATGTTCGGGATATAAAAATTACATACCTACCTAGTGGTCACATTGATATGATCAGGGTATAGTATGCTTGTGATTGCGGCTAAACTATATTCGAAGGTTATAAGAAATTTTTAAAAATATATTTAAACGAAAAATCTAAAAATGAAGTATTCTGATGGTACATTCCAGTAGTTTTTTCATTGTAAGAATCCAAAATCATCTTATAAACAAGAATTCTTTGTCATTATAAAATAAAAGCCAAAGAAACTAAACAAAATATTTATACTACATGTTAAAATATTTTAAATTTTATTGTTTCGAAATAATTAAAATCTATGAATCACACGGACTGGATGTATTTTTAGAAACTATGCTTCATTTATCAAAAGAAAAAGAAACAAAGAAATAAAGAATGATTGAATGAAAGGAAAAAGAGAAAAACACAGGCAGAGGGGTTTGACACTCCAAAAATCTAAGAGAACAGGAAAATATTTAAATCAGATTTACAGCGTCCCAGTTCTGCTAGTGCATTTTGACAGCACGTCGAACATTTTTCAGATTGGTAGAGCTGACTCATTTTATAATCAGATTTTCAGGGAGAAAGGGTGTATGGAAATGAGTTCGACTTCATTCCGACATTGTTCCAAGTAATGTTTTTATCATGCAAAAGTACCTGAACTCCATAGTGTATAATTAGACAATTTGAAACTTTCTTTCAACGTATAAAAAGTGCTAAAGAGAAAAAGAAACCGAAGATGAATTATCTTCCCATGTGAATGAGAGTTTTTGAAATGTGCGTATAAATATTTGACTTGAGCGAGAGGAGTTAGTATGCATGAGCTATATGCAAGGATTTGTGAAAATTATTAATCATTATTTTTATTTTTCCTAGTCACACACATTTAACTAAAACTCGAAATATTTTGTCGAAGGAAAAGAATATTCAAAACTTTATTGTAATAAAGAAAACAAAATAACATTTATGTTCAATGTTGAAAATCACACTAAATGATTATTTTTATTAATCGTTTTAATATTTATTTAAAGATGTTATAGTTTTGTTAACACTACAACTAGTATAAGGAAAATGTTTTTGATTAGTGTTTTCTAAGTATGTATAAAGTTTAAATAAGACAATTAATATCATACTAATTTCACAAATCTAAGCACTTTAGCATATCAATTAATTATGATTAAACGAATTTAAATAACATTTGATAGTAATTTCAGTGTATTTTATTTAAAAAAAGTAATTTTCATACATTATGAAAATAATTCAATAGTAAAATTATTGAATTCCACAAATTTGATCACAAAATTAAATGCTGGAAAATTCGAAAAACTTTTATTGTTAAATCTTCCTTTTCAATCAAAGAACTTGCGAAAGCTATTAACATTGATTACTTTTTTCATAAATAAACATAGAAATTATTTGTTTTTCCTGCGCAATATTTTACATTTTAGATTAAAAGAGTTCTACAAAAAGATCTGTCGTCGTCACAGGACTTTTGAAAAGCTTTAAAAACAAACCAAAGAAGTTAAACACTCAAAAAAAAAAATAATAATCATGCTTCTTCACCCTATACACTATTGACTGACCTTAACAATACAGCTCTGTGCCTCATGCAACTTACAGAAAAAAAATCGTAAACCCAAAAATTACCTTCGAAAATAGGCCTAGAATTTAACAGTTTTTGGAAATATCGAGAAATTCCGTATGTTTAGCATTTTTCAGACAATTTAATAATTCTTGTAGGTTCATTTTCAATGTCAGTTCACAGTGCAACTTGTGAAGACACATTTAAAATTTTTTCAGAGTCATTAGTGCAATCAATTTTTTAAAAAGCTGTTCAAAAGTTACATGATATCCAAGAACAGCCTTGAAGAATAAACATATCTCATATTATTTTACATTCATGCAGCTACAATAATATTAATGGAGGGAAAGTTACACTGCAAAAACAGTCTATCGAATTTACAGAAAAAACTGTCAGCCAGGACGCCAGTTTATTTCCGTGTTTTTTACAGAAGTCTTCCGTAAGTTTTACAGATTCTCAGTTTACTTTACAGAAATTTTCCGTTTACGGAAAAAATACGGAAAACTTCTGTAAAATATACGGAAATAAACCGGCGTCCTGGCTGACAGTTTTTTTCTGTCAGTTTAACAGACTTTTTTTTGCAGTGTAGTATTTTAGATGAAATTTTTTGGCATATTACGGAATCCGAGGTATTTTAATTTCTATTTTAAACCATGATGAACTCAATCAAATATTAGGTATACCGGAAAAGTAATGCCCTTTTTTACATAAAATTAAGAGAAATAAATTTTCACTAAGTGTTTAGTTACAAAAAAGCAGTACCTGTACATAGGTTTCATATTTCTTTATCAAACTTTAAAGAGAGAATTTTATAAGTTTTTTTTTTCATTTAAAATGGCCACATTCTCTCTTGTTTCATGTCTTCCCTCCTTGGAAGACAGAATTTGATTTTTAGGTTCTTGTGAGTGCTGCATTTTTCACCAAGAATTTTTATGGCTATCCCTTGTTTGACAAGGTGTTCACCCTATAGTACCGATCTTGCTTCCAGTGGTTTGCACCAGAAGGAATGTCTGTCCGGTCATCTATTTTCCATATGACGAAGATTGCAAAGAACTGCGACAATCTGGCTCCTTTCTCAGTCGTCAGAATTTTTTATGATACGGAAGTACAAAAACTTTGTTAAACTTTAAAGCGAATTGCTCGCTGTAAGACACATGTTACAGTTCAGATCATTTTTATGTCAAAGAAGTAGCTATAATAAGGCTTTATCTTTTGCAATAAGTTTTTGCAGGTAATAGGATTCCTTTTTTATTGGACGTGGGAAACTTACTTTCCGGACGGACCTCCGTATATAGTTATATAGGACCACCTGATAGTCTAACCTGTCGATTATTCGGATTGAAACTTAAAGAATCAAAATTGATCCGATTCCATAAACCTAATAAGATTCGCCTATTTAGACTAAATCCCACTTACTCTGCCCTAGAATACGAGAACAAATTAGGAAAAAAGAGCAAAAGCCACCAGCGGCGATTGTAAAGGTGTCTCCAGGTCCGAGATCCAACCTTTTATTTTGCTGTGCAATCAGTCAGCAGAACCACACTGGTTAAAGCAGTAACTTCAAATTTTCAAAAACGTTTATTATTGTATTTCGCACACTGAACGCTGTGTAAATTGTCTCAAAATATTTGATATTCATTTATTTTTTAAGGAGTAATGTTCGTATTCAAGTGCAGTTCTTGTTTGTATGCTCGTCAGGCATACACGAATATTGTGTGCCCAATAAATGTGATAATAATGTCTTAATATTGCGTATAATATAGCTATAGCATGTCCAGTAACTGGTAGAGAATAAATGTTCTCGGAGATAGGAGAGTTTTTTCTTATTTATCTCCTTTATCTTAGAAATGCATTTGACTTTACAGAATAAGTCAATCCTTTATAGCATAAATTTCATTGGCAGGGCACATGCCTTTGTGTCGACCGTCTGGATCCACCATTGAACATGTCCAGTCTCAATCTTGGGGTATGTTTGTGTGATCGGTTCAGCTGGACATTCAGACCAAAACGATTGTGCTCCGAAGCCGCCCGGTTAAACGGAATAGTCTGTATACCTATGTACTTGTAGGACCATTAGCATAATTGTATTTCATGTAAGATTCCTTTAATAAAGGAGTGTTGCATTTTAACAAATGAAAACATGATACTTAAAATTAATCTTAAATTTTTATGGATTGAATTGAATCGTGTACTAAAATACAACAATGTTTTATAGGTCACTCTAGAACCGTTTAATACTTATTAATAGATCTATTTACTTAATAATATAACTATTAAATATTTAGTAATGAAGAAATTTTACGTATCTTATTTTCATTTTTATTTATTTATTTGTAATTTTTCTTCTCTTTATTCACGTCCTATGACACAAAAGCATTAATCTATTACTAAATAAAACAATTGGAGATACAAATTTTTCAAATCATAACGTAAAATATTTACCTTTCATTTTATTCAATATTTACAGGTTTCTCCTGTTAAATAAAAACAGCCAGGAATGCTTACCTGAAAAAGAAATGATTCTTAAAACATACTTTTACACGTACACACACAGATATTACAGCAAAAACGTTACACACGTCCGTCTAAAGTTCCATAATATGAATAATTTCTGATTATAAAGACTTTAAGTATCTTAGATTTTTTCTAAACTACTTTTCTCTAGTTTATTCATATTTCTATACAAACATGCATGAAGCAATATGCACGAACATGGCAACTTTGTACGAGTTAAGAGCACCTTTTTTCTTCTTAATAGGGCCGCTTCTTTTTCTCCTTTTACTCTCTAAAGTAATATATTTTCGCTCTGAAACAGCTTTATGAAAAAAAAAAAATCTACTTTACGTGATTTTTCATAGTTTATTCTGGAACGACTCTTGAGAGACTGTAAAATGTATGCAAAAAGTAATATGAACTGAAAGTTCTTAAAGTACTCAGTTTATCTTTTTCTCGCTTTATATGAGAGTACAACCTGTACGCAAAAATGAAATGGCTCTTGAGATCTGAAAGTGGGTTTGATAAAATAGCATCGAACACGTAAAGTTCAAACAGTGTACGACATTGTCGTCGCATTTTATCAATTGAAAATATATCTTTTTATGAATGTAGAAATTCTGTTCTGTATGTATAACTTAAACTATCCACGCTATTTTTTTTTGTCTAAAATATTGTGTGGATATATGTGAACATATATCTGTTTATCATATAGAAATCCTGCTCCCTCTGTAACTTAAAATATCCACACAATATTTTTTCCCTACTGTAACTTTGATTCAAATTGGGACTTTTTAAAAACTGGATGTTCAAGTTACCTACAGTTTTTAAGTAGAATCAAAGTAATCGCCACCATTTGCTTAAAAAATCGACGACTGCAGCTACTGCACTGAATCGACATTCGACTGGTTTCACTTAGAAATTAAATTAAAAACGCAAACTACAGAAGCGTAAGTGGGATTCTTTGTGCTCAAGGAATTGAACGATTTGCTGCAAAAAGGATCTAGCTGAATCCTGCGGGATTTTGGAGTTACGTGCATTATCTTGCAACAATAAAATAAATCACTTTCGTTGCGTCCTAAAAAGGATGTAGCTGTAATGATTAGTTCTAAGGATACTCAAGAGATGATGCTGCCTGTCTAGTTAGTTTTTGTTGAATCTTTAAACATTTTTACGGTTTTTCGCAAATTTCAATAGTTTGCGGCAAAAATTTCAATTAAACATAATTTTTTTATGTTTAGCAGCCTCCTTTTGCAGCAAAAATTTCAATTAAACATAAGCAAAAATTTCCTCAATAGAATGTAAGTACTGTTTCCTGAAGAAGCATTTAGTAAGGGCTTCCGAATTGATATGCACGATTAAAATTAACGATATGACAAATTATCTGATTGAATAATTATGGATTGGGGAGACTCACTAGAATGTAATTAATGTTTTCTGAAAAAATATTTAATAAACACTTTGAAGTTGGCGTACAACTAACTACGCATAACGATTCGCCTAACGCATTATAATGAATAAATTCACTGTAAAAATTATCTTATAAACTGAATTTAATTCTTTTATATAACGTTTTTGTTTTTATCGCAGTAAATACAGAAAGAGATTTTGGTGTCATGGCTACAAACAAGAAACTTAATTATAGAAAATATTAGACAGAACACAGCTATAATTGGGTCTAAGTGCTTGAATGATCATATAACTGACACCATTCCTCTGAGAATATTTGGAGTGATGAATTCCGATAAAATGGATTCCCGCGTTTATTTGACTGACCATTACTAAGTGATAATAAGCTCACATCACAGTCAGCGAGGCCGAGACATATCCAGATATGCTATGGAGTGGCATCATATTGGTAAAATTTTAGTTTAGTGAGGAACGGCCTTCCCTAGTAGCACAACTTGTTCAAAAGAGGTCGTTTGTACGCCTTTTGAACGTCTTTTGAACTAGTTGTGGTACCTGTGAGGGAGATGTCCGAGGTCGATTAAAAGAACTTTCCCTCGGCCTTTTTAAATAACGTATAGTGTGTTAATAAAATTCGCGAGTTACGCTGAAGACATAGAAAACAGGCAGACGACTCGAATTCTGAAAAGCAACGTTTATTGGAGGTATCAGCAAAACAGTCTTAAAGGAAACAACTTAAATTACGTACAGTACATTGCTTCAATAAAAATAACACCAGGCAGGGATCTAGTCGTTCCGGCCACCGGCGTGCCGGAGTCCCATAAAAAAGAACACAACCTCCTCTAACGGAGAGCTATCGAGAAGTGTTTAAAAACTTCTTACAAAACTGCCATCTCTTTACAGGTTGGCGAGTAAAATATGAGCACTCATAAGCCACAGCCCCATGTGACAACCATCGTCCGGTAGGCGTATTAAATATAAAAATTTGAAATTAACGGAACAACAGCAAATCGCCAAGGCAGCAGTGCCAGAATTTGGCGAATGCCAATACAACAGCCTACATCCCCCGTGAGAAAGCGGACGACCGGGACGGCACCAAGAACTTACACACCATATGCTAAAGCGAAATTAATTTAGAAGGGAACCTCGAAAATCCCAGACATACCGTCGCGTAAAAGAAAGAACATTTTATCGAGCCGAAAAACAAAATAGAGAGAGAGACTAATACGGAATACGAAATTTTCCTCTCACTCTACATTATTAGTCATCATTTAGCACTGTATCATTTTTTTAAATTAAATGGTTATGTACAAAAAATAATTTTTAAAATATTCCAAAAAGTTTAGATATTTATTTGAGTACCATTTGGATTGCGTGAATTTCCCTCTAGAGTAGATTCGGGAGGAAGTTATTTTAACAATGGAAATACTTTAGATGTACCGCGGTATGGTGTAGTACATAATGCGCAATAACCAGGAACGCCACAACGAAACACTTACATGACATGCTTTATTTTACTATCCAATAGTGAATAATGCAGGCTATAGTGTGATGGCTGGCAATAAAACAAAGGGAATGCACATATTCACAGGCAGAGCAAAAGTGATAAGAGAGTTAGAAAAAGGCGCAAACACAGAAAGCCAACCTGGCGATAGAGCAAGATGCGAGAAAGAAAGGTTGCCTAATAAATCGCCAGATTGAAAAAAAAATGAGATGGCAGAGATAACGCAACAGTTACAAAAATTTAAATGTGGGTCGTCACGGTGTGATAAGCAAAGAGAAGTTGCAACCCAAGAAATATTATAGAAACCCTGTAAGAAATGCAAGTGATAGAGAAGCCACCAGGCAAGAGGGTGCCGGAAAAAATACATTGTAGTAGTTAAAGTCAAAGTAATTTAAGAAACAGAATTAATAACGTAATGGATAAAAATGGGAATTTTAAAATGGCAAAGAGTATTAAATTTAGAATAGGAAAAGGAAATCTGAATTAATTAAAAATATGTGATGAACTGCATCACGGTCCCTCCTGTATTAATCCCTCTTACAAGAGGGCCGAATATTTGTTCTGATTTAAACTCCATAACTGCATGAAATATCACGATTTTTCTAAGCAGAAACATAGCGAGTCTTGTTTAACACTTGTCAATGCCACATAACCTTTATACTATTTTCAACGCCCTGCTACAACCTTTTATTTAAACCATGAGCTAAAATTTAAGCAGTTAAAAGTTTTGTCTCCTTTCTAACTTTTTTGTTTCCTTTCTAACTTTTTTGTTTCCTTTCTAAGATGAATTTAGTATACATAATTTTTTTAGGGAAACAAATATATGTTTATATATGTTAGAATTATGAATATTCAATTCCTTAATCAAAGCATTTTTTTGTAAATATTCTTTATAGTGAAACGATATACACTATAAACTAAATACACTGTTAAAGATAAATTACAAAAAAAGTCCAATGTAACGTGCATTTAAAGTATACAGATACATAAAAAAAATAATTCATTAATGTTGTGAAAATTTTAAATTATAAAAGAGTAGATTCTTCCCCCTCTTACATTCATATTTCTAATGAATTTTTTATATGTTGTGAGTATGAATTTAAAAAGAAATTTCAAAGATATATTTTTGCGAAAACTTTGATGTATAAAACTCTTATCAACTGAATAACATTGTATTTTTCAAAGTGCACTCGAACGCATATCTGGAAATAAAAATACCTGAATTCGAATTCTATATACTGTCGCTAAATACAGCTACCTAATCTTCGAGAATACTACAAAGCGTTTTTGTGCAATTCTTTGAAATTTTATGTGCAAAAAATGATAGGTCTTCGAAACACTCAGCATCATCTTTAACCGATGCATCAAGTGCTTATGAAACTTTAACACGCTATCCCAAAACCAACACTAATTATAGCAAGCAGGCTCTTTCATAAAGGAAAAAAAAATATCTACATATGGTACTGTAATATTTATTAGCAACTCACCTAACGTTCTCGTATCATACAAAATGCAGGCCACCGTTGCCACTAAATTGATTTTTCCATTACGGGCCGGTGTTTTTTTTTTTTTTTTTTTTTTTTTTTTTTTCCTTTTCCCTCCTGTCGGAATATTCTGGTAGGATCCGTAAACAAAAATTTGTTTCTTTTTCTTTATGGAAAACATTAAACAAGATATGTGGGACATTTTTTCTATTCAGGACATCGAATTCTGACTGCCGTTTTATACGGCTTTTATTTGTTGTAGGGTGGGAAGAGGGTATTTTTTTTATGTAAAATCGAGAATGGTGTTCGGTTTTATCCACTGTAACATGATCCATTTTTATTGCGCGGCATAGGAAATACAGGTGTTCATTCTGAATTATTCGTAGAAAAATAGCCGCGTTTTTGAATGGGTTAACGAAACTGAAATTTATTGAATCGTTATACTGCATTTTCATACTTATATTTTTCAGAAAGTTCATAATTAGAGATAATTTTACTTTTTAATGCATGGTGTTTAATTTATAATTTGGTCAATCCCGCTGAAAATGTCAGTGTTAAAAATAAAATTAAAAACACTGCACAGTCACAACTGTATGCATTACTGCTATCTTTGAACATTTATTTATTATTATTTTGAAATATTCTTCATACATAACTAGAACGCATTAAATCATAATAACTTCACAATTAACAATTAGTTGTGCAAGATTTAATTTTTTTTTTCTACTAGATAGCGGATTTCTTTAGCACTTTGTAACTCATTTAGTGATTGATGAAAATTTACACTAAAAAAACTTTTGTTGAACCAACAAAAAATTTTTAATCAACAAAATTATCCTTTTGAAATAGCGCCAACAAAATTTTCTGTTAAATTAGTAAAGTAATTTTTTAAAAATTATTTAGTTATTTAAACGAAATATTTTTTTTCCAATTTAACCAAACAGTTTTGTTAAAATGAACAAATGTTTTGTTACTTTAACAAAAATATTTGTTTAAATAGTTTATTTGTTTGTTTTAAATCAACAAAATTCTTTGTTTGAATTAACAAAATTCTTTGTTAACTGGGGATTTCAAGGCTTATTCAACAAAATCATTTTATTTATTTTACTACGTCATTTTTTTTACCCATCAGTCAGTAGGTTGAAAGTTCCAGAGGTAGATTTATTAACTTATCTATACATCATTATTTAAAAAGATGCCAAAAGATGCTTATACTTTGTCCAAGCTCGGAAGATTAATGAAGTAGGACTCTGAGCTACTTTTTTCACTTCAATCTTTCAAATACTTTATACTCAAATAAACAGTCCTTATAAAAGTTTCAGTAAATGCACATTGATGTTTTATTTTATCACTAACACAGACGTCATTCTAGTTGTTTTAGCAAATTTGTCTAACGGTCAAAACAGGAGTAGTTTTATGGTAAATCTTTATAAAAACTCTAAAATAGCAATGTAAATTTTGATGAATAGGTAAAAGAAATTAGACTTACCTCTGAAACTTTCAACTAACTCAGAAAAAGTACAATTTGATAGTTCTGTGTCTGATATCACAAACACTTAAACGTATTGGCAGACATTAGTGTAAATGCTCATATCTTCTGTAATGAAGAATTTTCTTATGTTCTTATTTTTGCACATAGGTCTGGGAGAATTGGCGCCCATTGCATTCGATTCAATTTATATAACTAAACCTAAAACAGTATTGTTTTTATAACACTTTATTGCTGAGTTTTTAAATGAAAACAATAGGTTTTATATATGAATCTTCTGACATCAAGAAATTAAATCTATATTATTACTGCGCCAATCTACCTCTGATGACGCTTTTCGTTATGTATTTCTATGTTTCTGACAAGGGAATGCAATCCCGATCCCGCGGGAACGGGATCCTGCGGGATCCCGCACAAATTTTTGCGGGACTAGTCTCGCGGGATTAAGACCCTAATCCCTCGGGATTGACACTGAGAAATAAATTATTTTTTATTACAGTTTCACGCTGCTTTTACAATCAATAGACCGAAAAATTTGGCAAATTTATGTATCTCGTCTAACAATAAACGAATCAATAATTACAAATCTTAATTTAAGGTTTTAGTTCTTAAAACTTTAAATTAAGATTTGCCTTAGTTCGATCTTCCAACGGAAGTCTGGATCGAACATCAAATCTAAACATTGTACTATAAATTTTTCGTAAAGTTCCCAATCTCCAAATGAACTGAAATATTTTATACTATTTATCTCTTAGCCAAAAGTCATTAATTAATTTTAAAAAGTTTTCATTTTAGTTTTTAATTTTTTTTATAATTCACATTTTTAATTATTTTACCAAAATTAAATCTAGACTAGGAAATGATTCATTGAATTTGTTCGATTTTGTACATTACTTTTCAGCAACTAAGAAAATAAAGTAAGTATGTTAACATACCTATGAATTGTATATTCCTCATTTTTAGCAACTAATATCAGACATAACTTAGTATATTATTCTGAATATCCATAATTTTCATATTTCTAAGTTATTGTATTAATTATAAGATTCATTATTATTATTTTTAAACTTCATAGTGCTTAAAATCTTACTTTTTGTACTTTTCTATGTTGAAATGAAGTCCTAACTAAATGAAATGTCAATCCTGCGGGATTGCGGGATCCCGCCGGATCAATGAATCTCAATCCCAAATCCCGCAGGACGAAAAACAGTGCGGGATTGCATTCCCTATTTCTGACTAAGACTCTAGGGGAATTTTAATATTTTAAAAAATGAAACCTATATATATGTATGTATATATAATTGTGTATTTAAGTACCTAGGTACATAAGGTATCAGGCACATAAAAACATATCATTTACATAAAAAATAGCACGGGATATACTTTTTTAAAACGTGTTAAATATAAAGTTTTCATTTTGATTTCGACATTAAGACCGTAATTTTTTTTATTTATTTATTAGTGTGTGTGTAACATATATCTACATGTCTATCATAATATACTCACTTCTCATAGAAATTCTTTTTCTACAGACAAACAAATTTATGCTTAAGAAAATTCGTAGGCAGATAAGATTATGTATGCTTAATGTAAAAAGAAACATAACTTTTAAGTACAGTATCAATGAAATACTCATCAATAAATTATAACTGACAAGAAACCATCAATCCAGATTTTCTGAATCACTAGTACTATATTGAGATATTAAACAAGCTTAAATCGTTTTACCATGATACAATTTCTTCACCAGCATGAAAACAGTGTCACCCATAACCGGAGCAACCAATAAAGAAAATCCCAAAATATTTTGCAGATCGAAGCCATTGTACGTTAATTAACACGCCTGCGAAACTAATTTCCTGTTTGACAACCCAATCGTTTTAATATTTTTTTGTCTTCGTAATGACTTCCACTAATAAGCGATTACCTTCGTCCCCACGTACAACTTTGTGAGCCTTCGTACTAAAGAATCCGGAAAAAGTGTAGCCTCGAATAAACTTAATGAAATAGTCAAGAAAATTTATTCTAATAAGCGAGATATTCCATTATCCGGGATACACATACTTATTATTACGGTTTGGTACACTGAAAATTTATTACAATAAGCGGGATATTCCTTTAACCCTTTGAGGTGCAACCCTTTCCCAAGGCTGAAAAAAGGGCACCCGTTGCCATCACTCGACTTAACTACCAGCACGACGACAGCTGGCTGTGCCCGCGCACAGCCAGCTGGCCAGTTTTGGCTGGCCAGTTTTGACGACAGCTGGCTGTGCCCGCGCACAGCCAGCTGTCGTCAAAAAAGGGTCGCTAGATCTGTGGCACGCGATGAACTTTTCGGTCGTCCGCCATCTTGCTGGTAGTTAAGTCGAGCGATGGCAACGCCTGCTCTTTTTTTAGCATTGGCCAATCTATCCAGCTGTTCTCGCATGCTTCCATTTTTCAGCAGATGTCAGTGCTGTTAAAAATAATCGTGACCATTTTTTTACGGGAAATGACGTGCTAAAAAGTAAAGGATTCTCGTGGAGCTATGTCACCCGCAACTATTTTTATAGAAATCAAATCTATTCTCCGTGACTGGTAACAATCAAAACGTCAGAGTTTGGTGCTCCCAGAGCGGGAACACTGCGCGTTAAAGGGTTAATCGATATTTCACTCAGCGGGTTCGACTGTATAAGCCAAAAATCGTTCTAGAGAAGTCAATATTATCTTAAAAAATAAAGTGACGTCATTTTGGGGAAAATCAGTTTAAATAAGATGAGAGAGTATTTAATAGTTCAGATTAAAACTTGTTTGCTGCTGATCAATTCCAGTTTTAAGAGACGTGCACGCATAAAAGTGATATATGGTTATTACATGCCTGAAATTTTGAACTGAAGTATTCCCTAAGCAGGCATTTTATTAGTGATGTAAATCTTATAAATAAAAATGAAATTCTGTTTGTTTGTTTGTTTGTTTGTTTGTTTGTTTGTTTGTTTGTTTGTGGATTTGATTCGTATACAAATCCACAAAAATGGACCTATCGGCCTGAAATTTAGTACAGATATGTAAAATAATATAGAATAACTCATAGTCCACTTTAAAACTTTGAAAGTCCACCCGTTCCCGGAATTTAAGAGAATTTTTATGCTCTTCACGCAAAAATCTTTCCGTAATTGTAACCCCTGTAGTGAAAAAAGTGTGAAATAAAGATCGTGGTTGCCATGTGTGGCGATTTTGCCGAATAAAATGTCGTTCGTATACAAATCCACAAAAATGGACCTATCGGCCTGAAATTTAGCACAGATATGTAAAATAATATAGAATAAATCGTAGTCCACTTTAAAACTTTGAAAGTCCACCCGTTCCCGGATTTTAAGAGATTTTTTATGCTATTCACGCAAAAAGCTTTCCGTAATTGTAACCCTTGTAGTGAAAAAATTGTGAAATAAGGATCGTGGTTGCCATGTGTGGCGATTTTGCCGAATAAAATGTTTTAAATTCTCAAAGTAAAAATAAAAGAATAATAATGATTTTTTTTTGTTAGTTTATATTCGTAAGGTTATTTTTTTTAATTATAATATCGTGTGCATGGGAAATCAGAGCAGGAATGTAATGCTTTACACGCAAAACAATAAGAATTGAAGATTTCCGAGGCTAATAGGTAAATTATTTTAGTTTGACGAAAAAATAAAATGGCTCAAATGCCGATTTTGTGAAAGTGAGTTCTAGCGGTTTGCACAGATTTCGGCTCTGCGCAATTTATTGAGAGCTTAAGGAAATAGATTTTTGAAAACAAGTGCAAAGGTTTTATTAGAATACAGCGTTAAATTTTAATGATCCGTGAAGAAATAATGCAGTTATTAAGGGATTTCAATTGATCTATCTCCAGAATTCTCGCCAAATGAGTACATTGATTTAAGTTGGGGGAATTCCGCCAAATGTCAGAAAATTGAAATCTTCTCATTTAGTACATCGGGGTAATGATGAATAAAACACGTTATAGTTGATAATTTTAAAAAATTCGGCTGTATTAAGGGATTCAACTTTTCAAATAAAGGCTTGCTTTACTTTTTCGCGGTCGAACCATTTCCCATATATTATTGCTGCTAAGTCAATGCTTCGAATGATTTCCTGAAAAAACGCTTGCAAAATGGCGTATGTTGGCATTTTGGCGAGGCTTAGATTTGAAACTGGATTTTATTTGAGACTGGGATATATAATGACACTGGTTATAGATAAAAATGAATGTTGGTATGAGTGTATGAGGTTGAAAAACTCCAGCACCGTTGAGCACCGTTGCACCATGAAATTTGGTTCACCTAAGTCTTTTATCATGGAGAAGCTTTTTATGCTATCCGTTTTCCTCTAACTTGCCACCAGGTGGCGCAGCAGAACGTCGAATTCTATTCCGTTTAGCCGTTTGCTATGCGAATATCGTCCAACCGATTTCGATGAAATTTGGTACACGCGAATATTAGAACACGGAGAATATTTTTCACTATCCATTTTGCTGTAACTTGCCGCTAAATAGCGCTGAAAAGCATAAACTTCTATACCGTTCGACCGATCGGCATAAAATTTTTTATACTTACACATTTGAGCACGAACAATATATTCTAACTGCGTTCCTTTTGATGTTACTCACCACTAGATGACACTGCAATGCATTATTATTTTAACTCGCCACTAGATGACGCTGCAGCAGGCCAAATTCTTGACCATTCAAACGGTCGCTATGAAAATCAGTATACATAGCTATTTGAACAATGAGAATATTTTGGCGTTATCCATTTTGCTATAACTCGCCACTTGACGGCGCTGTAGCAAATCATTACTTTAATTAACTACTAGATGGCCCTGCAGTGTATCACTTCTTGACTGTGCAAATGATGGTTATGAAAATTGGTATGCATAGATAGTTGAACACGGTCGCTATGAAAATCAGTATACATAGCTATTTGAACAATGAGAATATTTTGGCGTTATCCATTTTGCTATAACTCGCCACTTGACGGCGCTGTAGCAAATCATTACTTTATTGAACCACTGGATGGCCCTGCAGTGTATCACTTCTTGACTGTGCAAATGATCCCTATGAAAATAGGTATACATAGATATTTGAACACGGGGAAGAGTTTGGCGCTATCCATTTTCCTATAACTTGCCACTAGATGTCGCGTCAACACATGAACTTCAGGACTGTCCAGCCGATAGTCATGAAAATTCGTATACATCGATATCTGAATGCGAAAAATATTTTCGCCGTATCCGTTTTGCTAAAACTCGCCACTAGATTGCGCTACGCCGCATGGCCTTCTGCACCGTACAAACGATTGCCTTGCAATTCGGTATGCATGATTATTGGACACAATATAACGCGATATCCACTTTGCTATATCTGTTTATTACAATGAATAGTAATCACCACAAATCGTAATATCAAAAAGTCCATTCATTCCCGTGCGAAGAACGGGTACTTCAGCTAGTTCACTATATAAAAGAATTGCGTTCATGTTACAATTTAATATGCAAGATCTGGAAAAATATATATGCGGTAATGGTAGTGGCATTTTGTATTTTTAGATTTGGAGAATTTACAGAGATATATTCTAAAAGTAAAACAATTGAAGAAACGTCAAACTTTGGGAGTTCATGTAAATAAATATGCTAGTGACTCTTTTAGCTACAATGCAGTAAACATAAAAGTAATGTAATAATGAATTACTCTCGTTTGAAAGAAGGAAGTTGCGGATGCTGAAAGTATTACAATGGATTTTGGTGCTTGTGTAGTACGCATCTTTGTCACACAATGCCTTAATGAGTTAAAAAGCAAACAAAATACATATTGTTGTTTAGAATTATATATTGATTCATCGTCTTTTAATAAAGTAAAAGTTCCTTCTTTTCAGAAAACTAAATTTATACATAAATGAATTCCTAGGTAGACAACTTTATAGAAAAAAATAACATAGTCTGTTATTACTGTAACATTGAAACACTCACCAAGATTACGATTATTACGATACGATAATTTACGAAATTACGAAATTACGATATTTTAGATTTTCTAATTATCGCTATTATGAAACTTTAATTTCTCTAAAAAATTTTAAATATATATATATTCAAATAGCGGTGTTCAGATATTTATGATGAATCACTATGTTATTATAAATTATGAGGGTGAATTTCACATTGAAAAGGAATCCTAGGAATTAACGAATTGCATCCTAAAAAATGTATCAGAGATGTGAAGATAAATAAATACTTGTTTAAACCACTTTTCAATGGCTTGAAGGAAAACCAAATCACGACGGATGATCCGTTTGAGGGGTCATACAGAAATTATGGAAAAAAAGTAATATTTTCACTCAAGCAATAAAAGTTTACATCCATATTCATGTATATCCCAGCTCTGTCTGAATTTAAATATATCTCTCAGACATTTTATAATGAAAGACTGAAATTTTGTACATCACCTTATAAGTGCATGGGGCAAATTTTGCTAAGTAGGATATTTTTTTTTGTTCGAAGCTCTTATACAATTTTAAGATATGCCACATTTTGAAAATTAACGAGATAGATTTTTTTAACGTTGTCTTCCTCACCATTATTCTGAACATTTTTTCAATTTACATTATCCGTTTATCTCCTATGGATAGCGAATTAAATCGTGTTGCCATCATTTTCTCATACGATTGTGCCGAAATAAGCCAAAATTGTGCCAAACCCTGTTTAAAAAATGTAAGTATACGTCTGTACTACTGACATTTCTAGATGTTTATAAAAGAAGTGGTATTTCTATCATATGATCTACAATTTATAGAGGTGTATTACAAAGCTTAAATTAAAATTTAGAGAATTTCTCATTTTGGACATTCATGCACATTTTGATCAAAATAAATTTCCACATTAAAAATATCTTTATACATTGAATAACTCTTTTTTTTTTTTCCATTTTACACAATTACGCTTACGATTTATCCAGAAGTATTCAATATTCGTTAAATAGATGTGTCTATGTTTAATTTAACTTAAAACAGTTTCGTTTAAACTTTTACATCATTTGTACACACAGCTTTAAGTAAGTTTGTGCAACCATTAATCAATCTCATGTCATATCAGTAGAGGAAAGAGGGTTGTGGTCAGCACGAAATCTTTGGTAGACCAGCCTATCATTTGTCAAGCTTTGGAGTACATACTAACTATCAAACGAACTAATTAATTCAATCTGTCCGAGAAAACGCGTTGGATATGGGAAGTTTAGAAAATTGTTTACAGTTTTGTAAAATGGATTTAAAGATTGATACACATTCAAATTGCATTTTAAAATTCATGTTTTATTTTTTATTTTTTGATATTCCTCATATCCATTATTTTATTTTATTTTATTTATTTATATATATTTTTTTACTTTTTTTCTAGTAGATAATTACTTTTTTTCGCTTTTTTTGTCATACTTTGAGAAGGCTGTAAATACCGAGTATGATAACCCTAAAATGTAATCTCGTTAAGCATAAATCTACTCTATTTTATTGTTTAAAAGTATGGATTGTATGGTTTAAAATTATTAAAATAAATTTATTCGAAATTTATTTCAGTATAAAACACTTTTAAACTTATATAATATTGACAATTACCAAGTGTTTGCAATTTAACAGTCAAATTTTGTACAGACAACTCAGAAGGAAAATCAAACCAGTGAGATATATCAGTTCTATTTATTACAGAAATATTCCTTTTAGATTGAAGTTTGTAATTAAATGTTTCCTATATATCTAAATGAGATATAATTTTCTTAGGGGCCTTCTACATATTACTTTCCTTTTATGCTTAAAATTTACAATGCGAGCCTTTTTTCTCAATCCTTTTCATGAACCTCAATAGCTCCAGATGTAAAAAGTTTTTGATGCGAAGTGCTGTACAACGAAAATTGAGCTAGTTTTCAAAAAAAAAGTAATGTATCATTATTTAGCTTCGTTGCTAGTATACAAAGAACTGATTGGTGCAATCTCAAATACGTTCTCTTTTCTTTAACCGTATTAACTTTTATTTTCAAAAGTACTGCTCAAAATAATTTCAGGGAGTTTCAAAGTATTCTGATTGCAATGAATATAAAAATTTAAGCATGTTCCTATATACCTTTTTTTTTTTAAATGTTCCAATAATTAATAATTAATATTTTTAAAAATTTGGCATTCCATAAAAATTCTTTATTATTATCTGAGATTTTATAAGTACAATGAAATGAAGCAGTATTTTAGAAGTTATGGATTAAAGTTTAAAATTTTTCATTAACATCACGTAAGTCATTTTTTGGTGTGTTGTAACTATGCACGGTTCTTCAAATGTGGGTGAATATATATATATATATATATATATATATATATATAATAAATCAAAACCTGCTAAAATTCCAAAAAATTCTAAAACTGCGCAGTTGCGAACAAAGGAAATTCGTTTTCAAAAACCGTAACTACTACACAATCACTTGCAATTCCCTTGTAATCTTATAAAGGTACCCGCGCCCAGTCAATCTGGCGTTTTAAAAGTCACAACAGTCCTTGAAAAACCCCTGCCCAGATTTGGGATCGGCCAATAATTGCAATGTGCGCGGGTCATGTAACACGACCTCAAAAGTTAATAAAAGGTCTCGTAACCTTGACGAAAAACTTTTTGCGTGGCCTCTCTTGCATGGAAAATCTGATGGAATCGTCGATAATAAAAGTATGTAAACCCGCAAGACATCCTTTCTTGGACAGACTACGAGTCCAAGCAGCGGGCGACCGCGGAGGACGAGTCGCGTTACCTTTGATCCTGAACCCGATGATCATACTACGCCTGCTCTGCCCAACATCGCCCCACCTCGGTGCCCGACTACGGAAAACCACTCCAATCTCGTAATATTACATACACACACACACACACACATATATATGTGACGTCAGATATTTCAGTAAAGTTCCAGAGTTAAGGCAGGTAAAACGGTTTATTAAACATTATCTTTAAGTTACAATATAGAGTGAGAAGAGGAGAGGGGAGACGGGTACAAAAATCAGCGTGGACTCATTAAGCAGTTCCAGTGGCAGAAGTCTCTCGATTTTCGAGGTGCGGGTGTATTTACGCTCATCATACCACGTGGGCTGGTATGACGTAACTCCGCCTCTCTCTCATCTCTAATCGAATTACATACATTTATGAACATGACCTGCATCCGGGATTACAAAGGCGTGGGGACACGTGTACACTCTAAAGAACTCAGAATGGGCGGCCGGATGTCTGACAATTAACAAAATAAATAAAACATAGCTCCAGAGCGCGCGTGGCAAGTAAGACAGAAAAGCAAAACTTACAGTGAAAGTACCGCTTGAACAAAACCCAAATTACCTTTTCATACATTACATATATGTATAAATATTATTTAATATGTTTCTTGTGGACCACGTTAAACTACCAGGGATGTTAGAAAATTAAAGATACAAAGCATCCAGATAATATCCATAACGTATCCGTAGACAGAAAGTAATTCACTAAGAATACCCACTGTACGTTTCCTTTTGCATTAAAAAAACGCAGGACGGAAAACATTTGACATTTGGTGAGATTCTGCATTGACGCAGACATTGTAATTACGTGATGCTCAAAGAAGACTCGGCGTAAAATAAGGATTGACCAAGAGAAAAGCGAAAGGTTCAAGGTCACAACCCTTGCTGCCAACGAGCTCACAGAATTTTCTTTTTGGCTTTCATCGCTGACGTATCTTTGTTTTCAGAAATCCCCTCATATGCTTTTCCACGAGCAAATTCTAGAGAACTGTGTGCATTGTAATATCTAGCAAAATGTTACGCCATCACAATGAAAACAGAACTCTCAAGTACGGCCAACAGCAAATTCCTCAATATCAGCAATAAACATTCTAAATTAAATTAAGTAAGGGCAATTCTGCCAACCAAAACAAAAACAGCTTTAACTCAATTTTTTTTTCGTTGTATAGTAATGTTTGGGAGCTTACATAGAAATAGTAAAAAAAAATAAATAAATAAATAAAAGTCGTATCTCAAAGAAACTGTTAAAACCCTAAGGAAGTTGGTCAAGTGTCAGCTTACTTAGAGAATTATGTATAAAATTTTCATTAATTATTTATCAAAATTACATGAATTGTGTATCAAACTTGATTTTAATATCGAAATGTTGTACTAGCCTTCCCATGGCCGAGTGAATAAGGTAGTGAACTTAATAGTCGGCCAAAGTGCTAAGGCCCAGCGGTTGAATCTGTCACGTGACTGTCAATCCAACGGTCTGGACTTTTGGTCGGTTTTCTCCAGATTTAACGTGAATAAGCGTAAGAATTCCTTAGTAAGAAGTACTCTGACTATGGCACCCCCCCCCCACATCCCAGACAGCTAGCCCATGTGTAGCTTTACCATAAAGACACAAGCAAACAAAACGTTTTACTTATTTTAATGTAAACTTCATTTCTGGAAACGTTGTTAAGATATAAGGATTTACAGCTTGCTGCTAAGTAAGAATTCCTCCTACAAAAAGCTGAATATCAGTTAAATACAAAATTACAAATATTTTTTTCTTGAAAACCTGTTAAATTATAAGATAATAATTAGATTCTGTATAAAATCTTAAAGAAAAAACATCAATTCCTGGAATATTCAGCAGGTTCGAAATGCAAATTCACAAAAACACTCAAATCCAAAAGTTTCAGCTTTTCCAGATACGTTTTTGTGCTTAGTATGTACTATTGTTTCGGAACATGCTCCCTTCATTTACATAAAAAAGGAAATATAGAAAATTGGCAATTCAGACAATAGGATCCAAGAATGTAAAATTTACATATATTTTTTAGTTCAGAGACGGGATTACATTTAAGTAGGCGGAGATGTGACTTGAATTCTGGTAAAACCAACAGGCTGTTAACGTTACTTTTTGCTTAAAATCGCCTACTCACAATATACCAATATGACCCTAAAAAAAATTTTATTATAACACATTTAATAGAAAAATTATGGAGCTTCTTCCAGTTGGAAAAAATGTAAGCTGTAACCATAAAATTATAAAATAGATGGTTTATTTCTCATGCAATTTAAAAAATACTTGATCGTGAAAAATAACCTTGTAAAATAAAAATCATCAGAATAAAATAATATTTCTTGCATTTAATATTATTCTTACTTTTGGAAAAGAGGAACTAATCGCTCACATAAAGAAAAAATAAATCTGAATTCTACTCAAATGAAAATTCAAAAGGATAAGTATGAATTTGTAAAAAAATGTTTTCATGATTTTTTTAAGTTCAATAAATCTAAGAATTTTTTATAAAGTGGCTTTGCATAATTTTTGTACCCACTATGGCTTAAATTATGAGTCCTAGTTCAACTTATTGAAACCAAGAGATTTAAAACATAAAACTCGTTGTTCAAATTGACTCTTCAAGAACTTTATCTTCATCAAATACATCTTAAAACGTTTCCAGGTGCATTTGTAGGTTAAAGTATATTTACCCACTGCGCAATAAATCAGATATTATAACAACTTGTCAAAAACACGCAAACAAACAAAAATCGTAAATCAACTATACAGTTTTTGAAAAAAAGAAAAATACAGAAACACAACTGAATTTCTTTTGTTTGTGTTTGATAGTTTCTTGAGATTTAAAAGTATTTCGACGTAAAATTTATTTTCTTGAGATAAAATGATTAATGTAAGAATAAACTTACATATATTTTAAAATTAATGCAATTTATTTTAATAAGAGAATTTATGAGATACAACCTGGAAATATATAATGTTTGCGATTGAATAATCAAGCTTTGAAGTGCTCTTATTTCAAAACTAAAGAAGGCACATCCTTTTAGAGAAATGAAACAAAAAATAAAATTTATAAAATGATGAATATTAATGGGATTAACCACCATAATGTTATACCATATTTGATCCCCTCCTCTCTGTGAAATTTTCAAACATGTAAGTTTTCCGAAATTAAACTACCCTATTTTAAAGTTGTCTACAGACGAAACTATTGTTGGTAAAGTTATGAAATTTTTAGGACATAATGAAGGTACGGGAATTTGTTTGAGTGAAAAAAAATGTTCAAATATTCAACACCAGGGGGCGTCCCATACCATCTGTGGTCCCTAGATCTCAATCCATGCTAATTTTGGCTTTGGGAGAGTTTGAAACATTTGGTAAGTCGTGATAATACAAGAACTTTAACTGATCTTAAAGGCAGCATTTCACAACATGTTTTCACAACATTCCTCGAACACACTGCCATCAACTTTGGAACCTGCTTTCTTACGATTTCAGATGGTAGTTGACGATGATGTCATGTTTCGTTGAAATAATATTTGTAAACTATCAAAAATTCATTAAAAACTCCCCTACTGAAGAACAATCCAACCGTCCAAACCAACCGTTGTTCGACCAAACAAATTCTCATACCTTCCTTATGTCCTATACGAAAGTTCATAACTTTATCAACAATAGTTTCGTCAGTAGATAACTTTAAAACAGGGCCGTTTAATTTCGGAAAACTTGTATAAAATAAAATTGTGAATTATGCGTATTCATAAAACTATTACCCTTAGTCTTAATTTTTAATTTTCGTGAAAAAGTTATCTATTTTCGTTATTTTGTATTTTTAACTGTCGAGTCGACAGCAAAACTCATCTTATTTTTTTTCAATATTTGCTGCACTACAATTAGGATGTCTGCAATTAAAGCTCCCTCTTCCACTATTTGGGAATATTGACGAACCCTAAAGAGTTCCGATTAAAGTTTGGATGAACTTTTCTAAACACTTCGTGTAGTATGTTAATTCCCATGAGTTTAGTTTTTCTCAATTAATAATGACAACGGAAACATACAATTACATAATTATTTGTGAAATCGTAAAGATCAGCTCTAATCAACGAGAAAGTATGCTTTTCTGAAAAATAAATAATTTTTTTTCCAATTGTTTTATCATTCTTCTTGTAATGCTAAATGCTTTCTACTGAAAAAATACCACTAAATAACGAAAAATGTACTCCAGTTCTAAATTGAACTATTGCATTTGCTAATGTTAATATAAACCCTCGATTAGCTAGTAATTAGGAAATATTGTTTAATACTCCAATAGAATGTTATTTTTACAATTTTACAACTGCCTAGACTTCAAATCTATAATATTTAGGAAGTTTGTTCTAAAGTACACTGCAAATACAGAGTGATTATCGTTAAAGATGTGATTTCAAAGCGCTCTATCTTAAAAACTACCAGCCAGGATGACTTGATATTTTACCAATGCAATTGTGAGTTAAAGGTATTTTGTTTGGCTGACGATAAAAAAAAAATGTTTCAAAATGTCTCGATACGTGGCGCTTTACTAAGACGAGACATGCGCATCACAGACATAGCTGCGATAAGAATGCAGAGCGCCAACGCTTTGCCTTAGTGGTTTCATCATGACTCTCTCAATGAAGACTCGCACTATACTCATAAATTTTTTCTGTCGGAACGGTGACTTTGCGATAACCCTTTGAAGCGCAACCCTTTCCCAATGCTGAAAAAAAGGGCGAGCACAGCCAGCTGTCGTCAAAAAAAGGGTCTCTACATCTGTGGCACGCGATGAACGTTTCGATCGTCCGCCATCTTGCTGGTAGTTAAGTCGAGCGATGGCAACGGCTGCCCTTTTTTCAGCATTGTGCAATCTATCCGGCTGTTCTCGCGTTCTTCCATCTTTCGGCAGATGTCAGTGGTGTTAAAATAATCGTGACAATTTTCTTACGGTAAAGAACGTGCTAAAAAGTAAAGCATTCTCGTGGAGCTATGTCACCCGCAACTATTTTTATAGAAATCAAAGCTATTCTTCGTGACTGGCAACAGTCAAAACGTCAACAGTTTGGTGGTCTCAGAGCGAAACCACTGCGCGTTAAAGGGTTAACAGCTATCAGGTAGCTCCGGAGGTTAAAAGGAATAAAATCTGGCCCAATGATCATCTATGAATAACGGAAAATGATAAATAAATTAGAAGAAATCTGTTCATTTGATGGGAATCGTGAATCTGACCAACGTGAATGCCAGCATCATGCACCACATTTCATAGCATCAACACAGATATCCTCCGATCTGTTGTGTAGAATGCTGGTTTTATTTTTCCAATTAGTAGCGAAGCAAGGCGGAAAGCACATCGAATAACTTATGCTTTAATCACCCGTAAAGGTGTTTTTCATGAAACTTCTTTTTCTCTTATCACTTTTTTTAGCCGTAAACACATTATTCTGATCATTTTGCTAATAAAGTTGTAAACACCGGGAGCCAATTCTTTCTTTCCAGCTAACAACATTCCTGTGTTTAACAAACCCATTCAGGCTTTTCTTCCTGACATTAACCTTAGAGCGAAATCTATCGGCACATTTTGGAACTGTTTTTTTTTTCCTTTCATCAAACAAAATTATTTTGTCTCACCATTGTTCTAGTAAAATATGAAGACATCCTGACCAGTAGTTTTAAAGTTAGAGCGTTTTGAAATCGCAACTTTAATTATAACCACATTGTGTTTCACTATAAGATTTCAGTAATTTTGACTACGGTAAACAAAAACTTCTTTTTTTTCCTTTTAATAGTGTAACTATTGAAGATACGAATACAAACTAATGTTCAGAACACAAATTCTTGCCTTTATTAAATCAGTGTTTTGAATTACATGAATTTTCTTTAGATTTTTCTGATAATCCTTTTGTACAATAAGTACGTGTACTGTAAGTTTTCAAAACTTTCATACAACACACAAGATGATTCTACTTTGAAAAAAGGGGAGAGTGATATGCTCAGATAAAAAATTTATGAATATTTAAAAAAAAAAAGAAGTCTTTTCTGAAGCTCTCTACTCCCCAACTTTAAAACTTATTTTTCGTTTCAACTCGTTTTTTAGTTTTTAGAAAAAATAACAGCGAAGCATTTTTCCAAAAATCAGTATTCTTTCCAAGATGCTTATTTTAAAAATAAGATCATAGCTGAGCCTTCCTTCACCCTTATTTTGATAAAATTAAAACAATTCTGATGTATGCGTAAATGCGTGGAAGGATCTTCTAAACAGAGATTATCAACCTGGGGTACGTTAAAAATTTGTCTGTAATGGCGGAAATCAGAAAAAATGGTTTAACTGAAAACACAAAGATTACTATGTGCAGTTTTGGATTACAAAAATAGTTTCAATTTATTCATGTCACACTCAGAATGATGTAAGTGGCCTACTAGGTCTAGAAGCTACTAGCCTAGAAAATAATAAATTTCGTAAGTTTTTTTTATCTCGAAAATAGTTCGTAGTGCCCGCTGTGCCTTTTATAAATAAGTTCCAAACAAAAATTCATCCCTATTTAAATACTAGCTAAGAAGGTTATTAATAATTTTAAAAAAGTATGTATTATGTGGATGGATAAGATTGTCTTTATGAGAAATGATATGTTAACAGACAATTTTTTTTATCTAACCTAAGGTACGTGAAAGGAAAAAGGTAAGGAACGATGACGTAAAAAAATAATATCAATAATAAATTTAAAAAACAGCCAGTACGAAGTTCTTTGTGCAATGTTTCTAAACGTAAAACACATTAAGTACGAATTCCATAAGAAATTCGAACACCGACTTTGGCATTTCTAACTTGATTAAATAAAGCTTGTGAATGATAGCTTTTACCTCCAATTCCAAAAGAAAGACTTAAACGAAGTTAACTCTGACTTCATGCCATTCGTCAAGCGCTTAATGGTTTCCGAAAAGAGCCGTGAATGATTTCTATGGACCATTTTACTCTTTTATCGAAAGTCTTTGGCACGGAACTGCCCCATAGGTCTTTATGTTTTACTTCATTGAATATGTATTCATAAATTTTCTTTGTTATTATCTGAAAGTGTTTTTTTTTTTTCTATAACTGAATACGGAGAACTTTTCGCGTGTTTTGGAATAATGTGTATTTTTCATAAACAATATTTCAGCAATGATTTTGGAAAATCGGAATATTTTAATAAACAGGGCAAAGGAAAGTTTATTTTTCGCATTTCCATAGTAATATACTGCAGGTTTTTCTTCATTAACCCTTTGAGGCGCAACCCTTTTCCAATGCTGAAAAAAGAGCAGCTGTTGCCATCGCTCGACTTAACTACCAGCAAGATGGCAGACGATCGAAACGTTCAAAGTCGTCGCCTTCGTCAAAAGCCAGCTGTCGTCAAAAAAGGGTCTCTAGATCTGTGGCACGCGATGATCGTTTCGATCGTCCGTCATCTTGCTGGTAGTTAAGTCGAGCGACGGCAACGGCTGCCCTTTTTTTTCAGCATTGGGCAATCTATCCACCTGTTCTCGCATTCTTCCATTTTTCAGCAGATGTCAGTGCTGTTAAAAATAATCGTGACCATTTTTTGACAGGAAATGACGTGCTAAAAAGTAAAGGATTCTCGTGGAGCTATGTCACCCGCAACTATTTTTATAGAAATCAAATCTACTCTTCGTGACTGGCAACAGTCAAAACGTCAGAGTTTGGTGTTCCCAGAGCGGGAACACTGCGCGTTAAAGGGTTATCAAAGTGCTTTTTCTCAACTTATTCTAAGTTCTTGGTTGTTGAGATAATATTGCGTTTTGATCTACTTCACGCAATGACGTTGAATTTCGCAGAAGTTCTAGCAAACGCATTGAAAGTGCTAAAGCGAGAAAATGCTTCCATTAAGTTCTGTAGAGTGGAATATTAAGTTTAATGCGTCGATAGATATATATGGCGTGTACGCAGGTTTTTAAGCGTTTTAAAATCGAGAAGAGCCGTATAGGAAGATAGAAAATCTTTGGAAATAACGTCCTCTCAGATAACATGAGACATATTTAAAACACAGCCATTACTAGGAAGTTTATCTGTTACTTTTCTTTATACCACTATATGGCTGCTTATATAGTTGTGTGTTAGCTTTTTGACTGCGTTTTATGCATAACTCCTAGTTTTCCATAACAGCACTTTATTTCCCCCTGTGGGTTTCTTTTGGAGCGATTTTTTCTTTTGTCGTCATGACTCATGCAATGCAGATCACATATTTAATATTCATTTTGGATTCTTTTTTTAAAGTTTTTTAGTTAAGCTATTTGAAATTCAATATTTTAAGTTTCTTTTTCTAAAAATAGATCTTATTTCAGTTTGGATTCTTAGCGTGTTTTGCATTTCCTTATCACCCCCTAGGATTTATTTTATTTTGGCTTGTTTTATTTCGATTATATTTTATGCCGTGCGCCTGCTTAGAAATTTGTCCAGTCTCTGCTTACTCCGTTGTACTAAATTTTCAGTAGCTTTGTATTTGGCGTTTGATTTTGGTACCCAAGTGTACACGCTTAAATCTATTGAGTAAAATAATAATCAAACGGAGTATATTTTTACTCAATTTTTGACTTCAAACAGTCATTCTCCCAATTGAGTGAAATTTGCTCCATTAATCGACAAAATCAATGGAGTAAAAAATTCTCAATTTTTGAGCATTATACAAGAGCTCCATTTAGGCTAAATAATAATCAAAAATGAGGAGTGTCTGTCCGTTTTTGATTAATATAACTGTACTCAATTATGATTATTATTTAAGCTATAAAATGAGCTTTTTTACAAAATCAGCCCTTTTTTAATTAATATATCTGTACTCAATTAAGATTACTCTTTTAAGCTAGAAAAAGGGTGTTTTATGAAAATTTGCTGTTTTTAATTAATATATTGAATGATTCGTTTTCATTTTTTATTATCAGAGCTGTAATCTATGATTATAAGCCCGGGTAAATAAATTTTAAATCAAGGGAAATACATTACATATATCTTAATACACTATAAAAAAGTATTTTTTTTTAATAAATAGAATATAATTTCACTATAGTCTCTGGCTATAAAACGAATTCACAGTACAGTCAGAATACCGAAATGCAATCATAGTTAAACCAGCTGTGAGATTTAATTAAAGCAGCAACCAAATTTATTTACATGAAAAAGGTAAAATACTACTTACTCACTTTGAGTGGAGATATCATAACTTCATTTGTTTTACAACAGCTTTTTATAATCCAATCCTAAGAAACTATGCCATAAAGCGAAATCTTTACCTAAAGCATCTCCTCCATATCTAGAATGAATTTATTTCACAACTCTGAATAGGAAAAAGATGCATTTGGTATTCGGATATAAAACCAAATTATCACAAGCGAATACACACACAACTAAGCATCCACAACAAAAGGAGGCATTAACTAAAAGTGCATCTAGTATCCTCTTCAGAAATTCTTTTAATTCATATTTTGATAACGACACGCTTGTCCTTCGATGTCCGCCCAGCCGTGAGCAACGGCTACGATGCCCGGGTTTATCACTATGAACCGTTATCCGTTGAAGAGCGTTGGTCACGTGATAGTGATAGGATATGGGTCGTGGGGGAGAACAGAGAATATTCAAATAGACAAAACTATTGTGAAAATTGAGCTAAGTAGAATCTAGCGAATCGGGAGCATTGAGGCGAATTGAGGAGATAACAAACTATTGTCCTTAATGAGTATTTTTTAGCGTAAAAGGATTTAAATCAGCCGATAAGAAATTTAATCAATAAAGGGCTGTTAGTTTTAATGAGTATTTTTTAGCGTAAAAGGATTTAAATCAGCCGATAAGAAATTGAATCAATAAAGGGGTGTTAGTTTTAATCAATAGATTTAAGTGTGTATGTTGACGCCAACGAGACGTTATTTCTTTCTTTTATTTTTACTTTCAAATGTACTCTACTGTACGAATAATACGTACACGGTAAAAAAAAATTCGGAAACATTACCCCAAAAAATGGGGCAGCTCTTGTAGTTTAAAATTGCAGAAACGTTTCCGAACCATGCGGGTAAAGTATTTAGAAACGTTTCTGCATATGTCGGAAACATGTTTACATATTTTCCTACTTTTTAGGTAAGGTTTCTGGAAAAGATGGGTAACGTTTCTGTATATTTTGGAAAATATTGAGTAACCTTTCCGTGTATTTCACAAAGGTTTCCGAATTAACGAGTAACCTTTCTGAGTTTTTCAGAAAAAGTAACATGCACTAGATGAAGCTTTTCGAGTAACATAATCTAGATGGCAGCACCAAACTCTAACGGAAGGAGCGTGCAGGACCAGCGATCAGAATCGAACACAGGACAGACGGGCTCATAGGACAGCACGTTGCCGCGACGCTGTGATTCTCTTGCCGGAATTTGCTTTAAAAGTAAAAAGACTGCTGTTGTGATACGGCTTGTTTTGGAAACTTAAAATTTTTTGAAGTATTTTGTAAATGGAGGGAAAATGCCATAATTAATAAATATAAATTAAAAATCTTAAATCTTATTTTTTTTTAAGTATTCATCCGTTTTATTTAAGAATTCATCCGGCGACGTCACCTGGTAACTGGTCACAAATAAACTTCACAATGACCACACAGTGGAGTTACATCACTCACAAGTTACCAGACCCTTATTTTGGCATGGGCAAATCGGGACTTTGCCCCCCCCCCCCAGTTTCAAATGCTGTTCTCCCCCCCCAGTTTCAAATGCTGTTCTGAAATATTCTTTTATATGTCAAAATATTATGAAAAAGAAAACAAATTTTATAGATCGGGACCCCCAAATTCATCAATGCCCGGGGCCCCTGTTGATCATAATCGGGCCCTGCAAGTTACAATGTGACAGTCCTGTGACAAGTGTGACCCTCTGTGACGTAACAGCGACTTTTTTGTGACCATCTGTGCTATTAGGGAAGACGCGTTCACTCTTATCCCTCTGTCTCTTGGCACTTGGCGCATGCGCGCGAAGTCCCAAATAACGATTTCCTTTCCCCGTAAATATTTTACCCCGAAATATGGGTTATGTTTCCGAAATCGTGAGTTCGAGTAGAGCATCGGTAGGTTACGCTATACTTTCGAAACCTTTCCGCTATAAGTATGTAACGTTTCTGAATTTTTTTACTGTGTACTTTCCTTTATAGTCACCGCCAGAAGGCGATATTTAATGTGTTTGTTTGTTGAATTTTTATTAAATAGAGGTTTAAATAATTTTAATTGTTTTTGTATTATTTTATCTCAATTAAAATGTCTAATATATATAAACCTGAGATATACATAGTATAACAGGATAACCGTGAGCTGCTAATCTTTTTGGTTTTGTCTGGGTATTATGCTGTCTAGCGAAACCCCATATCAGCAGGCCGGGTCGGCAGTGCAGCAACTAATAATTTTTTCACAAACTTTCAGTCATTTACATTTATATTTTGCATGATGACCGTTATCATAATATTTCATAATATACAATAAGTAGAAATATTCTTTCGTTTTCACAAAGTACCTTAATAATATTACTGTAAGCCAAATTGTCAGATAAGTGACATAAGGAGAGAAAAATAAAATTAGCCTTTGCGGAAAAAGTAGGCAAAAGTTTTGGGAAAATGTTGTAACACAGCCACAAATATTCTCCTAAATATTTAAAATGATTTAGTTAAAATAACTTTTCTTCAGTACAACTTCGAAATTTGATCGCTTTCCATTTAATACATTCAGCTAAATATGCTTTAAAAATATGTAAATATTGCTTTCAATTATAGCAAAAATCACTTGTGTATTTGTAACAATTATAAACCCTTTAACGTGCAGTGTTCCCACTCTGGGAACACCAAACTGTGACGTTTTGACTGTTGCCAGTCACGAATTATAGATTTGATTTCTATGAAAATAGCTGCTGGTGACATAGCTCCTCGAGAATCCTTTACTTTTTAGCACGTCATTTCCCGTAAAAAAATGGTCACGATTATTTTTAACAGCACCGACATCTGCTGAAAAACGGAAGAATGCGAGAACAGTTGGATAGATTGCCCAATGTCGAAAAAAGGGCAGCCGTTGCCATCGCTCGACTTAACTACCAGCAAGATGGCGGACGATCGAAACGTCCATCGCGTGGCACAGATCTAGAGACCCTTTTCTTGACGCAGCTGGCTGTGCGCTTGCTGGTAGTTAAGTCGAGCGATGGCAACGACTGCCCTTTTTTCAGCATTGGGAAAAGGTTGCACCTCAAAGAGTTAAATACGTAAATTGAACGTCATTAATTAATTGATCGGACCACACAGTGTGGTTACGACAACTGGTGAACAAAATAATCCTTTAGCCAAAACATGTCCAGTTTAATGTACACACAATTTCCATTCGCCCCACGCATTCTCTTACTGAAATCGTGTTTGACGACATACAGAGCATAGCAGACATTCTTGGAAAAATAGGAAGATATGAAAACATGATCCATCCATTTCTGTTAGTGTTAGAAACATTAACTGAAACATTCTTTATGACTGGAAGCACAGCTTGATAAATGAAACTTTTAGGCAAGTAGCTGTACGACTCAGCAAAGAAACATTTTAGGGAAGTTTTGGCGATATGTCCTCATTTTGCTAAGTAAGAGTCTGTAATATTTTTTTTGTGAGTACGTAGAAATTTTTCATTTGCTTGTTGTATATTACTGCAATATTCTGTGATGTAAAAGAAATAGTTTTATGAAAATCAACAGAATGCGGTATATGTCATCCACTTGTGCATATGTCATTCCTTTTTTATAAATTATTTTCCTTTTTCTTTTACTTACTTATACGAAAGGGGTATAGTGATCGCTAAAATTTTTGATATACATATTTTAATGAAATAATCAATTTTGACTATCTCTAAAGTTACTTTGGAGAGGTTTTGCCCGGCGGATTCACGTATCCATGCATGCACAGTCTTATATGGAGGGTGATTCGTTACCACACTGACAAACTTGCAGGGTGTGTAGGGGGTACAGAGACGGTCCAGAATCACATAGCAATGCGGGGACGAAAACGTCGCCTTCATGTACCTGTTAATAATCACTTTAGAAGAAGTGTTCAAGTGATAGTAAACATTATGACCATGGTTTTTCAGAAACTAGTCCCTCTTTCACCAATTGTACTTGATAAAAATTGTTATTTCAGAATTGTTTCTTTCATTACATTTATGAAATTGTCTGAGGAAAGGTCATTGCTTATGAAACTTGGTTAAGAAATGAGACGCACACTTCAATACTTCTTCCAAAGTGATAATTAATAGGTACATGAAGACGGTGTTTCCGACCCGCATTGCTATGTGATTCTGAAGCGCCTCTGCACCTCCTACACCCCCTCCAAGTTTGTCAGTCTGGTAGAGAATCATTCTGTATAGGAAAGGTGGGCAAAATGGGGTGGTAGGGCAAAACTAAACGGGTTTTGATTTTCCCGCTTACCAAGTTCTGCTATTTCTATCCTTGCTATAGGTTGTGCATAACGTGACTATTTTTCGTTTCCACGTGGAATACAGCTTGCAAAGTCACAGACAGATACGCTCCTAAGATGTATTACGTTTTTCATTACCCAGATCTAAGGTAAGTGTAACGTTAGGATACTTTTTTTCTAAGTTCGTATGAAGATATTAACGTGACAGTTTGCACATGCTAAAAGTGGTGGCTTTTTAAGTAAATTACGTGAAAAAGTAGAACTACATTCACTGGAATTTGTTAGTTAGGAGCAGTTGTTTTAAATGAGTGCTTGTAAGGCAAAACGGGATAGATCGGGGATTCATCGAGGTGCTGATAAATGGATTACTACAAAACTAATGAGAATTCCTAGTCAGGGCTTGTGACGAAGAAGAAAGGACAAAAACGCATGATGTCGGACAATCCACAAGATAAAAGACGTCGCGTTTCTACGCTAGATCAACAGATGGCACATCGTCAGCCAGTGATCTAGATGGTGCAGATGATAGATGCTGGTACTGTAGCGATATATATGCAAGATCAGCACAGAAAGAATGGTGGATCAAGTGCAGTGCATGTAACAAATGACCGTTCATGACTTGTGCGCTGGTGTTGACGAGTGATAAGTTTGCATGTGAACTGGGAACTATGCGAACTGTGTTTGTGCTCCATTCTGCCCTATCCCAGGAGGCAAAAGGGGGGTAGTTTGCACCTTTGAATGTAGTGAGATACAGATCCCGAAATATTCAGCGCATTTCAAGTTTCGATACTGCATAATAACAATTTGTAAAGTTGAAATAGATATTACATGTTTAATTTATTTCTATTTGTCACTGAGTTATCAGCCAGAATAGCCTTAAGTACTCGTTTATGCCCACCCTTCTCCAGCATGTACAATTCATTTCGACCAACCGCTTATATTTTCGCACATTCATGACAGGACACAGAATGAAAATCTTTATTAGAATGGGCCACATAAACCATTTAAATAGAACCTCTAACTGATTTCTCATGCGTTTGTTTCTCCATCCCCACACCCTTATTTCAATTCCAACAAGTAACAGGACATTTTTGGGAACCGAATATGTATTTATGTATGTCTAAATTCTATTTTAAATTTTGTAAACACTAATTTTATGCATGGAGGCTATACTAAATTCTCAATGTCATCTGGACCACATAAAATTTGTCTTCCACAGAGGTTTTCTCTGATCATAGGTAACCTGAAAAACTAAATTTCATGCAACATCATGCAATTATTTTTTTCTTTTTCAACAAAATAAGAAATATAACTTTGTCAATCGAAATAAATCAGATGTGGTGTCGATAGCGGTAATCATACACTGTGAAAAACTGCACAAGTTAAATCGCAATTATTGAAATGATAATTGGTAATTAGAAAAATAATGAACCAGTAAAAATATCCTGCCAAAGCAAAAAAAGAGGAAAAAATCGTTATAAATATCCACTGCTTGAGTATAACTCTGTAAAACTGGAGAAAGTAATGAGTTTCTACTAAATTGAGAGTACTACTACGAGTTGAAAACTAAATTTCATGCAACATCATGCAATTATTTTTTTTCTTTTTCAACAAAATAAGAAATATAACTTTGTCAATCGAAATAAATCAGATGTGGTGTCGATAGCGGTAATCATACACTGTGAAAAACTGCACAAGTTAAATCGCAATTATTGAAATGATAATTGGTAATTAGAAAAATAATGAACCAGTAAAAATATCCTGCCAAAGCAAAAAAAAGAGAAAAAAAATCGTTATAAATATCCACTGCTTGAGTATAACTCTGTAAAACTGGAGAAAGTAATGAGAAAGTTACTCTGTACCTATTTGAGCAATCTATCCACAAACAGACCAAATATGAGGCATATGCTTACTTTTCTTTGTATCCAACTAACCCCGGTCTCTAAATCTATTGTTGAATTTTACGTACTCAGGTTTTAAAACTAATAAACGCAAATTTTCGAGAAGCTAAAACTGACAGAAAGCTTAACAGTAGCAGTTTTTTTTGTTGTTTTAATGTGTTCTTTTGTTTTTGAATATGTTCCAAAATATTAGGTGTACATGAAATTTATGTTATTTTTTTTTACATAAATTTCAAACAAATAAATTTTCAAAAAGTATTGAATTACAAACAAACTGTACCCAAACATAGTACCATACCATACACAACTATTGGTTAAATTTTAAAGCAAGAATTTTATAGATAATATATTATTTTTCTTTCCAGAAAAATAGCCACCCTTCTACTTTTCCCTTGTCTGTCCTCCTAGGAGGATTATATTTGAAATGTTCTCAAATAGAATTTTAGGTATTTGCCAGTGTTGTGTTTTACAGCAAGAATTTTGTGGATATCTCTTTTCTTTGAGACCACACAGGATCTGTTAAAAGAACGTTTTGAACCCTATCCCCCCATAAGTTACGAATTTTGGAAACTGCTCTCCAGTCTAGCACCTACTCTAAAAAACATACATACGTGCCAAATTTTGTATTATTAACTTCAGCAGTTTTGTCCCTACAAAATACTAACATTCGAAAAAATGACATTATTTTCCTGTACATGGCATCAATATCGTTCTTTAACATCGTTACGAAAAATTTATTTATCCATACACATTATTTCAATATGGTTATTTACTTCTTGAATCATAAAATAATAAGCGAATTACAGTAAGCAATTAAATCAAAATATCAATTTATTTTTAATTATATACGTTTACCAGAAATTCGAGACCGATGCCAATATTTTTATATCACGAGAATAAAAAAAAACTGAATCTACGAAAAAGTCTGGAATGTACTTATTTTTAATTAACTAAGTCAGGAAGTATTACGTTGACTGTGTTGCAGTTAATCTGAGAATTCTAATTAAATTTACATTCTACAAGTAGTAATTATTTCAGATGTGAAATGATTAAATGTCTCTGACAATCACGCAGACAGCAAAACAGAAATAAATCTAAACTGACTGCACTTCGATTTAATGAATTTTCGATTGAGTTTAACAAAGAGATAAAAAATGCCTTTAAAGAAACATTTCTAAGACATTGGAGATTAATTACTGATTAATTTATTATGTTGCAAAGATATAAAAAAAAAGTTCTTGCAACATAAGACTAAAATTTTACATTAACTATATAGAATTACATTATTATATTAGAAGAAATTTTTTAGATTAAATTGTAAAAATATCTCTTATTTTAGATTAGGTTTCTTACACTGTGGTACAGAGCATGGGATGGAATATTTTGCATATCACATCAAATATCACAGATTTCTTCTGAAAAAAATAAAACTAAATTAATGTTGCAACTTCTGAGACAAAACATTCAACTATTTCAGAAATAGCTCTAAAGATTTTACTGCGTATACAGGGTGATTATAAAGCAAAATTGTCGATACATGGAACTCCGTCGGCAGTTCCTTTAAACGAATCCAAATGAGATTTCAGATACTGAGAGGCATGAGCTTGGGATTTTGTGAATGGCAATAAATTGGCGCTTGCGGTTACTGTTATAGGTACAGAAACTTGAAATTTTCGAATGTTCAGCGCCCACTTTTTCCCGGTCAGAAAATGTGCAATCAGCGCATGCGAAAACTTTCAAAAAACGGTACATGTATCACAAAAGACGGACGCATTGTCCTCGTGCTAAAACAGCTGAAATTTCGTTGCCAGAGTCATTGCGCCTGCATGTGCCAGATCGCGACTTTAGAGAGCCAAAATTCTCCTGCTTTTTATCAATTTTTTACGCTGTTTATCTGGCAAACGGCGTGCTATGATTTGTGTCTTGCATCTGCCATATGAAAAATTTCCTCCAATCGCTTTAATCGTGTGTTTTTGTTTACATTCGCAGCTGCTTTTTTTGTTTGTTTTTTGTCCGTATAATGCGTTCGTTTATAAACGTTAGGCGTATTTTTTATGGCCGAATTATTTTTTTAATAATGCTGAAAAATGGTTATTGCATCGCGGCTTACGTATAATTTGAAAATGAAAATGAAAATGAAAATGATTTTTATGACTGATTATTTTTTTTAAATATATAGATAACTTCCTCAGATTTAGAGTTATGCATTGCAAGGTCACAAATATGGACATAACAGTTTAAATTTGAATTTTAGTAAAATACCGGTATTGGGTGTGACTAACGAAAATATTAACTTTTTTTTAAATAATCATCAATTGAAAATCTTCATTTTAGTTTTTTTATTCGCGTGTAATGACCTAAAATAAATAATTGGTTTGAAAGCATTTTTAGTGTACTAACTTCAAGGGTTCTGGAGAAGGTTTGATAAGGCAGTATTCTTACCAAACAGCAAATGCAATCATAGAACCATCGATTTATGACTGAATTATAAAACTAAGAGCGTATTATTGAATCCAAAAACACTGCATATTTTAGTAAGTACGCCAAAAGGCATTAATTATTGTACTGGTCTGAATGACATTTTAACTATTTAGCATAACATATTCCCCATTTTAAGAAAAGGTCATACTAAACCATAAAAGGCCTCACAAAATTATTAAAAAACATATTGAAATCACTCTCGAATTGGCTCTTACGCCAAAAAAAAAAAAAAAAATGCATAGAATTATCATATATCTTCGCTGCGCTGCTGATAGAATGCAGAGACTTATTTCACGGATCTGCGAACTTAAACAGAATATTTTACGGCATATTCGGGTGAGTTGAGCAAGTATAAACAAGCCCACGTCACACGTGAAATCGAATTACACGTGAAAAGTAAAGGGGATAGGAGAGAGAGGGTTTTTTTTTTCAAATCAGATTTGTGCTTACCGAGATTTCCGCTAATGCATTTCGACGTCACGCGGAGGACCATTTCTAGGGTGACAGAGCGAGTTCCTTTTTATAATCAAATTCCGAAGCGGAAATGGAAATTAGATTGACTTCCCCTTCCCCTGTCGTTGTTCCAAATCTTTTTATTTTTTTTTTTAAATATATGATGCGAGAGAGCATAAATGTGCCATGGCAGACGATATCACTTTCGATTTAAAATGTTTTGGTTTGCAAAGACGCAAAGCAGCAGTTGAATTGGATTATACTTTGTCAGTATTAGTTCGGATATAAAGAGTAGAGAATGCACACAAAACCGTCATTATCAATATTTTGAGCATAATTGAAAATACTTATTTTTATGGAATATGCCAAAATGTTTATACAGTAAAAACATGTGAACAGCGGGTCCATACAAACATGATTCCAATTGATTATTGTTATTTTTAGTTTTATGCTGAATCAAGTCGCAACAATATGCCAAATTAAATCGAAATTACAAACTTGAGTGACGTATAATATGACGTTACTTACGATTTCTGAGTTAACTTGTCTTAAGGTAGGTCTTTTAAAGATGTTGTGCACTTAAGCAATATCTTTCTCTACAGAAATGCTTTGAGATATTATACATAACGCATTCATATGTAGTCCATTTGAAGGTTAATTGAAGTAAAGGTGAATCAATATGTAGTCCTTGTGAAAGTTAATTGATGTAAAAGTGAATCAATATGTAGCCCATGTGAAGGTTAATTGATGTAAAGGTGAATCAATATGTAGCCCATGTGAAGATTAATTGATGTAAAGGTATTTGAAGTAACCCCTCTGGCGCCTTTAGCGTGAATATGTAGTTCTATTTTGCAGAGCTGCGCTAGAAACGGATTTGAAAGAATGCATAGCTGAAGAATTATACACTATAATGCGTGTTAGATGTACCCACGATTAAGAGCAAGCTGGGTTTAAATGGAAATGTTTTTCGATGTGTTCTATAAAATTTTATTCACCGTCCCCTTCTCTTGCAATTTCATTCAAGGTATATTTTATTGCGCTCTAAGGAAGTCATAACCATCTTAATAAATTCATTGACAGTTCCAATTTCAAGTGCGATAGAAGCAAATAAAGTATTTCACTTTTCTCACTGGAGTTTATTTTAATTTTATTATTTTAAGGTTAACTATATTGCTGAACCTTTATAATATATAATATAATAAAATATATATTTCCTATATATAATAAGAATATTTGGCCTTATTGTAATATGATATGTTTTGATCGGAAGGGATTTCGTGTATTCGTGCTACAATTAACATTTTCTAAAACCCTCACAAAAAGGATATTTTTATATAAAATTTTCTGGTTCTATAAGTACAATAAAACATATTTAGAGTGCTTCAAACTTTATAATTTTTTATGTTTTACAAATGTAACAAGATAGAAAGAGCAAAGAAAACGTCAATATGGATAAAAGGCATATCACTTATACCCTAGTAGCACAACTACTAGTTCAAAGGACTTTCAAAAAGTGTTGAAAAGACGTCTTTTTAACTAGTTGTGCTACTGGTGAATGCATTAGGAACTTCACTATATCCTAAGATTGGAAGTGTAATACAAAATGATATTCGGATAATATCTACATATATTTTACTTTCTTTCCATGCCCATTAATGAACTTATCAAATTGTGTTTCTTTCCTTTTCACATATGAAATTTTAGCATTTAAATCCAAATAACTTTGCGTGTGAAGCTAAATCATTTAATTGCTGCATGCATTTAATGCTAAATAATACTTATTCTCAATTTCCTCCTGCATGTTTCTTAATAGCAAATGCACAGTTAGTTCAAATATGTGCAAAGAATTACGTCTAAGAATGTTTTACTATTTTTCAAAAGGAGTTAAATTTGAAAAAAGTAGTAAATAATTCTTATTTCTTAGATTCGTACCCAAAATTGCTGATTATTTCTTTAAATTTTAACTGTACACTTGGCTACATGAAATGCCCTCAGAAAATCACATAACAAAAAAGCATATTTTTATCCACGTCTGTATATGAACTTATCATAAAAATGTTAAATAACACGACAAAAAAGGTTATCTTAATTTTATTCAATACTAGTCGAGATTTCATTGTTCTCTTTCTTAATTAAAATTCCAAAAAGCTTACTTATATAGGAAAAAGAAATCACATTAATAGTTTTCATGCAGATTGTAAGGTTTAATAAAGAGCCTCTTGAGCTTTCTGAAACAAAAACATCATTTCAAGCCACTTATATAAATGTCATTTACAGACATTTTTTTCCCAAAAAACATCTTTTAACTGCTTAAATTTTTATTCATATTTGCAAAAAAAAATTAACATCCATGGCAATTTTATCCAATCTTATGCTTAAAAAAAACTTTCTTTCTTTTTGAAAGAAATTCGTATTATTCTTCAGAATAATATTTACTGAAAAAAAAGAGTATTGAAAATTTGTTTAAATAATTTTCGTATTTTATTCTATATAGTTTGGTAAAAGTGAAACAAAAAGAAACTGAAATAAATTATAATAGTTTAATCTAGCTGATTTTATTTTATTTTTGATTTATTTTTTTTTTTTTTGCTGATTAGAACTGTTTATAAAGTATACAAGGATCATGACGTAACATTTTACGAATACATTTTTACTTCTTTTCCTTTAACTTACAGTGAAAGTTTGAAAATGTTCTTCAAGAAAACGTATACCAAATCTTTAAATAACCTAAAAAACCGTAAAATATTGCCAAACGCACCAGTACATTTTATACGGTATATTTTTATTTATCAAATCATACTACATAAACAAAATATCGCTAGAAAAGAGAATCTCCCGTCACGCAATGTTAATAAATGGCTCAAAAAATGGTCATAAAATCTGTAATAAAATAAAATTTAGAAATTATCAGTCAAATATTTTTTTAACACATCAATTTCAAAATAAATAAATATCTAACTAACAGATGTACTACGTTTGTAGCTAAAACTAATTATCACAACCAATTCTCTAACCAGAGATCGAAATCGACGTGTTAGTAATTTATGTTAACTATCGCGTATCGTACGGAAACCAGGTAGTCGTTGTCAGTTAATTGATTTTTCCATTACCGGTAGCTTGTACTTTTTGTCTGTAATTATTTTTAGAAAATCAGAGGAGCAACAAATATCTGTTTTTTCCTTGAAGTATTAGAACATTTGTGACATTTTTCCGTTCGAAGCATCCACACTGGGCCGTAAAAACCTTCGGTTATTTTTAGATGAATGATTTTCTATTCTTATCTCCTATTCTAGGTTCATATTTTTGCTTTTTTAACCATACTCATTTCCTATTTTGATTCGATTTTTAACTTCAACTGCTTTAAACTCAGTAAATATCAAAATCTAATATTTTCTTCATACATTTTTTTTTTTTTTGGCTCATAATGATCTTACATTTTAAAGGAGAATTAACATTGGATCTAAATATTCTACTCTGTGTATTTAAAGTAACGGCACTCGAATATGCCAACAAAGAAAAATCAGTTTTAAAAAATGTTTCATTTAGATGCAGCGTAGGAAAGACCTGATTTTCAGGCTGTGATTTTGAGAACTTGGACATTTTATAAGTACAAAACGACCATTCACTGCTCTCACCTTTTACAGTTGTGCATAAGACAGGAGATTTATAAAATTCTTTAACCCTTACGGAGTTCAATTTCATTGCCATCGACGTAAGGCCCACCGTGGTAGAGTAGATAAGGCACTGACAAGGTTGACGGCTGACAGGTGAAGGTCCCGTGTCCGGGCCTACCGCGCTCCGGCAGATCTAACTGGAGGGTGGGTCTATTTTTTTTCCAAATGTTAAGTGATTACGTGTTAAAACTCCTTAAAAAGTCCCCCGGCTAAGGCAGATGCCACTTGCGCAAGATAGTCATAATTGAAAATACATCCATCTTTGTGTAATATGGCGAGGAAGATTCCCCTTCGATAGCCAACTTTAAAAATTTATGTTCCTGTTTTTGACAGAGCATTTAGAAAACCCTCGAAAGCGGGCAGGTAGTATCCGCGTTCAGTTTTTCCTTCTAAAGCACTGAAACCAAGTTTTTGAAAGCAGTACAAGATTCAATAACCTAGCCCAGGGATGCCCATGGCCCGAAAAGCCTGTTTCGTTGGCCTCGGCCGAATCCTTTGGAAGCACATTTATTTGCGAACAAACCTTTTGTTTGATAAATCTCAACAAGTCGAAGATTAGAAGCAAACTGACTGACTTATCCTTTTTTGCCATTGTACGCATTTCTACAGCCACTATCAAACCTAACATAAAAAATAACTTAAAAAATACAGTCCGAAACAGTCAGTTCAAAACTACAGATTAATCTGAAGATAAATTAGACAGTCTGTGAAATAAAAATAATGTATATTTTGCATCGTACTTAGTTTATAAATATATATTTATATGTGTATTCCGAATTGTTTAGATACATGGTATATGTTCTATAAGTAGACTAGTAGGATATTTTTTTTGTTGTTTTTTAACTTACAGCATGCAATCCTATGCCCCTCCCCCCCAAAAAAAAATATCATTGCTGCATCAACCCCATCGGTATCTTTATGTTTCTTCAGCCCGCCGGTTGAAGCATTACAATAGATCTCCAGTACATTTTTTAAATACGTGCTATCCAAATTTTCTTATAAACCTAATAAACAAGTTTTATTTATTCATGAAACATTCCATTCTCTGATGAGCAGGCTGCATTATCCTTTTTAATTAGAACAAGCAAAACAAGCCAGTTTTTTTTACTGCCAGTGATTATTAAAAGGAATTTGTTTTTTTTTTCACCCGCATGTCACACAGTTCTCTCCCCCCCCCTCCCCCTTTATTGTGTCCCATAAAACGGAGCGACCGTCTCACATTCCGTCGTAAATGTCAGCCTGGATGCATTCTTTGCAAAATAAATACGATTTTATATGTGATGTGGACAAATGTGGACGACAACCAGAAGAATTACTCTGGCAGGTTATTGGTTTCTTCTAGGTAGGTTACGCTGGTCATAAAATTATAGGCTATGTTTAGGGAGTTTTGTGCAGTGGGAATGGGGGGAAAAAAACGTTGAAAATACCGTAGAACCTCTGAATTTGAGACAAGTAATGGCTTGTTATAATGTGGGGGGGGAAAAACTTGCATGGATGCGTTTTTTTTTGCTTGAAATTCCAACAGTGTAATTCTGTTGGTTTCTATTTATATGTTTTATCTACTTCAATATTGAAAATATGCAAAGCAGAAAGCTTTCTAAGTTAATGTTAAGACCTTTTTATGTTATTACCTTCTAGTAGACTGAAGAATTTACTTAATTATACTTAATTCATAATTCATATTTATATTTTACGTTATATTCATGATTACTTACTTACATTAAATTCATTGTTAATTTGAACCTCAGTATTTGCCATTTCAAAAACTCAAAGGTTCAAAATTTTCTGTTAATCACATAGGTATCCAATGTTTTTAAAACTATTTATTGGATCAAAGATTTAAAATAAAAAATGAAATATTGCGGCCTTTTGATATATGGCGAAATAATGCGTCTTAAACTACAATCAAATAGTGGTAAGTGAGCGATAAAAATCATACGCCAACGGGGCATGACCCTTGCGAGAACAAACATTTGGCCGAGATAACTAAAGGCAATTGCAGAGTGAAAATAAATTTAGACCAATGAAATTAAAGTAAATAAGCTGCGATTGGATAATTTTTAAAGCCGTTACATTGTATCAGAAATAATTTAAATAAAGTATTCGAAACTAATAGCCAATAGTGGAGGTCAGAATACTACACCTTACGATTGCAAACCGACATAGGAAAAATACCTCTAGCCCAAGAGACGCAGAGTTGTCTGAAATACTCAGTAAAAGGCTATTGTATGCGAGGAAAGCAAAATACAAATTTTGAACAGAAATGAAAATGAAAAGGATTGACTATAAAAGAAATACATGTAAGAAACTGAAAACCAACATTTAAACCAGCCAAACGGAAAACCAATATTAAATATGTGATTTATATCAAATAAACAATTCGTGTGATTAACATCTAAACCTTTTGATATTCTTTTATTATAAGTGCAAAAAAATAATCTACGGCTTTCTATAATAACTTTAATAACAGCTATAAAAATGAGTCATGCACTAGAAACACATTTAAACACTTTTTTTACAGTCAGTTCAAAATTAACGTGTTTTTTTTTTTTTTTTTTTTTCTCAGAAAGGTACAGGCTACTAAAAAATATAGTTATTGAGTTTCAGATTTTGCAGATTAATACAAAACACTTAGTCTGTTACTATTCTTAAAATATGCTTTTCATGCGTGCAAAATTAGTTTCCGGCTTTCAATCAAATGGTATCGAGTTTTGGGTGGTCGTCTCCAGGTTTAACGTGAATACGCATTAGAATGCATTAAAAAGTCTCTCCCTCAAGGCATCTCTGTTGGACAATTTCCCCTCGTGTAGGTTTGTAATAAACCGAAGCACTGGGAGAGGGAGAGTAGACAGTGGTTTGGTTTAGAAAATGAACATATTGCTATATACTGGTTTGAGCGTATGTGTATTTATACGTCTGTATATATACGATGGTTTTTCTTTCTGTTTTTTCGTTAAAATATTTTCAAATGTAGTCTTAGAAATACTTAGTATGTGTATTCCCCCCCCCCTCCAGAAAAGTAAAACATATTTTGCAATAAATCATTTCATTCATTTTTTCCTGAACTTTCCTTGCTTGCAGAACCTCTTTTCCTGCAATACAAGTCTGAATTCAGTTCTATCTTTCGAATAATTTTGACTGCTAAAAATTTTCTTGCCTGTAAAACTTCTTTTTCATCAATAAAAATTGGAAAGCAGTAAAACGTAAACAGAAACTCTCTTTTTTGAAGATAAACTATGAGAATGCCCTTGCCTGTAAAACTCCTTTTCCAGCAATAAGAGAATGAATGCAGTAAAATACAAACAGTGCCTTTCTTGAACATCGACTGTGAGAATTACCTTGCCTGTAAAACTCCTTTTCCAGCAGTAAGAGTTAGAATGCAGTGAAATGTAAACAGTGGCTTTCTTTTTTGATTGATATCGGCAGATATCTGGGGTCACTTGTTACAATGAAAAGCTTTACTCTTAAACTTATAAAGGGTGTCCCAAAATTTACACAAGACTTGAATTAATTAGAAAATTATTTAATTTAGTGTTGGCAACCAAAAAAGGAAAACAGTTTGACAGCTGACAATTTAGGGTTAGTGAAATTGCACCACTATACGAAAGAACAACTCGTTTTCATTGTTCAACAGCATTTGAAAAATAATGAAAGTTTGATTCAAGATGATTTTGATAATGAGTGATGAGAAAGATGATGCGATCTAACATCATTGGATTTCTTTCTTTGGGGTTATTTGAAATCAATGGTCTATTTTATTTTTTATTTACTTTTTATTTTTTTTTTTGCATATTTTGTCTTCTAATGCGTTAAATGAAGAATAGTAGTCCTTTGAATGGAGGGAGGGGGGTGGTATTGTATCGAATTTCATTGTGTTCCGAATTCGAGCGTGGATAATTTTTTACTTTTTCTTTGCATTGGCTTTAAAAACGGAATACACTGATGGGTAGTTTAAATAATAAGTGAAATATTAAGAATTAATATAGGATTCATTTTTTTAAATGTAAGTAAAGATCTGAATTAAGTTTGAAGTGAGTCGGGGTGTATCAAGATATCTCTGTAAATTTTTATAAAAATGATTATTTTATGTCCAGTTTTCCACTAAAGATAGAAATACAACTTCTATTTCAAAAAATCAATTCATCTTTTAACTTTATCTGCTAATTTTTCAACTCATTATGGATAAAATTTCATTTTTAATGAATGTTTAATTTGATGCTTCCAATTGGGAACGTGTGTGTATTAAGGTTAAATATCACAAATTTTTGTTTTAGATAAAAAAATTATAAAAAGCTACGAACACACATATTTTTTATATTATATTTTTATATGAAGATGGATGGACCTTAAACATTACCTAATTTTCGTGGAACATTTTTTTATTATTTTTCTCTTCTAGAATAAGGCATAGAAACCACCAATGCGCACTAAATATCACCTTTGTTTTGAAACATCCTAATGTACATTTGTTGGTTCGTTGAGGCTTAATGGTACTAAATCTAGACGGAATATGATCCGCCAGACGATAGGTAATGGCATAACTGGAATTAGAAACATTGTCATTTATTCCTTTGGTCTTACATTTAATTTAAATTTAAATGAGATTTTCTGGGTTTACAAAAAGACAACAGTAAACACAACAGGCTATTCAAAATTCTCATTATAAATATCTAATGTTTTCAAGTATTCAAAAAAACTTCAATGCAAGATATCGAAAGCTAAATTCATCACCTATATACATGTTATTTAATTCCCACACTTTCTGCCCCAAGACATAAATTCTTCCTTATAAAGCATGCTAGCAACGAAGTATCCTCAAACATTTCGCAAAACGAATTCCATTGATTCTTAATTAATGCTTTTATGGAACTAATTTCCTGTTTAACAAACTAATCAGTTTTTTCCTCCTTTCCCAGTCTCCATAATGACCAACATTAATAAGTGATTATCTTTGTTAGGATACGAAACTGTTATTCCGGTTTTGCAAATATTTAGCCGAAATAATCTAGCATTTATAATGGAAATCTGTTTTGGTGCATATTTTGGGAAAGTAAGAAGGAAGCATATTTTGTGGGATTCTAAAATATCGGTTTAAAAAAGAATGTTCTGCTAAATTCTTATAGGATTCTACCGATTTTTTCTTAAATGTATAAAACAACCGTTTATACGAAAAGGTTCTAGGGTAATTCCCAAAAAGACCATTTTAATGCGTTTGCGAAACGTTTTCGAAAGTTCTGTACATTTATAGAAAAAAATCAAAATACCTCATAATTTTCTATTGGAAAAAATTTTTGTTTACAAAATATTTTTATGCTTGAAAAATAAAATAAAATTTTATGGAGAAAATTTAAAGTGTTCATTGTAATTGCATTTTATTTTTAATTTGTACATAATATAATTTTTTATAGAAACCTATTCTGCCTATTAAACAAAATTAGACTATGAAACTTTTATTTGTTATACGGAGTTGATGTTTGATTTTAAACGAGCGTTATAATGACAACTACAGGCTGTACTATCAAACGGTAATGCCCACAAGGTCATTTCAATATGTTTGAGAAACGTTATCGAAAGTTCTGTACAATAGAGATAAAATAAAAATAGCTTCATAATTTTCTATTGCAAAAAATTTTGTTTACAAAATATTTTGTTGGGTGAAAAATAAAATAAATTATTTTTGCAGAAAACTTAATGTGTTACTCGTAATTAATTACATTTTATTTTTTTATTTGTACATAATAATATGATTTTTTTAAGGAAACTTATTATGCCTGTTAAACAAAATTACAATATGAACGTTTATTTGTTATACCAAGTTGATATTTCATTCTAATTGAACGTTATAATGACAGATACAGGTTGTACTATCCAAGAATGCTTTAATCAACCAAATTTCTTTCTACCAAAAATGGAACATTTCTACAAGGTTATCAATTTAAAGAGTACTATTTGGTTTTTCTGATTACCTTTAAATCTGACAGATGTGGCAACCGTTCTAACACTGAAGTATAATTGTTTCAACCTTCTTTAAGTGTGGGGAACAATTTCCAATACTGTTGGACTGTTACAACTTTATATGTGAGGTAAAACAGATATGGGGATGCACAATGTTACTTAATCTTGGGAAAACTTTATTTTTGAAAAACATAATTTAATTAAATATTTTTTTAAACTTTATTATTCCTTACAGGAGATGTTGAAGATGCTTGCCACCATTTTGGATGCAAACATGAACATGTTGAAGAAAATATTTCGACACACTTTGCAAAATTTTTGGTGTTATTGACGGGATTTCATTAGTTATGATTTGTTTCAATTCATCGATCTTTGCAGGAATTTTCTGGGAACGTGGGCCCTTCTCCTTGGGCAAATAGCCTTGAAGTAGCATTGCTTAATACAAAATTTAAATTTTAGACTTTTAGATTTAGTGAAAAAAAAGTTTGCATGTTTTCCCCTCTTAAAATCTACTAATAACCACCTGAGCACCACCTGTACTGCAGAGATGGAAAACTTATTTTAAAATTAGCTCGATTTATAAAACTTATAAAATGAAAGGGAGAAAAGTTACATCCGCAAATGATGAGTGTAATTTAACAACATAAAGTGCACATTATATGAAATAAGGATTTTTGCGCATGTCTTTCACCTAATCCTCAGATAACGTGGGGGTAATTTTATCAGAAATTAGTTCGCATTTCTTAGAAATCTCATCTTCATATAGTTAGCTCCAAGGAACTGTTTGAAAGTTACTTACAGAAGACAGCTTTGTTCTAAATTAATGTTTTTCAGTTTGTTGCAATTAAATACAGTCATTATACATAACAGCAAATGCAAGCTTGTATGAGTAGAGTTATGTACCTAATTCTTGAGGGGATGCAGTAAATTTAATTACAGTGTATTTAAAATGTGCTTACAATATGTTACCTACACATTGCTCTTCTACTGTAAACTTAACTATTTTACTTGTTGCTAAAAATGTATTTTTGAACAAAAATAAAACGCGCCCGCCATATGGGCACAAATATTGCTACTTTTATGAATTTTAAAAGTTAAATGTTTCAGAATTTATGAACACTTCATTTCAATCTACATTTTTCCTTTTTTTTAAAGCAGTATTTTTCAATAGAAACCTACAATTTATTTTCTAAAATATCAGAAAAAAATATTTTTTTCATAAAACTGTAATAATTATAAAAGTGCATTTGCATCATCATAAGTGTTTTAATAATTTCACATATTCATTTTTCAGTTATTCAACAATCTATTCATTTAAAAATTCGTCTCTACCTGTTACTATATCATAAATGGATGCATACTACTATTTCAAACAGTACTTTCTGCATAAGAATTTAATTTGAGTTTTGTGAATTCAATGAATCATCAATCATTGACCAATAATTGCAACCTTGGAAAATGGGCTGTGGCCAGCGAGAAAACTTTGGCGAAACCAACATATCATCTGTCAAAATTTGTAGGACGTCTTATCTATAAAATGCTTCAATTTGTGCTGTCTAGAAAAGGATAGTTAATGAATATCCATTGGTGTGTTTTGAAAGTTCTATCATGAACGTGAAATGCATTGAAGGCGTGATGCAGAAAACCGTGATTTAAATATACGGTTTGGGAGATATTAAACTGGTTATGCGATGGACTTTTATTACTTCCCCATAAATTAAAAATTGAAGTGTGTTATCCATTTATTTTGGTTGTGTTATGCTTCTAATTTAGTTGTTGTAAATTCGGGTATATTTGTAAAATTGTCATTAAATAAATATGGCAATGTTCACAAATGCTTTAGTTTATTTCGGTCTTTCCTTTAAATATATGTACCTATCACAACGCACGTTTTACATTATTTTTATAATAAATAAAACTAACATTCAGGCTTTAACAAGAATTTTGATTTTGGTAAATTACATTTCTAAATACTTAGTAACGGGGGGGGGAATCTTAAAATACACATTTTTAATTAAATCTGACCGAAGTAATTTAAGTATTTTACTTAATTACTTCCAATACAACAATAAAAATAAACTTTAGCATTTATTTTAAGACCTCTTGATGCTACAACATCAATTTCTATTGGGTTGTTCGGAAAATTATTTCGATTTTTAAGAACATGAGGAACCCACATTTCGAGCTTTGAGGCATTTCAAATGATCACGATTGGACGAATTCGATCATCTTTATTTTTCAGCGATCTCACGAGCTGTTATTCGCCAGTTTTTATCATTAATACCTTTATTATGTCTTCATCAGATTCAATTGGCCTTTCAGAACGTGGTGCGTCTTTAAAATCAAAGATTTGGGATTAAAATTTTGAAAACCAGTTTCGGCACTTGCGTTCTCTGAATGCATTTTGTCAGTACACATCGGATATTTTTTCTTTCTTAAACAGTATTTTTATCTTTTCTATAAAGAAAAAGCAAAACATATCGAAAATTCCGCTTTTCATTTTCCATATATTAAAAGTGTACCAACCAAAAACTACTGCTCAGAATCAATCGAACGTTTTTCGCAAGCAAGCTTTTTATATAAGCTTACAAAAATATATCATAATTATGCTGCTTTAATGTGAAGTTGGCTGTGGAAAAATACAAATAAAACCTCTGTTGGCGAAAAACGAAATTACTTTCCGAACAGCCCGATATTTGTAGGTTGTAAAATGATAGCAGGTAGCTTATATCTTAAAAGTTTAGGCATTAAAAATGTTCATAAACATTCCATCAGAGTCCTTCTACCTCGATTTTATTGTTCTCAAAGCTAATCCTGGAGCGTTTAGCATAAAGTGATTCTACTGAATACTTCAATAAACTCTGTACACAAATCCCGGAGCGTGTAGTAAAAAGTATAAGTATTTCCATAGTATACTTTAATAAGTTCTATTCCGTATAATAATTCATATTTAAACATATAGGGGAAGGAGCCCAAAAATGAACCTAGTGGGCAAAACGATCCACATACGTTTTCTTAATGTTGCTACGCTATATCAACCAGCTTACAGATAAACTGGTTGTGCCAAGTCAAGAAGAAGTAATGGCAGTATTTAAGCGATTGTTGTACTACGTTTCTGAGAATTCTTCAAAAAATGGGTATTATCATATATCTTATAAGGTAAGCACACACTTTCCTATTTATTTAGAAATAAGTATTTAGTTCGTAGAAATATGACTTGGTTTACTGAATAGAGTATGGTTTTAGACGTGAATTACACTTATTAAGTTTGTAATGTGTCTCGGCCTGTTCCATTAATATGACCTACAGTGGGAAGCCATATTGCTGGGTAAAATGATTCTTCGACGGTAGAAACTCCAGTGTCGGGTCCTATGCATAATGTAGCACTTAAATCGTTCTCAAAATGCACGACTCCCCACTGCATTATTTAATTTATTCTGCGTTTATTGAAGGGGATAATTTTTTTATTTTAAAATTTTCATAAAAATAAATCATGCATACTACATGACTGTAAAATTTATTTTATTTCATTATGTTTGTTATAATTACATTTATATCTTTTATTTTGCCGATAAAATTCAATGTACAATTATTTCAAATGAAGGATCATTTTGCCTTGGGCTGATGGTAAAATGACCTTTTTGACACTTTCTAAAAAGTATATTTTTTCATTGCTTATTGTGCTTTTAAAGTATTATTAAAATATGTTTATGATGCAAAATACAATGTAAAAAGGGTGAAAGTTTTATTTAAATATTTATGTTATTTTATACAAGCTTTAATCTTAAGGATATCATTTTGGGCCACCTTCCCCCATTAAAAATGCGAACCTTTAAATTAAGTTAAAGGGATTTTATCAACAGATTTTTATTACGGTGAAGTTTGATGTTTCATTTATCTAACAGTTGTCTTTATTTTTTAAATAATCAACTATTTGCAATTTTCAATTAATTAAGGTTATGAAATGTTTCATACTAAAAACGGTACAATAATTTTTCGTGGTATGGAAAATTATTTTAATATTACAAGTATTAAAAAACAAATGTAAAAAACAAATAGTAGAATATTTTTTTTCAATTTTAAACACAAATTAATTTGTAAATCAATAAATTTCGGTGGTGAAAGTTTATTTACAACGGACGAACAAAACAAAAAGTACTCTCAGGATAGAAGTTGTGAAATGTAGGCTATGCATTACATAAAAGCTTGATGAGGAATTCCGAAGTACAGAAAGATAATACATTATGTTTTTCGAAAAGATAGTTCAATCAAATGTTAAAAACTATCTAGGAATGTCTATTTTTGAATGAGTAAAATTTTATGCTAAACAAATAATAAAAATATGTTGCATAAAAAAAATGTCATCTTTAAAGGCAGCTGTGGCAACTTGCAAAGTATTGGGAATGTACGAGTAAAGCATTAGAAATTATTATGATTTTGTATTTTGATTTAATTCTAATAACTGAACTCAAACATGAAATAAACTATGAAATAAAGCTCTAATAAATGATGAAAAAATAAGATACTTTAAACCTATTTATTTAAAGAGACTATAAAATAAACGTATTAAAAATAACGAACTGAGGATAACCAGATAAAAATCCGTGCTGAAAGAACGGTTGAATAATTGTGAACTAACTTAAAAGGAATGCCAACGCAGAACTTGTCACAGGCGAGAAAATAAACTTCGCCAAGAGAACCGACGCTTGTTACAGAGTTACAGTAAATTTAGACCACTGAAATTAAACTAATCACGCCACGATTAGATAAGTTTGAAATTTGGCGCATGGGATCAAAATTAGGGATGGACGCGAGACGCGAGAATTCTCTCATTGTCTCGCGTTCTAGCATTGTCTCGCGAGACGAGACGCGAGACGAGACAGGCATTTTTTGCGAGACGAGACACGAGACGAGAAAGAAAATATTTTGCGGGACGAGACAGAGTCTTGTCCCGCGCGAGATTTCTGGCGAGAATTCTCGCATTTTTTTCCGTCTCGCATAAATACGATCTGAAAAGCGACAATTTGCCTGAAGCCTCTACCGTTTAACTTGCGTCTCCTTCGTTTTCGGTCCTGGTATACTATCAGCACTCTACAATACGCACAAATACGTAACATTTAAAATTAGAACAGACGAGAGGTATACAAAACACACAAAGGAGAGGATAAAGAAAGAGGCGGGAAAAAAAAAGAAAACAGAGAAGAGTTGAAAGAAAAATAATAAGTAAATAGGAAAGGCGGTACGGTATGTTCAAATCTGACCACTTTTAGACGGGGCTCGGGTCCCCCCTTACTATCCCCTTTTTTACTCATTAAGCCCCTTTACTGAGCCCCCCTTTTTTAAGCATTTTAACCCAGTTTTGACCGCTGTTGTACTCGAAAATTGCATTTCAGTTAACTGTAGTTTTTGTACTTTAATCAAATCGTATTTATCACCCCCAAAAAATATCTCTAACTTGATCTAGTGATAGACAATTAGGTAATACCTATATTATAGAGGAAATTCAGTTTTTTCACCACAATTAGTATTTCAGTATATATGAATTTATAATTTAGATAATCGGGATATATATATGGGCCCCCTTTTTCTTCAGGGGCACCGGACTACCGCCCCCCCCCTTGCCCCTGTGATAATTGGGTTTCGGGTATATCGGAGAGAGATTAGAAGTAGAGCAACTTGCATTCGCATTGATGCTTAGTCTGAGTAGGTTGAAATATGGTTGAATATCCTTGGTTGAAATATCCTTGTACCGATATTACCCTCAAACTTTCCGCACGTTGCGGCGTGCGTAGGGGGGGGGGGCGCCCACCCTGGTGACAACTTTCTAGGGGCGGTTAAATCCCTATCGTTGGCCTATTTTAAAGAGATTAAAATGACATTTTTTATTCTTATATATTAATATCGGACGGAAAGAAATGCAAGCAATTTTTTTTTAAACTATTTCTCTTTTCGTTTATATTATCATGTTTTCCCTTCCTTCGGCTTGCAAAACTTTTATAAATTGTTTTCTCCCCATCATTTTATCTTGCAGTTGGGTTCCTATTCTAAAATTATCTTCGCCTGTGAGATGTCTTTTCATTTAAAAAAAAATCCACACAGGATATACATTAGGCGGATTATGGTTTAATTTTTCTGTAAACAGGGCGACCATAACGACTGTAGTACTATCGCTAAAAATTATTGTGGAAAAGTACAAACGGATAGTCGTCAACAAATTAACTATTCAGTAATTTAAAATATAAACAAAAAATAAGACGTCTATTAACCAACTGAGATACTATAATGATATCTGAAAATGCACACACGGTAATGTTATTGGAAATATTAGGCAAATAATTATAATTATCGTTAATATAATCTTGTTTTCATTAATATAAAAATTACACATATTTTAGAGACTTGAAATTGACGTTAAAGTAAATAGTAGAGATTTAATAAAGACTAAAAGTGTTCTGTTTATAATTTTTCAAGGGTTATCTTACAACCAACTGAACGATAAGTAATTCTAATTTGCGTTAATATATGCCGCAGTAATTTCAACAGAGGAGATTACTTGAACTTAAAAAAAAAAAAAAAAAAAAAAAAAAAAAAAAAATCTGTTTTCTCTCATGCAGATATGATTTTAGTAAAATATTCGCTACTTCTCGTATGAAGAGCGGGTGCGCAGCTATTTTAAAACAAACGGTTGTCCATTTCATGTAGTGTCTGAGGTATTTAATGCTACAACTTGAACAGTATGATGTAGAACTACAGTATGATGTAGAAATAACACATTTTGAAAGTCGGGAGTTCTCTGCAAACCGCTAAGCTTTTCACTTTTCTGATCGCGAATGACACTGACGTAGTTTTTTAAGTCATTATATTACAATGATGCCAGGTTAATACTCATGACGCAAACCTTACATCAAGAGTCAAATAATTTTGCTTTTATTTTAGATTCCACATCACTGGAATTAATTGAAATTACTCATGTTAAGAAAATTTTCGTTTACTACAGTGCGAAGAACGGGCACGTAGCTAGTAAATAAAAATAAATACTATATTTTCGGTGTGACATTATATATACGGATTAAATCTCAATTTCTTTTACTTCAAATGCCGATATATGCTGATATAGTTATTAATATATTTACTAATGTGGCTATATGAAAGTAATTGTTATTATTGATATTAATTTTCAATAAAATCCCAGTAATAAGTTAGTATAAAATGGTAACGAGTCCTTAATTTTGCGAGACTCGCGAGACGTCTCGCGTCTCGCGCGAGACGAGACAGCAATTTCTTTGCGAGACGCGAGACGAGACACAGTGTTTGCGAGACGCGAGACGAGACACAGTGTTTGCGAGACGCGAGACGAGACACAGTGTTTGCGAGACGAGACGAGACGCGAGACGAGACAGAGGTTTACCACTGCGAGACGAGACGAGACAGCCCCGATTCTCGTCTCGCACGTCTCGCGTCCATCCCTAATCAAAATGAAATACATCAAAATAAACGGCAATAGAAGAGGATGAGAAATCTATTACACGTTACTAACTGACGTAATAAAATCAATTTTTAGATCAAGAAGTCAGCGAGCAGAGGGATAAATAAGGAATTAAAAGCCTATTGCATGCGGTGAAAAGCGAAATACAAACTTTGGAAGGCAAAGTAAGAAATAAATAAATATTAAATTGCTTGATTGAAGATAGACTAAATTTAAGAAACAAATTTCAATTAATATTAAATATTTGATGTATATCCCAATTGTCAAATTTAAGAAACAAATGACAATTAATATTAAGTATTTGATGTATATCCCAATTGCCAACAACAAAAGAATATTAATTAACGTTCTTACCTATTTTCAAATCGAAATGCTGACACTGAATACATTTATTTCACCTTCGGTAACATCAGACGTAATCAAATGAATCCACAGTTTGTTTTCTCTTCCAACTTTAAACGAACGGCTCTGACGCGTTTGGGGCCCATGTTACTTTAACGGCGGGCTAGTCAGTGTGTTAAATAAATTCCCACGGGCAATCAGTGCGATGACTCCGGCACACGACAGTCTCTCCCGCACTGATTAATTGGGCTGAATTTGTGAAACTGAAATTGGCAGCTCGAATTTAAATAAAGTTTAAATCTTCCGAGGTAGACGGCTTTGGCTCGGTGCATATGAATTGTGTGGGAATCGATAATTAATTCGTATTGAAAGAATCGATATTCGAATTTAAAAGTTGGAATAATGTAGAACGGAATAAATGAAAGTGAAATAAATTTTATGCATGTACCCAGCAAACACACACCTGCTGGCGGAGTACCTTGCCAGTGCCTTTCTGCATTTACGTCCAGTACCGGCCCGGCACTGCAAAAAGAAACTGAATCGTATCAAAAGTGGTCGCCCGAGAAGTACCTAGCCAGAAGCCCGGGAAGGCAACGGCACTCTGCTGGCATACTGCATGTGCCGGCCGTTACTCACAATAAAGGCACTGACCCATTAAGTTTATAATGCCCAAAATGAAACGGCCGGGGCCGGCTATTATTAAAAATAAAGGCACTAGCCTGGTACCTTAACAATGACTATAATGTAATGGCACGGTACCGGATTAGTGCCTATTTACAGTAATGCTGCCATAATTAAAATACGAGCCAGTGGCGGATGCGGGGTAGGGGACTTATTCATCAACCCCCACCCCCACACCTCAAAAAAATGAAAGATAAAAAACAGCAAAATCTGTTGGTCAATCGTTTGCAAATTATGTGCGCCTATCACTAGTGAATTGTGCGCAGTTTTCATAAACTGCAATTTTCTTACAAATGTGCAGTCGCAAAAGATTTTTTTTTGTGTGTGAGAGAGGCGTTAACACATTTCAGAACCAACATAAAATCATTTATAAACAGTTTAATTTCAATACTTCAGAGTTAGAGATTTTATAAATGAGTTATAATACTTTATGGTTGATATATATATATATATATGTGTGTGTGTGTGTGTGTGTGTGTGTGTGTATGTACTAATCAAAATCTTACAGGAAGTAATAATAAATAATATTGTACTATGATTACACACATAACTTTAGGGTAAGATTTTGCTTAATTGTACATTTTGTTTAGATCAAATTATTTTTTAAATCTTAGCTATTCTGAAAAGAAATTTTCTGTATTTATATCTGTTGTATACTGCATGATTAAAATTTTATGGAGGAAAGTACTTTTATACACTAAAATAAGTATCATTAGTAACATCACCGACTTAAAAAAAGTCACCAGTTTAGTAGCTATTTTCTCAATTTTAGTTCCCAAAATAGTAACATTTTTGAATGATTTTGTAGTTAAGAAATAAACATGCTTAATTTAGCTTCATTTAAGAAGGATTGAATAAAATGATAAAATTAAAAACTTCATATATATATAACAGAACATATAATACATTTATTTTTATAGCACGATTAAAAAACAGATTAGAATGTTTGCTGAAAGCTCAGTAGCAACTTTAAAAAAAAGGGGAGTTGATAAAAACCAACACCAGATTTTCAAATGAGTCGCCTGGAGTATGGTACAAGTAGCCAAAACTTTAATATGAAAATGCGTTTTTTGGTTGAAAATGTCGCCTAATCTTTAAATTAGTTGCTAAATTCACCGGTGGATACCGTGTGTACATAAAAACAGTAAAAGTAAAAATTTACCTGTAATATTTTCCAGACTGTTTAAAAAATTTAAAATCCAATGAAATGTAAAACTTCCAATTGAAATCCATTTTCTGTATCCATAACCAGCAAGATATCACTGCAGAAGCAAATCTTATTATAATTATTATTATTGCTCCTAACAGAGATATCTTACTAGTCAGCAATAACCTTCTCGAAAGTCTGCAACAACCGGAAAAACTGTATCCTAAAAAGCATATTTCATAACTGGCTTCCCGCTCAACGTTTCAAGATTTGCAAAACGAAATGAAACATCAAGACTGCCGATTTTATGCGACCTACCAAAAAATAAGAACTTGAGCTAAAGTGATGTTCTCACGGAGTGAAACAAAAAGAATTAACTTACAAACTTGGCAGTGCAGCGCTAACAAAAATATGCCAATATACAAAAATAGGCGAACGCAACCACAGCGGTTAAGAATAAATCAATGTATTTAATTTAGTAAACAAAAACAATTAGGCGCAGAAATTTAAAAGGGTTACCAAAACGTGTCAGTGAAGAACAACTCGATCATGACATCTCTGGGAGACATAAGTAAACAAAGCAAAAATTCACAGCCTCGCCCAAAGAGAGCAGCTGCAAAAGAAATTCTTTTTAATGTACAGAATAAGAATTAGCAAAGCTGCGGTCATAAACCACAAAGAGCGAAACAGATTGAAAGAAATAATATGTAAATTCTGGTTCATTGCTTGCTGAATTTCTAACAAAATAGCTGCAGGAGCTCTAATTTGTTTTATTGTAAATTTGAGCATTAATTACCTAATTTATATTTAAAAATTAAGTAATCTTTTGTTTTACCACTGCTATATTTAATTTAATAAAAAATGTCAATGGAAGCAATTATGTAGGCTGTTAAAATTTTTAATTTAATCTAAAATTCTCTGAAGAAAAAAAGACTACAGGAGCTGAGCTCTCATGCAAAACCCTGACTGGTCTTCGTGTAATACTCTCTAACATATTTCTGCACACTAATTCGGTAGATTTTAAAAGGGGCTTAACGTAGAAAAAAGTCTCCAAATATGTTTTTCAGGAAAATTTAGCAAAATTGTAGACATTTTAGAACTACAGCAACAAAAACAAAGTCTGGTTAAACACTTTATAAATGAATAAGCACATAATAGTTTAGATCATTTTATCTTCTCTAATCTGACAGTTGTTTTTGTGTTTACCTTAATTTGCTTATATAGCGTTCTGTAAAAAATATATTAATTTATAATAAAAATAATTAGAAATAAATATAAATTTATAAACATATTGAAAATCGATACAAATTGATAATTTTGAAATTATGTAGCACAGAGACGTTGACTTCCTGCTGAGTATTTTTGTTTCAAAAACTACTCACATGTCATATTTTTACCAACATCACTGAAAAAATAAAAATATCGCGAAAAAGATGTTTTGGAAAAAGTAACCTCTTAGAATTTTTCTTGAATAAATTAGAGAAAATAAAGTAAAACCAAAGACATTTTTTTTTCATCGGAGGAAGGGAAAAATACCATCTGTGGCAAATGTAAGCAGTGCTTCGTAGTTAGAGATGAAAGATGCTTACCCACTGGGCCATAAATCAGATTTTATAACAGTTGTTGCCGGATGTAAAATAACCCGGAAAACGTAAATCGTCCCTTCAAGAGATCGAAGGGGTTCGTTTTTAAAGTTAATTTATTGTTTTGCAGAAGGAAAAAAAGTACTTCAACTTCAACTGCGATATTGAAATATATTAGGGGTTTTTTAGAGGTTCTTTTCAATATCGTTTGGTAGTAAAAGAAGGAAAGGAATAATAACATTATGTAAATCTGACTTTGCAATGGGAAGAAGGTAAAATGTCATAGCTCAAATAAAGTTGAAAATTTGAAAGCAAAATCTCTTTAAATAGAATTTTTCAAAATTTATTTTTAGGTTATAAAACTATTTTTTCAGGTATCAAATTTTATATGTAAATATAAAATGAAAAGCCGGTATCAAAGATGTGTGAAGATATGTATTATATAGCAGAGCCGATTACTGTTAATTATAAATGCCATAGTTGGTTTGTGATAGCTTGAATGACAAACATTTTCCAGATGAAAATCTAATAGAGAAACTTGCAAAAATTATAGGTTGTAAATTACTGCATACGACTGTCAGTTATTATTTTGTGTTGAAAGTAAGGTTGCAGTTTTGGCATTTATGTTTATAACCAAGAATTAAAAGTTAATTCTGTTGTAATAATATTTAACGTAAATAATATAATCTATTTCCAGTCCTCAGGTGGTGTAGTGGCTACAGAACTATTCTATCACGACTTGGATATGGGTACGATTCCCGAATTGGGCATTAATTCATCCGTCACTTCATAGTGGGTAATGTTGAAACTCACTGGGTGCCCCCCATAATAGAATGGCAAATTCCTTAGGGCTGTTGTAGTGGCGAATGCTTAATCGGCAAGTGCCAGCCCGTTATTAAAATAATAATAATAATAATAATAATAATAATAATAATAATCTATTTTCCCTTAATATTTGAACTAGAGATACACTGGCTTTGGGGAATGAAATATCAGGTAATCTATATCTGAACAGATAATACTTTTGAAATTTCTCATTGACGGTATGTATCATTTGTTTAATTGCTAAGCATCTTAACATCTAGTAAAACAAAATCGAGTTGGAACTATCAGGAAGCAGTTCTCCCAAAATGTTATAAATATGCTTTCTAAAGATGGTCTTTGTGTTCCTTCAAACAATGTTCTAATTTTTTCATAAAGTTAAATAATACCCAATTTGAAATTAGACGATTTGTACTTGGGGGCAGAGGAACTATGTATCATGAGCAATGTTAATTGAACATGTAAAAAGGCAATCCCACAGAAAGTTTCTAAAAGTATAAAGATAATAAAACTTCTACAATTAAAAATCTGCAAAGAATTAAAATTTTCAGATAATGATAAGAAGATAAGCTAATAAACTCCTGTGGTTGTTTTGTTCATCAATGCTCTTGATGGCATAATGTCCTTGTTATTTCTTCAATGACCATCAATGTCATCAGTGTGGCTGTCCTTTTCATTAGCCTAACGATGACTTTTACTTCATTAGTAAAATACAAGTATATAATTGATATTGATAGTTTAAATTGTGTATATATTTTTAAACTAAAATTATTTAATTAGAAGTACATTTTTGAAGTTCATTCAATCAGAAATTTGTTTCATGTTCTTAGTATCGTGGTTTAATTTCACCAGAGATAAATGTAATTTTTAAACTAGTAAAACGAGTAGCTTTTATAAAGAATGCGATATTTCTGTTACGAAGAAATGAATTTTTTTTACGGATACTCGTCAAAGACACGTTGTAAAACAATACACAAGCAAAAGTATTTGATGTTGAATAAATAAAAATATCAATTTGTCGCGTCCAAGCTAATACATAAATATAACTTTTCTAAACGCATTGATATTAAAACAGTCTTCAATACATTTGAGTATTCATATGTATGCAAGTCATTAACATTTCATAATTTATAAATATCTTTTAAGCATTAGGTCTAAAACGGAATACTCAAGCAACCGTTGGCAGAAACAAAGCTGAACACAAAAGGAGGATTTTCATCAACAGAAGCTAACTGATGGGAGCGAATAATATAGCATTACTTATCTAGTTCAGTCAGTCACCGATCTTAGAGATCAATCTTTGGTAGTATCACTAGTTTCTATAAATCAAATTTTTGTTGGAGAAAATACGTGTAAAATTACATAACTCTAATAAATAATTGCTGTAATTTGTTTTAAGAATACACCTTAACCCTACTACAGAATAGTTAAAGTATAAATCGCATTCTTTAAAAGTAATAACATTGATTTAAAGTACGGGAAATTTGATATAATACTTTCATGAAGTTTAGTGTAATATAATATTTATGAGTCTCAACTATTTCGTATCATTTCATCGCATTTCATAAACTCATATTTCAGTTATTAAAATATTATTTCAAAGTAAAGCCGTCTATTTTGAAAGCAACTTCAACTAACAAAACATTTTGATAACTGGAGCTTGAAATGTAAAACTAATTGCAAAGTTTTTTATTTAGTTAAATGAAGCATTAAATATAACTAGGATAATGCAATAAAATTCTCCATCAAAAATGTTTAAAACTATTAGGGAAATTCGAGCTCAGATTTTACTATTATTATTATCATCATTATCGTTGCAAAATGTTTATTGCTCTCTCCAACTGTTCATTTAAATTATTATCTATTCTTTTTCATACGTAATTTCTTTTTACGAATTCGTCATTAAATGCAATTAAGGCAATTTTCAATATGTTGAATTTAGATTTTCACTGGAAAATTTTTGAGTCTCTAATATTTACACACATTTGGCAAAACTCTTGAATTGAAGAAATGTAGGGTGAACAACATTTAACCCACACGGCGTTTTAATTTATTGAAATTTAAAACTGCATTAAATTGTGATCATATTTTCAAAGTATTTCCATTAAAACTCGATTTAAGTAAATTTTACACATTAAAAAAGAATCTCGTGTACTGCAGTCAATCTATTCACGAACTCTCAAACTTGATTCAAGAATAACGTTTGAGGAAAGCTTTTCCCAACATTTGATTCAGCCAGAAAAAAAACATTAAAGGAAATTATTCCGACTTCGTGCCATACGTTAGTGTTTAATGGCTTCCGAAAAGAAACCCCCAAACGATTTCCCCAAGACCGTTTTCCCTGTTTTATCGAAAGTTTTTTGGCTTGGGAATGCCCCTCGCGTATCACCATTGCTGGCTTTATTTATTGTTTTTTTTTTCCATAGATTTCCTTCGTTGTTATCTGGAGTATTTTCTGTCAAATGCGGTCGATGGAAGAGTGAACAAGTTCGTCAAGAGTTTTCATGATTGTTACTGCAATGTAAGCCGATGAAAAGGAACGGTTTCAAAAACTAAATAAAAAAATGACTTTTTTGTAAAATTTACTTACGAAAACTAAATTTTCGCGAATTTAAGAATTGTCTAAGTACGCAATTGTTCTTTTCAAAAAATAAATGTCCTACAAATAGCCTTCATGTTGTACGTACCGTTGTACGTACCGCCCTAACACTAGAGTGTTCTCTAGTGTTAGGGCAGTTTCTGGTGCTGACACCTGTTTTTGAGTTGTTGAACCATTTATTTTGAAGTTCCTTAACCGCGTTTGAATAGCCCAGTTAAGAGGTACAAACGACCCTACTACCAATTTTGCTAGGGATACCATCGGCCACGTAGCCAGCCGATGAGGGCCCGAGCAAAATTGCTAGTAGGGAAGAGCACTTAAAAGCACTTACGAAAGATTGCTAGTAGGGCTAGTTGCTAGTAGGGTTGCTTGTACCTCTTAACAGCGCTATTCAAACGCGGTTAAGGAACCTTCAAAAGAAATGGTTCAACAACTGAAAAACAGGTGTCAGCACCAGAAACTGTCCTAACACTAACAAGGTACTGTTGATACCGTTTACCGAATCGGCCTCGTGTACCATCTATTGTCGGAATTCAAACTTGTGTAAGAAACTAAAAAAGCAATAGTTCAATAATGCAAAAAGAGGTGACAGCACCAGAACAGTGGTAACGCTAGACGACGCGTTACACCGCTTTACAGCATTTTACACCGAAACGTTCCTCTCGCACGGACAAAATTTTCCCCATTAATGTGACACGCATTAACGGAAAATTTGTTTTTTTTTTGTGACTCTAACGTTGTTCGAGGTCTAATGGTGAAAAGGAAAGTAAATTTTTGCTCAAATTTTGAAAGCCTTATATAAATTGCGTTTTTTGCAAGCATGACTTGAATGTTGTTTTTTTACGAGAATGCTGCAAAATTTTTCTCTTCAGAAGAGAAGTCTCATAAGATTCATTTCTCATAAACATTTAGCCTCATTTGTTCGACTGGACAGTGGAAACGGAGAAAAAAAAAAAAAGCGAGAAAATACCTCCTGACTTTCCGTACCTGTCTGCGAGCGGGGAGGTCTCGGGTTCGAATTCATTACCCTAATGGTTGTCATGATAAATTCTATTTTGTATGTTCTGTAATGGTTAATGACTGTAAAGTACATAAAAAACTTTGTAAAAAACACACATAAGATGTTATAGGTAAGAGGATACGCACGTTTCAACCAAAAATTGTTTTGGCATTCATCAGTCCAAGCCCTTCGTCGCAAGCAACACAGGGAACTCAAGTTCCTGTGTTGCTTGCGATGAAGCTTGCGATGAAGTTGCTTGCGATGATGTTGCTTGGGATTTGGCTGATGAAGGCCAAAACAATTTTTGGTTGAAACGTGCGTATCCTCTTACCTATAACATCTTACGTGTGTTTTTTACAAAGTTTTTTATTTACTTTATTGTTTAACACCAGTCTTTTGAGTGTTTTTTTTTCGGTTAATGACTGTCTTCTGAACATATACATACTTATGTTCAAAGGAATAACAGATATGAAAAGTCATAGGACATCAGCCATATATCTGGAGAAACTCCACGAAACAAAATCAGAATCCAAACTTCCTGAAAGTCAACTTTAGTGATACTGATGGCAAAAATTAATTTCCAAACAAGCACTTAAATTACATACTATTTTAGAAAGAAACCGACCCCTTTTTTCCTCTTTTTTGTAATATAAAGGATGTAATAGAAAGGTATAATTCATTCTTTCTTTTCTCTTCTTTTTTTTATTTACATAAACTCATTTTTGCTTTTGTTAAATGCACATATATGGAGCATTGCTACGTTCTAAATGATGTTCAAACTGTTAAACCATTTAAAAACTAGCGAATAATGGGGGTTACATAGCCTTCAAAACTCTTGAGTCTATTTTGTAGAATACCTTAATTGATTATTATTAACTTTTCTCATATCTAACTTAGGAATTATTTATTAATACATTTCCACAGAAAAAAATTACGAAAGAAATAAGACGAAACTTCTTGCCAATTTTTAAAAAAAAAATTACTCACAAAATCGCAGCAGGAGAAGATTGCCCAAACTCATCCCCTTAAAGGAAAAATTTGTATAAAATAGCACAAACATTAAATAAAACTTTGGCCCTTTACCCCAACATTTTACACTATATTTTAAATCATAAACATATTTTAATAACATTTTAAACCCAAATTAAGTAGCAAAAAATATATAAATTTGAAAACAAAGTGCAAAGGATCATTTTATCCTCACCCAAATGCAAAATGATCCTTCATTTTAAAATCAGTGTAAATTGTTTCTTATCGGCAAAATAAAAGATACAAAAGTAAGTATGACAGTACATAAGGAAATAAAATAACTTTATAGTCATAAAGTATGCATAGTTTATTATGTGAAACTTTTAACATAAAAAATTATCACAAACAATGAAATGGAATATTTCAAAACTGTAATTCAAAATTTATGGCCTACATTAAACGCAGAAATAAATGAAATAATGTAATGGGGAGTCACGCATTTTAAGAACGTCTGAAGGGCTTCCATGATGACTAGGACCCGGTAAAGGAGTTTCGATGGATCATTTTACCCCGAAGTATGACTGCCCACTTTAGGTCATATTACTGAAACACACCGAGAAACATAACAAACCAAACAAGTGTAATTCACATCTAAAAACATACTCTAGTAAACCAAGTCAATTTTTTGTACATTAAAAGATTGTACTTCTAAATAAATAGGAAAGTTAGTGCTTACCTTAGAAGATATATAAATCCCAGTTTTTTTAATAATGCTACTCAGACACGTAATACACCGATAGCTTAAATATCGCCATTGCTTCTTCTTGACTCAGCACAACTAATTTATGATGTGTTACATAGTAGATTACACTGCCTGTGCTGAAGAAAACACATGTGAATTGTTTTGGGCCACCTTCCCCATCTACTTTCTTTTTCTAGTCAAATGTGCATTTGATAATAAAAATATTTTTATCTAATACATACACAAATTGAAAAATTAATAAGTAAATAAATCACTGTACACTTTCATATTCCAGAATCCTATTTCTTCTTCTTTACGCCGATTTTTTTTTTCCGTTGCGGCTTTTTAAGTTGACAAAAGATTTTGATTGCTAGCATTTAATTAACGGGAAGAATATTTACAGAATTATATACAGAAAATGTAGTTTTATTTACAGAAAAAAACTAGAAAAGTATATTTTAAAATTTTAGTAGAAAAAAAAAATGTTTGTGCTATACAACAGACATCATACTTTTCATTTTTCAATATTAAAAAAAAAATTCTTTATTTTTCTTATTCTACAAAATTAGCTTAAAAAGTATAGTAAGTATTAAAAGGTATAATTGGTAAGTATTAAAAGTATGTGTGCGTCATTAAAAATCGCAAAGAAAAAATAAATTGCTCTGAATATTTTAACCTTTTGAAGAGTAAAATGTTCATTAAATTTTAAGGACGAGACATAAACATTTCTGTGAAATTTTCTTCCCATAAGCTTTCGTTTTCATGCATAATTTCCGCACCAAAAGTCTTACACTCGGATTAAATATTAATTAATGAATACCAAATTAACAAGCACCTAAATGCATATTAAGGCTCTACGTGCTCCATTAAACTCCGCCTGTGAAAAATGACCAGTCCCAATAATTATAAAGCGCTTCCAAAATTTAATTTTAGAGATTAATGTACCACTCCGATGTAAGGCACTTTTAATAAAATAATCGGTAACTTGCGTAGTTTAAACGTTCTGAAATTTCGGCGTTCAATAGTTGAGATAATGCGAATTACAGTTTGAAAACGCCACAAAATTTTGTGCTCTAAATAATATTAATTTTCAAAGGCAAACAGTCTGTTGTTGTGTAATGCGTTTAATGGGGTTAATGAGATTTCAAAGGGGTTTATGTAAAACATAATATGCAAGCGGAGGTAAATTTTCTCAGCAATTTTACCCTTTAATCTGTAAATTCAGTCTAACACGAGGTTAAAATAGTCATTCTTGGTTAAAATTCACCTTTTTTTTTATCTCAAAATAAAAACCTATTCTTTCATGATATAAAATTTCTACTAGCTTTATTTTACATGGAGAAGAACTGTAGTTGCATCCACTTAAATATCAGTAGCAAATATATTTTCAGAATTTAAATAATTTCAATGTGTTTGATTTTTTGTTATATATAAATATATATCCTACTATATAGTTACGCTGATCACTCTATAACCATTCCGGGGAATCACTCGAATATAAATATTTTACCGCCATTACACCAAGAAGATTAAAAAGTACAAAAAGATTAAAGAGCAGAAAAAGCATAATAACATATACACCGCTTATACGATTGGCTTGAAATTTTTCAATCATGTACGAAAATATATAAAATAATCTGTGCTACTTTAAAAATCTAAAAATTCACCAGTTCCCTAATTTTTAAGCGAAATTTTGCTATTTTCAGCTTCCTTTTATTTCTTAGAGTAAAAAAAAAAAGTGAATCAGTTGTTTGACAATATGAGCTGTTGCAATCGATGTGACGTCATATTCATCACGGTCATTAGGCTTTGAAAGGAAAAGTGATTCCAGTTTCTTTAAAATAGTTTTTTCCGATTACGTAGTTTAATTTTTTTCACAAATAAATAGTCTGCATGGATTTAAGAATGTCTGTGTACGCAAAACGAAATATATCGAACGCAAAATCTTTTCGCGCGTTTTCAGATCAGCATGAAATTCGATTTGGGTATGTAATAAAAATTGAATAGGAACTTATTTATTTTAAGTGGACAAAGATGAACTAACTACATTGAGTGCAGACATAGTTTCGTAAAATGTTTTTTTCAGCGCCCGTTGTAATTGTCTCCACATATAATATATATAAATATAGTTGAACTTTAATTAAAAATATAACAAAATTACAGTTGCTTCACATGTTATCCAGCGCTTAAAAAAGCAGCATAAAAGAAAACATGCGTTTAATAATATTTAGAAAAATTATATAGAAAAAACCCCCCAAGCCAGTCATTGTTAAAACAACAAAACACTGTAAAATGCATTGTCCTCATCAGAGGGGGAAATGCACAATTGAACACCATAGGTTTCAGACTCACAGCCTGAGATTTTGCCAAGGTAATGTATTATATTCAAGGCTGTATTTTGGAAAGATTGATTTAAAAGTATACTTTTGGGACTTACCAGCCACATAGGCGTCTTAAAAGTCATAACAAACCCTGGGAAAACAGCTGCCCAGTTTTAGCTTTTGGCCAATGGTTGCAACGCGTTTGGGGTCATTTGTCATGACGTCCAAAGCTTTTATAAGGACCTACGACAGATCAGGAGCAGATTTCCCCGTGACGCAACTGCTAAGATAAGATGTTCCCAGTCGTCAAATAAAATCATGTAATCGTAGTTTGACTCCGTCTCATTCTCTTCCATCGACGGCCGCTATGGCCCAAGGATTTCCGCCGAACGCTCCCGGCCAGCGACGATCGGCCGACGCAATCCATCCGGCCCGGATTCCGCAATGGCGACTCTAAGCCAGAGTCCCGAGTCAGCCAGGAGACCTCAACAGCCATATGCCTCTCCCTCGCCTTACCACCGGTTCCATGACACAACTGTCCGGTAGCGCCCTAATGCTACATAGAGCTCTGCCCGTCAACGCCTCGCCTAGTACTCCAGGCCGAGAATGCGCCTCAACAGTCTCGACTTATAAGGACCACGACTACACAGAACTTTCGTAACACCTAATGTTACATATATATATATACTAGCTGCGTGCCCGTTCTTCGCACGGTAAGAAACTAAAATTTTCTTTACATGTGTAATTCGAAATTATTCGTCATGTGGAATTTAAAAAAAAAGAGCACAATTATTTGACTCTTAATGTAAAGTTTGTGTCATGAGTACTAACCTGATCATTGCAGTATAATGACTCAAAAAAATACGTCAGTGTCATTCACTATCAAAAAAGTGGAAAGCTAATGGTTTGCAGAGAACTCCTGGCTTTCAAAATGTCTTATTTCTACATAATACTGTTTTTTAGGCTCACGTTGTAGCATTAAATACCTAAGACACTACATGAAATGGAGCACCATTTATTTCTTTCCGAACATGTACCATATAAGGAACGTATTGTAATCATGAAAAAATTCGACTTCGAGATTTTGGTGTATTTACACGTTTTGAGGTTATCTGAATTCATTCATGCTATTTTCAAGAGATGTTTTTAAAATAGCTGCGCACCCGCTCTTCATACGGGAAGAAGGGAATATTTTACTACTAAAATCATATCTGCATGTGACAAAACAGAATTTCATTTTTAAAAAAGTTCAAGTAATCTCCTCTGTTGAAATTACTGCGGGATATATTAACGCAAATTAGAATTACTTTTCATTTAGTTGGTTGTAAGACAACCGTTGAAAAAGGATAAACACTTTTAATTTCATGAAATATTTATTAACGTGGTACATTGCGATTTATTCATATTAGCTTTACAAATCTAATAATACTACCTATTACGTACATTAATACTATCTATACTCGCTTCTCCCTCTTCAAGGCTCCCTTAAAAGAAACAGCTTAGATTATTTGGCCTCAATGGGATCTTGTGATTCTGTGACGATTCTTTGCAATATACGCATTAGCATAAATAATAATCATTTCACATAATGGTTGCCATTAAGGAAACTCTCCATATATATTTAATTTATACATAGTTTTATAAGATTGGAGTATTTAGCGCCGCAAACCATTTCATCTTACTGTGGGGAGAAAATATCCAAGGGGTACCATTTTAAATATCCAATAGCGATATCTTTTATATCCTCCATAGTCCTGTCTCCTGAAAAACATCAAACTGTGTAATCTCGAGGAGCTACTTATTCCCATTTTAATTGTGACAGGGCGTTAGAGTTGCAGAGTTTACAAATTTCACACATTTTTTTTAATTTATGACGTCACTGTTTGACTGCCGTAAAGGATACCCCGGTAGATTAATTTCGGAGTTACTTTCGATATTTCGCATAATTGTTTTCAAACGGTATCATTAAAACTTTGCGTGACCTTTATGGAGGAACGTAATTCAACGTTAAAATAAAACTATACTCGCAACCTGCATGCGTATGTTAGGCAACGCCTGCGCGTAATTAAATGCCAAAAATAAAAATAATAAATAGAAAAATTTTAATATATCGCGCTTTGAAACGAACTTTGTAACTTTTAAAATGAACATTTTCAGCTCCGTGAAAACATTTCAATTTTTAAATAAGCACCGGATTAAAATACCACTTCTAATAATAATAATCGTGAATTTCTTAGTTTATTTCTACAATAAATTTTAATCAAAATATCGTCTCCCTGTGTTGAAAATAGAGCTGGAATAAATGAGTTAAAATTATGGCGTAATTTTTAGGTATCTTAAAGCATTTGACGTCATAGATCCTCACTTGCGAATTGAAATTCTGATATCCCATTTAAAAACTCGATTGGTTGAAAAAACCGTTTTTTCTAATCCTTTCTGTGGCAACAGCCGAACATAAATTCTCGTGCCGTGATCGCAATGTAATGAATGGCGTAAGATCGCGTTGATTCTATTAAATTCTAAACATTAGGTTGCATTAAAATTCGTAAAAAATCATCTAATTTACATAATTTTTTCGTTTTTATTTTAAAAGAGGGAGAAAAGAATGTTTCACGATTTGTCAAAACATCTAAAAGTTATGACGGATAGAATTCAAGATGCGACAGTTTTAAAATTATTTTACGAAAAAAAAATCGCGAAGCAGATGTTTAGTAAAAAAATTCCTAAAAATCGGTAAATCAGGTTAAGTATTCAGAACAAACTGTTTTTAAAAGAAAATTTTCTCCTCTATCCGATGATACAAATGCCGTTTTGCTGCGAGCGTAATTTCCGCCGTTATTACGAATTAGGTGAGAAAAAATGCCGAAAATCGCATAAAACATAAAATAAAAAAAAATCTAGGTCGAATTTTGAAAAAATCGCTTCGAGGTGCACAACTACATATTTACATCTTCCCGAATACCAAATTTGGTGTTTCTAGGTGTAGCCGTTTGTCCGTAACGCTGCAGACAGACACACACACACACCCACACACACACACACACACACACACACAGACACCTTCTTTTATAATAAGTAGAGATATATATATATATATATATATATATCAAATAAATCTATGTCAAAATATATTACAAAGCAGTATAAAGTTCAAACCGTTTTGTCTCAGAAATTTGAAGAAAACAGAAATTTTAACTAGTGATATATTTCAGATTTGAAGAGAGGCTAATATTTTTTGTTCTAGTTTTCTGCATACATACATATTTCATGTCAGTTGATTTTTTATCCTGGTGATATTCTAAACGCACTGTATTCTTAAATACTTTCGAAGCTTAGAATATTGAAAGCAGCCGCTAAAAATCAGTTTTTTTAAGTACTTACTTTTCTATATATTTCTACAAATATATGTAAATTTACAAGTGAAGAAATGCTTGGATTTTTTTATAAGACAAAAGTAAACAAATATAAGGAAGATAATTTCTCCCTGACATGGCTTAGTTTATATTTTTTAATAAATTTTAGATAATCCTTATATATTCATTCTTCAAGCTGAATATATCCCACAGTATTTCAAGAATGTTACGAACAGACATGACAATGAAGTATGAAAGCTTTTTCCTCGTCGGAACCTGTGTAATATTTCCATCTATACATTTGACAATCAAAATCACCTAATCCAAATTCTGAGTTGTAATAATAGAGCAATAGAATGATAAAAACGTGGTACCATTGATTTGGAGTGACTAAAAAATGACCAAAATATGTCAGAAATAAGGACTGAAGAATTAAAGGCAGGATGTGGGAAATCGTCAAAAGAAAAAAAAGTGTACATACACATACGACCCTCGTACAAAAAAATTCCTCAGTTAGTGAAATGTGTCCCATACGTTAATGAAATGCTATCCAAAATTTCAGCCTTTAGTCATTAAAAGTCTCGGAGATATCTATTAAAAAATCTTATCGAGGATTGTACATAAATATGACAGTGAACGATTATTAGTAGATATGAAAAAAAAACTTCCTTTGTAATTTTTCTACACCTAAAATGAGATCATCCGACGTGATTTCCTTTCCATTCTAGAGATACTGAAAAGTGGTCTAAGTCAGCATACATTAATTTTAGGATATTATTAGATAAAGAATTAATTGATATTATTAGATAAAGAATAAAGAATAAGCATTTTTCTGGGACAGCCTGTAGATATAATTCAATGTGCAACTGTATAGGCCTTACTTAAAATAATTTGACGCAAACACTATATCCAAACTACACATTCGATCTGAACGAGAGAGGAGTGCCGAAATATCTGCACTCTAAAATGAATATTCAGATCAAAAGCGGTATTTAGGGGGTATTCCTTTCCGGGTATTCAGGGCGCAAAAGGCACTTGATTGATGAGTGCCGAAGAGAAAGAGGGCCTCACCATTTATCGGCAAAGTTTAAATTGGAGTGGGAATCCTGATATGTCCTTTCAGTGGAAATCTGAAGCGATACATCAGCTCGATTTTATCTGGTTGGTGACAGTGTGGTTTCTGAGTAAAACTAGATTGTGACCGCGAAACGGAAAGAAAATTCCTTATAGAATATTTTATCGTGGATTCATATATCTTGTTTAGCACATGCAAAAGCAAAAAAAAAATGTAGAAAGATTGGAAAATTTTGTAAGATTTTTTTTTTCTTTGAAGATTAAACAAATTAAGTTAGGTAACGACCCTGCTTTAAACAGATTACGAATTTACTTTTTAAGTGTATGTGTGTAGTATGAAAAATGATGAAATACTGATTTTAAAAGATTGTTTTTTAATTTTAATAAAGTGTTTTCTTATTGCTTGTATTCAAAATATGTTGAAGTAAGTTAAGTTAGGTAACGACTGCTTTATAAAATTGGGAATTTACTTTTTAAGAGTGAATGTAATATGCTGAAACTATCAGGAAGAAATTTGAGAGATTGTTTTTGAATTTTAATAAATTATCATTTTATTGTTTGTATTCAATAAATTTTCTTATTGTTCGTATTCAATAAATTGCTTTCCTATTGTTTGCATTCAATAAATTATTTCCTCATTGCTTATAGTCAATATATTTTTTTATTGTCTGTATTCAATAAATTGTGTTCCTATTGTTATTCAATAAATCATTTTCTTATTATTTGTATTCAAAATGAGTTTTTACATTACACGAGTATTTTAATAAATTTAAAAGAAAAGGATTATGATTTACTGACATGAATTAACTGGGCACGATGTAAAATGTGCTCAATTAACTTCAAAATTCTTATGAGTGGATCTCTATGAATGGCTGAGGAATTCCTTCGTCGAAAATAAATAAAATGTGAAAATAAAAATAAAAAAATTCATTAGCTGATTTTTGAAATGTCTTCAATAAGCGAAAATTCTTCGTTCATATTATATAAGCTTGTTAGTATATACAAATACTTGATGATTCATCGTATGGCCGTCAGTCACTAGACAGTAGGATGTAATGAAAAGAATCATAGGATTACCAAGCGCCAATTTTCGTGTCACAAAAATCCTAAATCGAAAAGTTTGCTTCCTGTATATAATAAACTTTAAAATATAATCATCAATATAATGAATACATTTCTTTAACCTATTCCTTGAATACCAGACAGTCTATTCAAATATACATTTCTATTTATTAAACAATTTTTTTTACAACCCGCATGAGCTGGCAATAAAAAAAGTTTTAATTTTCATCAATTTAATTAACTACTACGATCATAGAACTTTTCACGCAAGTGTGTGATTATATTTTTGTAAACTTTTTTCCAATAAATATTAATTATATTTCTTAACTTAAGAGAAGAACATATAAATGAGATATAAAACATAAAAGTAATATAAAATTAATGTTTCTTTATGAATTACTTTATAAACTTATAAAGGTGAAAAAATTCGATCCACATTTAGAATAACTTTGAAAATAGTAAAAATTTATTTAAAATAACAGTTATTCACATTTAGTGCTATTAAGGTCAGTACACAGCATTGATACATAAAAGAAATATCAACAACCTTAAAACATACTTAAAACTTCATTCATGCTATAAAATATAATAGGTATTAATATTCATTAAAAAATTTTACTGATTTTAAATCGGACCAACCACATTCAGGAAAAAAGTGAATGTTTTTTTCTAAAGTACAACCACTTTAATGATCTCCCTTTTGCAAGCATACAAAACACGACGGGCGTGAAAAAAAACAAAATTTAGGCTCGAGATCAAAACAGACCCCAGATTTTTCAACCTGAGAAGCGCCCCATTCAGAACTTCTATCGATTTTGGGGCCAGTTCATTTTCCACTGACTTGTTCCTTTTCAATTTGACTAAGATTCCTTATATCTTGCAATAACAGAACAAAGTTCTCTATTCATTTCCTTTTTTCGGTTCGTTAGACTGCATTTTGCCGACAGACGATAATCCAATCGATTCGTGCGTGAACAGAGTCGAGTAGAATTTATGCTGGACGTCATAAAATTTGCTTCGCCCGATGCCTTTTACCTCCTCCATTCTTTGAGCTGGTTAGAGAAATTGTGGAGCAGAAGGGCATTTTTTTTTTCCTTGCTGTCTAATTATCTTTAATGTGCAAACGTAGCAGTATGACTTATACCTCCTAGTGTTACGTTTATTAGATATTTCAGAAGTTGGAGCAGGTTTAATGCGGAAACGAGTTAGGATAAACAGGTTAAGTATATTTATGGCGTGGTTTGGTAGCTTCTTTGTAAGCAATCATGCATTCTGAAAACGGTGGCAAGCAATATTTTACGTTACTAACCGCCAAGGCGGCTAGCTTTGCCGCCCCATCCCTAGTAGCACAACTAGTTTAAGAAACGTTCAAATTACTTTGGAAACACGTTTTTTAACGTTAAAAAAGTGTTTTAAACGTCTCTCGGACTCATTGTGCTACTAGGGATAGCTTACTGCTCTTTATACTCAGTGCAGAGTTAACTACATTTCTGGGCTCCTTTCAATGAAAATCATGTTTCTTTGTTTAAACAGTATTTGTCATATTTATTTAGGTTAGGGTTGCTACACATCACCATCATAAAAGCCGATGTCGAAACAGAAAATGACTAAAATGTGCTTTAGTCCAATGCACGGTGACAGATGGGGGATAAATGCGCCAAGTATTGTAAATTCGATATTTTAAAGATGTGGAAAATTCCGAAAGATCTTACATTTTTGGTGTCCATTATTATTTTGTAATCCAGCGTCTGCGTGATATGTGCTTGTTCCATTTGACGTCATTGAACTGTTAATTTGGATTTTCGCACATACGTTACTGTTATTGCTCTAATGTATACATCTAGCTGTAGCCGTTTGCAGCGTGTAAATATCGTCGATTATGGTACCGCATACGTTAGCGTATTATGTAAGTAGATTAAAATCTAGGGGGGAGGGGAAATATAAGTTGGGAATATTTGCTTCGATATGATCGTCAATTTTGAGATTTTCACTCCTTAAACGTTCCCGTATAATCTATGCATTTAACCCTTTTACGCGCAGTGTTCCCGCTCTGGGAACACCAAACTCTGACGTTTTGACTGTTGCCAGTCTCGAAGAATAGATTTTTTTTTTATAAAAATAGTTACGAGTGACATAGCTCCACGAGAATCCTTTACTTTTTAGCACGTCATTTCCCGTCAAAAAATAGTCACGATTACTTTTAACAGCACTCACATCTGCTGAAAAATGGAAGAATGCGAGAACAGCTGGATAGATTGGCCAATGCTAAAAAAGGGCAGCCGTTGCCATCGCTCGACTTAACTACCGGCAAGGTGGCGGACGATCGAAATCTCTAGATCTGTGGCACGCGATGAACGTTTCGTTCGTCCGCCATCTTGCTGGTTGTTAAGTCGAGCGATGGCAACGGCTGCCCTTTTTTCAGCATTGGGAAAGGGTTGCGCCTCAAAGGGTTAATGGTATGTGGCACATAGGAAACCTATCAAGTTGAAAACCACCATTTTGAACATTTACTTTAGCCATCTTTTAAAACTTTCAGTTTGGCAAGAAAAGAGACACTTATTTTTCAATTAAAATATAGCTTTGCGTTTCCCAGAAATTTAAAAATGCAAGTTGAGAAATAAATTTTCTGTGGCAGTTCAAATTGCGTATTGTCAGACTTGACTCCTGCCAAGGGGAGTTCAGTTAACAGCGTGGAAAAAGCCGCCAACAGTTGCATGCGAGGAACAAGAAAAAATTCAGATCCACCCATAAGGTTTTCGTGGTACTTCACTGTAAGCCATGAAATGGAACAGCCATATTCGGTCCCACGATGCCCAAGGCGTTAAACTCCGTTCCCGTAAGAACACGGAAAGTGAAGCTGCACGTGACTTAGCCAGCGCTTGGGCGGTTGAACTCCCCTGACGGCTTGGCTGCTGTGGGACCGTGTATGCGAATGGGAGTTGGTGCACGTAAAATCTGCCGTGGCTCCAATATCCTCCATTTTCAAATGATACCTCTGGAAGTGCCGATTTCAGACGGTTAGTCCCTCATCTCGAATGGGTTCAAAATTAGGTGACCACGAGCTAAGTCGGACTTCCTCCCACTGGGGCTCATTAAAAAGCCACCCCTTCCGCCCATCGCCTTCCTATATGGGGGGATGTAGCACCGAGGGCATTAGCAACAACATAGCCATATTCTACGTAACGCAGACGGAGTCAAGTCTCTTCTCGTGGCTGTCGGACTATGTATAGTTTTTGAACCCACCCTGTCTAGCAATATTCCCATTTGTTCTGCATTATTTTACATTTCATCTAAGCAAAGCCGAATTTAACTATTTCCACAAAAAAATAACATGGGAGTTTTGCTTATGTCTTTTCTTGTTTCATTTTGATTATATCAACTTTTAGAGCCAGAAACGATTTTTTTAAATGATCTGTTCGGCAACATGGAATGACTTAACTTTCAGCGGACTGACACTCACTATTAAGTCTCAAAAGTTTAATGCTTTAAAAGAGTTGATCGTAATTAATTTAGTTTTGCGGTTCTTGTAGTAGTACATTCAGATGTTGAGGGAAGTAGGTACAATTATCACTTTTTATACAGAGTGACTGCTAAACTTCCTGGTACAAACTTTGAGGGCTGGTAGAGGACACTGTAACGATCATATTTTGTGCAGGAATGTACGGTCAAAAGTGAAGCGTCGAAGCACAAACACACGAAAGAACAAATGCAGGAGACGAACGAGAAACTGATTTAGTAGTTGCGTTCGTTGCCGGTAGATGGCCAGTCGACGTTGATTTGGAGGCCAATCTCGTTTCCGTTTTCGTCCGTTATGGGAGACTAGCTGCGTACCCGTTCTCCGCACGGTAGGGAGCGAAACTTTTTCTTGCATGTATAGTTCGAATTGATTCCAGTGATTTGGGATCTAAAAATAAGCAAAATGATTTGACTCTTGGCGTAAAGTTACTCATTAGTTATTTGTAAAGTTAGTATAAGTACTGACCTGTGACCATTGTTAATATTATGACGCAAAAAACTATGTTGGTGTCATTCACGATCAGAAAAGAAAAGCGTGACGGTTTTCAGTGAAAATTCCTAATTTTCAAAATGTCTCATTTCTGCATCATACTATTTTTTAGATTTAAGTTATGCCATTAATACCTTAGATACTACATGAAGTGGAGAACCGTTTTATTTTATAATTAAATAGTTGTGTACCCGCTCTTTGCAAGGCAAGAGAAAAACATTTTCCTAAAATGTGATCAAAACTACTTGTGACAAAACAGAATCTCCAAGAAAAAAGAAAGTTCTGTTACAGTCTTTTCTGTTGAAACTACCGCGGAATATAACGCGACGTAAAATTACTTAATTTGTTAGCTGTGATGTAATACGGCTGTTAAAAAATGAATAGAAGACTTAGTTTCACAAAATATTTATTAATGCGGTATATTGTGGTTTGATCAATATTGACTTATCAATCTACTTACTTTTACTTATACTATCTTTTACTGATGCCAATACAATATACTGTCGTTTTGCAACCGTTAATGCTTCATTTAAAGAAACGGTTTAGATATTCGCCACGAATGTAGGCTTACACTCTTTGGTGATTCTTTGCAATTTACGCATTAGCATAAACGATAATCATTTCAGTTTATGGTTGCCACTAAATCAGCTCTCCATAAATTTTTACGCATAGTTCTTGTCAGATTGGTGTATTTAGCACCAGGGCCCTATTATATCATGGGCAAATCGGGACTTTGCCCAGGGGCCTACGGCTCGAAATGGCCCTCAATTTCAAATGCTTTTCTTTTCTTAAAGAAAAATTTATAAAAATAAAACAAATTTCATACATGGGGGGGGGGGCTAAAATTCATCAATGCCCGGGACCCTGTTGGTCATAATCAGGCCCTGTTTAATACCGCAATATATTTCCTGCTATTCGAAAACGTGACCCTTTTATAATCTCAATCGAAAATAATGCTGGATAATTAATTCACTGGTGAAAAAACAGCATTCAATTATTTATCTGGCAACGTAAAGAAAATATAGAATTATTTCATGCGTGGCGTATGTTTTGCTTGCGAGTCCGTTATTCTGATTGAGTTTCGAAATAGGTTTTAAACTTATGACATCAAAATCACGCACTTTTCACATGCGAAAACTCAGTTATTTTATAGTAATTTTTTTTTTTCAACTGGCAATTTTAATAATTGTTACTGTCTCCAAGACAACCAAAACGCAAAATATCACACCGAAAATTTTAAGCTGCGGCAATTGAAATGAAAATTGTTCTTTACTTAAAAATTCGTAAAAAAACTCCTAATTTATATTTTTCCTCCGTTCTTCTTTTAAAGGCGGGCGAATTGTATGCTCCGTCATTTGAGAAAATATAAAAAAGTTGTGACGGAAAGAATTCAAGATGCAGCAATTTTAAAAATATTTTACGAAAGTCAGCGTCAAATTTAATTTTATTTGAAAAATTCCCAAAAATCTGCCAATTATGTTACACAGTCCGAACAAACAATTTTTAAAAGAAAGATTTCTCCTCTATCCGATGATGTAAATTTCGTTTTCTTGCGAGTGTAATTACCGGCGTTATAACGTATTAAGCGAGAAAAATCGCTAAAAATCGCACAAAATATAAAATAAAACATTTTCTAATTCAAATTTCGAAGAAATCGCTCCGAGGCGTGTTAGGATCTGTCCTAGTGAAGCCGTATGCAAAATTCGGTAGGTCTGCGACAAGCCGTCTCGGCGCAATGCGGTCCAGAGACGCGCGCAAAAAGATCGGTGGTCACAAACTTGCCTACAAACCTACATAGCTACATACAATGTTTACTCTCGGATTTTATTATATACTAGCATTCATTTCTGGTATAATTAAATACTAAAAATCGATACATTGTATCTTTTTTTTCTTCTTCTTCAGAGTCATGGGAACGGACCCCAGTTTCTTTTTGCATAATAATGTTGACATATAAAACTGAATTTTAAAAAACAAAAACAAGAAAATAAAAAAAGAAGTTTATAAATGTTTTTTAAAATCTTTCTAGTTGGAAGAACATATGTCGAAGGGGGAAAAAAATCAAATAAGAAAATTTCGCGTAGACCCGTAGATGAACTTCAAATTTCTCTAGAAAAAATTTAAAATATATTCACGAATATGTATTTTTCTAAATATCTTATGTTCAATTATTACGGGGATGGCTGCAGCCCTATCGGCCACCCCCTGGCTACGCCCCTGAATGGAATCTTGCAATTCTAATGCTGGCATGCCGGTTGAGTTTTGATAAAAAGAGAGCATTATTTAAAAGGTAAAAAAAAAAAAGAAAACCCCGTACCCGACATTCCTTGAAATTTTTTTACTATTACTTAAAAAGAGTTCAAGATAAAACTTGTAATTTACAGTTTTCACAACTTTCTCTCGAAATAGATTTTTCGAAGTAACGGGAGAGATCCTTTCAAGCAGAACGAGACGACAGGTCCCGCCCTCAAAATAAATGCTGAATTCTACGAAATGTGGAATTAAGTGGTCGCAGGATCTAGACAGGCCTCCATCCAGGGAAGCCGAAAAAACATATAAAACACACGATACGTTGCGGGAAGTGATCCAATGCACCAAGGGACGTAGGAACCGGGTGACCTGTGTCTACCCCTGAAATATTTCAGACGGGCTAAGATTCCCAGGAGAAATTGTCGCATCACATCTGTTTACGTGGTACATTTTTTACCTCAAACCTGATATCCAAAATGTAGTCTACTTTATCTAGGAATTTCAAACATTTTAAACAACATACAGAGGAGAGAGAAGAGGTTTGAGCGTACTTGTTTGTTCCTTCACATTTTTTCTCATTGTTTCAAACCTTTCCATTCAGATTCAAGGATAGAAGTAGAGGAATAATTAAAGTGGTTGATGTAAGTAAAAACTTTCTATAAATAACACTCATAAAAAAGTACTTATAAATCGGTACGATCGTTTCGGTGGAAAAAATCTTAGGCCTGCTCCAGCCGTTAGTGCACAGTCTCAGAGAATTGTATGAACGATCGTATCAATTGATAAATGGATCTTTTTCAAAATTGGGAGCTAGTTGGAAATTCAAGAAGCAAAAATACAATTTAAAAAAATAAGTATTTTTTTCCATAGTACAAAACATACCTCGTTTCTGAACATTGTTCGAGTATTATCAATGAATAACGATGCATTTTACAATTTAGCTGAATCCTGAAATAAGTATAGGGACGAAGCTTTCATTATGATACGGTTTCAGTATATAGAACTGTAATGCGTATTTATAAATTGACAATGTTTTGGAATTTTTTTTCCGTTATTTTTATATTAACAACTGATAATATATATATATATATATGTGTGTGTGTGTGTGTGTGTGTTGAAGAGAAACAAGAAATTCGGGGCGAAAACCTTTTCATGCAAACCTTTTAATGCAAATGATGTAATATATCATACTTCAACAAATTCCATTTCTGTTCTACAGTTCTCATTAATTGCTTAATCGAAACCTTGAGCTCCTAAATATTGCTGAGGAATTTTTTTAAAAATGGGCGTAGTTAGAGGAGGGATTATAAATAATTGTTCCTTCCCACTTGTGTGTGGACATTTCTGAATATTGAAATGAAAAAAAAAAAAAAAAAAAATCTAAAGGAATTGTGTAGTTTGCATTTATGTTTCTTAATTTTTCACAATTCATAACAGCATTTCACCAAAACATTACTTTTTAAAAATAAAAGTGCTGTTCTTAGAAACTATCGAATACTAAGCCATCTTTCTACATTAAAGTATTTTTAGAATTTCTTTTCAGAAATTACTACCAGAGGAATAAATTTTTAGGATTTCATAAGTTAAAAGGAGATTTATTTAATATATAATTCTCTTTTAACACATGTTCCGTAAAAAGAGGAGTAAAGTCAAAGGAAGGAGCATGAAAAGGTTTCCGCCCCCAATTTCCTGTTTCTTTTTAATATATATATATATTATGAATTAATGAAATAATAATAACGGAAAAAAAATCTGAAACATTGTCGAGTTATAAATGCGCATTACATTGCTATATACTGAAAGCCTATCTTAATACAAGCGTCGTCCTTATATTATTTTCCTGATTCCACTAAATTGGAAAGTGCATCGTTATTCATGAATAATACTCAATGTTCAGAAACAAGGTATGTTTTATATTATGGGAAAAACTACTTATTTTTTTTTAGCTTGTATTTTTGTTTCTGAAATTTCCAAATGGCTCCCAATTTTTCTAAACAGATCCATTTATCAATTGATATGATGGTTCACAGAATTCTGTGACTATATACTATCGGCTGAAGCAGGGCTAAAACTGTGCAAACCGCTAGAACTCACTCTCTAAAAATCGGCCTATCAGCCATTTTTTTTTTTCGCCAAACTAAAAAAAATTACATATTAGTCTCGGATATCTTCGATCCTCATTGTTTTGCGTATAAGACATTTCATTCCTGCTCTCATTTCTTATGCGCACACGATATTATAATTAAAAAAATAACCTAAAAAAATAAACTAAAAAAATCATTATTATACTTTTATTTTTACTTTAAGAATTTAAAACATTTTATTCGGCAAACTCGCCACACATGGCAACCAAGAATCTTATTTCACACACTTTTTTCACTACAGGGGTTAATATTACGTAAAGCTTTCTGCGTGGAGAACATAAAAAATCTCTTAAATTCCGGGAACGGAAATTAAGAGAACCATTCAGGAGGAAAAACGTTTTTAAGTGGAGTTTCAAAGTTTTAAAGTGGACTATCATTTATTCTATATTATTTTACATATCTGTGTAAAATTTCAGGCTGACAGGTCCATTTTTGTGGAATTGTATACTACCCAAATCAACAAATTGACAAACAGAATTTCATTTTTATTTATAAGATAACCTACGCTTGTTTTTAAAAATACCCTCTCATTAAATTGCGCCAAGCGCTAGAATCATAGAAAATCTGACACACTTTCAGATTTTTAAATACGCACTAAAGTGCTATATATAAAAAGAGTTATAATCGATGGGTCTTCCCTATTTTCGTTCCTTCTTTCATTAAGTTGGAAAGTGTATCATTATTCATGAGTGTGATTAAACAAAATTAAAATTGATATTTCTAACATCCTTTTTTCTGGATGTAATACATTAGATTCAGAAAAGCTGCTCAGAAAATGCACAATTCCAACTGAATGAAAGTTTCAAAAACTTATACGCAGGTGTATTCATAACCCAAATAGCAGACGATTAAATTACGATAAATAGTGCCAAGCGTTAGAATCCTCCTCAAAATCGCGAGAATGCTAAAGATAGATCGCTTGAAATCCCTTAATAATTGAAAAAACACTCAAAATACTGGTGTTAAACGATAAAGTAATGAAAAAACTTTGTAAAAAACACACATAAGAAGTAAAATTAAAGAGGATACGCGTTTCGTTCAAAAATTGTTTTGAACTTCTTCAGTCCAAGCCCTTCGACGTAAAGAACACAGGGAACTGAAAAGAGAAAAACCTTTTTCTCTTTGCCGGAAACTGTGCAAACCGCTAGAACTCACTTTCTCGGCATTTGAGCCATTTTATTTTTTCGCCAAACTAAAAAATTTTAACATATTAGCCTCGGAAATCTTCAATTCTTATTGTTTTGCGTATAAAACATTTCATTCCTGCTCCGATTTCCCATGCACACGATATTATAATTTAAAAAAATATAACCTTACGAATATAAACTAACAAAAAAAAATCATTATTATTCTTTTATTTTTACTTTGAGAATTTAAAACATCTTATTCGGCAAAATCGCCAGACATGGCAACCACGATCCTTATTTCACACTTTTTTCACTACAGGGGTTACAATTACGGAAAGCTTTTTGCGTGGAGAACATAAAAAATCTCTTAAATTCCGGGAACGGGTGGACTTTCAAAGTTTTAAAGTGGACTATGATTTATTCTATATTATTTTACATATCTGTGCAAAATTTCAGGCTGATAGGTCCATTTTTGTGGATTTGTATACAACTCAAATCCACAAACAAACAAACAAACAAACAGAATTTCATTTTTATTTATAAGATAAGATTATACGCTTACCAAAAAATGAGACATGCACATGTAAGGCCGTGCAAATGGATACCCGGATCACAGAATGTTTCAGAGGTTACATGTCGACTTTGTGAAGCAGGTTCATTTCACATTACCAGACACGACGCTGGTCCACGAACAACTGTACGCACTGTAACAGTTGAAGAAAAAGTCTTTTAAATCGTGGCTGTTACACTCGAGTAAAGTGCTAGCGCTGTTACACAGACTGTAGCTATGAGTCAATACGCTCTTTGGAGAGTCTTACGCGATAATCGTCTACATCCTTTCGATTATCAGTGTGTGCGTGCTTTGAAACCAGAAGACTATCTTCTGCGCAGGAATTTCTGCCACTGGTTTCTGCAGTAATGTGCAGGTGCACTGCGGCCGAAATTTTCCACCCTTGTGTTATTTACAGATGAGGTGACATTTACTCACGATGGTGTATTTAATGTACACAATTGCCGTGTGGGAGCAAAACATAATTCTCACGCAACACCACCACATGCGTTTCAAGAACGCCACAGTGTCAGTGTGTGGCCTGGCATTGTAAATGACTTCTTGATTGGCCCATACCTACTACCACAGCGACTCAATGACCATTGTTATCCCATTTTCCTTCAACAAGTTTGACCAGATGCGTTACGGGAACGGTCCAAATAGTCGAATCCCAAATCGTCGAACGAATTAGCAACAGATGTCTCATTAGGCTGGGGACCTAGTAAAAATCCAAAATGTAAATGTGTTATCTCCTTTTCCTTCGGAGAGAGAATCTTTGCTGTCTCGGTGAGGAAGCAAGTTGACCCTGACCCTAGCTGCCCTCCCCCTCCTCGCGGTCACTTCTATGCTCGCGGTAGCTCCCTTCGGCTCGTGTCCAGCTGTCACGGAGTAGCTGTCATTTATCATCAATAATGGGGCTGAAACCGCGATCCGCCACAAAAATTACAGGGGATGTTGTCAGCAAATGAATAGTAGTAGCATAATTACTTTTTTTTTCTTTAATGATACACTATGACATATTTTGATACACCATGACATATTTTAAATCTCGAGATAAAACTTCTATTCATAGATTTTTGAGGGGGGGGGGAGTTTTTTTTAAGGAGCATTGCCTTATCCGCAGGATAAATGAAATTTAAAATGCACATATATTTACTGTTGAGCATATTTAATGTTGCAAATTTAGTAATAAAATATTATTAACTTCAAAAAATTAAATACATATTTAGCATTTTTTAATTTGATTTCAAATTATTACTTAAAAGATGATTACATATGTGTGTTTGTTAAAATATTTTATTATACATATGTTTGTAAAAATTTCATTTTTTTTTCTCATCCAGGTTTAATATTAGTTCATTCTATATACCATGTTTACTCACGTAATAGCCACCCTCGCATTATTAGTCGCACCCCCGTTTTAAAGCAGAAAAAAAATCATCAAAATGTTTTATCGGCATAAAAGTCGCAGTCACGTATATTTGACCTTCATATATGTCTGTAAAAATATTAGTGTGGAAATATAGCTCTTTTTTGTGTGCAACTGTCGAAAAGATTATTTAGTTTAATATATTGCAATAATCTGGAAGCATTTGGTAATATAGTAATGTTTTAGCATTAGAGTGAACAATATTATGTAGTAGATTTCCCATCACAATAGTCGCACCTAAATTTCACCATGAAAAATTGACACAAAAAGTGCGACTATTACGCAAGTAAACAGCAGTTTTCAGCAGGATGGGGCGCCAGCTCACTTCACCTTAGATCTTCGTCATTACTTGAATGCTACATTTGGCATGCAATGGATTGTACGCGGTGGATCTATCTCTCGGCCACCCCCGTCTCCTGATTGGACGCCCCTCGATTTCTTTTTATGGGGACATTTGCAGAATGACATTTATGCCACTGCAGTAGACTCCGATGAAGATCTCGTTGTTCGATTATAAACCGCTTCTGCACGTGTGCGTGAAATTTGTGGTATCTTTGAAAGTGTTCGTCAATCGCTGCATCGATAATGTTAAGCATGTGACAATGCTGATGGACGCAATTTTGAGCACTTATTGTAAGTTAATTTCCACTTGTAAACGAGGTTATAAAAATAAAACCCTTTCCCTATCATTTGTTCTTTCCTGTTTTTGTGCTTCGACGCTTCACTTTTGAACTTACATTCCTGCATAAAATGCGATTGTTAATGTCCTGTACCAGCCCTCAAAGTATGTCCCATGAATTAGCAGTCATCTTGTATATCGAATGCTTCACATTAACACAGTGTTCAAAGCATACTTTCCACAAAAATTCTCATATTATAATTCTCAAGAAACTTGAAAAATCACAACAAATACGGAAACGTTTAACTTTAATTTTTTCCAAAAAATAATCACCGCAAAGTTAACGCCAAAGCGTCACAAACATAAGTTCCCTCTTTAATTTATACAAGCCTTCTATTCTTCGCACAACCCCGAAAAACCATTTTTTCGGGGCCTTAGCTCATTTTTCAAACAAAAGCACTTCAAAAGCTGTAAAGAAAGCATTAGCAACGTGCAAGGAGACACTGTTTAAAATTACCTAAGCCCCCGCAAAAGACCGAAAGATAGAGAGAGGGAAGGGGAAACGGGGATAAAAAGAGGACCTTAAATGAATATCTCCTCGCAAACTTTTAGGGAAAAAGGGAAAACTAGAAAAATGGACACTCAGTTGATGGATGACTTCCTTTCACTCCACATACACGTGTTAAAGATGAGGGTGAGGCACGCTTTATCATCATTACGCCACCTCTCCCAGCGATAACCCGTGTTGACCAACTCGATGAAATAAAAGTAAGCCCTCCCGTCAGAGGGAACTGCAAGAGGGAAAAAAAAATACGAGAGCAGCATACACGGAAAGTAAGTAACTTTTATGAAAAGATTTAAACAAAGTTACGCAGTGTGTATGTTTGGAAGAAAAATAATAATAAGTTCAAGAAGAAAATCAACTGCAGGATGGTATTATGAGATTCTCAGATGGTTATAATACAAGATAAAATTTTGGGTTTATGAACCCAACAGAGAAAGTTGAATCCACTTAACCCTTTATCTACTGACGCTCTCTTTCTAAGCATATCGTGCCCGCTCCTCTCCAAAGAAGAGCATTAGTGAATTTTCAGACGTTTGCTTTATGATTAAAGGATTAGATTTTCTAAAAGTGCGTCAAACAAAGATACGCAGTGTGTATGTTTGGGAGAAAAATAATAATAAGTTCAAGAAGAAAATCAACTGCAGGATGGTATTATGAGATTCTCGGATTTTTATAATACAAGACAAAATTTTGGGTTTATGAATCCAACAGAGTACAGTTGAATCCACTTAACCCTTTATCTACTGACGCTCTCTTTCTAAGCATGTCGTACCAACTCCTCCCCAAAGAAGAGCATTTGTGAATTTTCAGACGTTTGTTTTATGATTAAAGGATTAGATTTTCTAAAAGTGTGTCAAACAAAGTATTAGTTGACTCCTTCAGATTGGTTGTTCCTCGGGTTGGTCTCTTTTGAAAAAGACGCGTTAACTTTTTAGAAAACCAGTCATCAAACCTATAGCTTATGCTTATTCATTTTTTCATAATTTTCTTTTTTTATTACATTGATCAGTGTTTATCATTCATTGCCTAGCTATACCAAGAGAAAACAAATAGATTCATGGTGATATTCTTGACAATTCTTAATTCAGTAGATAACGGGTTGATGGAATAGCCAATTCACTTTGGCACGAAAGCATTCTAATAAGCAAGGTATTTCATTATCCGAAATCACACTGACTAATTATTGAGAACTGGTACATTGAAATTTATTACAATAAACGGGGTATTCCTTTAACTGAAATTTCATCAAGCAGGTTCAACTTTACTAACACTTTTTTTTATGTATTAAGCATCGCCCTCTATTAAATATTTAACTCATTTTTCGCCAGATATTTTTGCGACTTCCTTCGATTTTTGCTAATACCAGCAACAATAGATAAATTTCTGAATAACAACTTCTTCCACAAGGGATGATTTTTTAAGATCATTGTGTATAAAAATTGAAATGTCAACATCCTACTGGTCCATGTTAAAATATTTTGTGGAGCTGAGGTTCAATACTCGCGAATAAAGGTTAGGAAAAATAAATAACGTTTTCGACTGATAGCGAAAATGATGTCCCAAAAAAGGGACACTAGGCATAAATGGCTTAAGATAAAAGATTTATAAAATGTCATTCAGTATTTTGTTAAAACCTGATTTTCGGTAAAAGTAAACTACTAACTTGTTCTATGATATCTTCCAGTTAACATAATGGATGTTAAATGAACCTCGTGAAACCTCTTAAGAATTAACTTAGTATAAGCAATAAAACTGAATCACCCTTAAATGACTAATGCCTAATAAATGACTCCCAGTATCCCTTCACATAAATGATGAAAATAATACGACTATAAATTAAACGTTACAAATGTTGGGTAAATAAAGATTAGAACAGTAGTCGATAAAGTTATAGCATTTAAGTGTTTATTTATTCAAATAACATTTTTGGAAATGTATATGTAATAAATAAATTAAAATTCATAGAATAATTATTCACCACGAATATGTTAATAACTAATATTTATTCAAATGATTAAATTTTATGTAGAAGGAGTAATTTACTTTTGATTCACGTATAAATGGTATTACCATGGTCTTAGACAATTGTTGGTACGGTCAGAAAATTATTGGTAATATGTGTATGTACTAAGGGAGACACATAGAAAACAACATTTTGTTTCAAATTTTGATAATACACATTTCTTATCTCTCTGTTATATAACAGGTTTGAATTATAGTTCACCTTGCATTGTATAACTAACTGCTTAGTTCCCAAATAGCTTCAGACTTTCATAGCTGCTACTTTCCAACTCTCGGTTCAAAATCACTGGAAAGGATTTTCCGACCATCACAAGAATACATTTTTTTCAGTTATTGACAAAATTGATCCTTCTCATAAGAACAGCAATGTGTAAAGAATAAAGGTTTCTATTCTACATGTCAGAAAGAAGAGTATGTAACGGCACCAAAATGTGATATTGTACAAATGCTAAGTGTTCAAGAAGATTCATAGAAATTCTACTGTGCCAAATATGCAAAAAAACAAGAAAACAACGTCTTCCATGATTTGGATATCGGAGTTCAGAACTAACAGCTATGTAATTCTGAAGGTGTTTGGAAAATAAACATTCATACAAGGCGAGATGAAAATCTCCTATGCTGAAGATACTGTTACGGCCTACAACTTGATGCCATGCTTTTTCAATTCTTCTCAAAAAATTTCAAGATGCTTTATTCCAGATATTTTCATTGTCCTTTACAATTGTAATAGTGAGCTAGAAACATTACCCCAGCACAGAAAACGGTAAATCACTTTTACCGAAAGTCGTCTGTGGTTTCATTCTTCATTAGTCCATTATTTCTTTTTTTTATGGATCGTTATAAGAATTAGTGATTTACGTCATTTTCGTCTTTAGTGGTATAAGTTACCAAAACAATCAAACCAGTTACCACAAAAACGCCCTATAGTAGCGAAATTGATCACTGCAAGATTTGTATATCATGCTTGATACCACACAATCTTTAATATGTTTGCAGAACATTTTAATATATTTGTTTATTGTTCTAGTTTTTTTCTTTTAAATGTCCTCTGAATTAAAATGTTGAGCGGGAAATACTATTCATTTTATCATTCGTTACAACAGAATATGCATTTTCAGTTGTTTTTCAATTCTTTGTAAAGTTAACAAGTAAGATAAATCATGGCAAAAGCATCGATTATAAAACTTTTTCCAACACACTAGCGGGCGAGTGCGCATGCACACACACACACACATACACACACATCTCGTAAGCAGATAGCCTTAGCTTTCCCTTAACACAACAAAATGCGCGAAATCGGTTAATTAAAGCACAAGTAATGAATTTTCCAATTATAGTGATTAATTCCCATTTAAACCGCCTTACCTTGTTATTACCACGTGAGGTATTTTTTTGATTTCCCCACCGAACAATGACAATATCGCCAAGCTGGGTTCATTTTACGAAAGATTTTTTTTTCTCACCGTATTTGGCGATTTATCGACAAAGTCGCCAATGTTGGCGTAACTTTTGAGTGAGGTATTAGATCGTATTGCGTAGTAAGATTGTACTGTGCTTTAAATGGATGCCTGTCTCTAAACTGCCATTGAACATAATGCATTGGAATTATCTTGAGTGCTCCATAGAAGAACTATTAATGATCCAGATACTGTTTTCGATGGAGAGCTTTATTTTGCAATCCTTAATAACATGTAACGATTTTGTATCATTTCAAATAGGCAAATATCTCTAAAATACACTTTAAAGAATGACTGCCATAGAGCGTAATGTACTGGAAATTTTTGGGCTGTCCTGTAGAAGAAATATAAATGCTAGATGCATCATTTTCAATAGGATGCATGGTTCAGTACATAGAAACATATATAAAGTTTGTAGTAATCGATGCATATTTAAGGGAGTTAAAACCCTGACTGACAGACAGACAAACTGAAATCTTAAAACAGTTTTCAACTTTGTTGGAAAGTGTTAAAAATAGAAGTGAAATGCACGAAAGCTCTTAGGGAAGCAAATCGTAAAGATTGAGTTATTGCGTTTTTGACAATCTCTCCCGTTTTGATTCATAGAAAGGGAACTTTACTTCAGATTTAAGAAATATTCCAGTATAAATATTTCTTAATAATAGCACTTTAAAAAATTTTGAAAAAAATGGCTTAAAATAATTGAACACAATGCCCTCAATCATACAACTTCTGACTTTAAGCTCCACAATTCGCATGTACGGTACACATCCGAAAGCTGAAAGTGAAATATCTCCTTCGGTCCTGTCCGTGCTAAAAATATGAAATATGGACAAAAAAGATAGATGGTTGACTATCCTTTACGTAGCCCTCGGCATAGAACAGTGCCTTTTATCATCGTTACCAACCCTTCGGACTTAATCTGGGCTAGCCAGTGAAATATCGACTTTGAGCCTTCAGGCAAAGCGAGTTGTATGAGAAGTTCCAGAAAGAAATAAATAAAAAAGATTATTGAAATAGAAATGCGTTTAAAAATGTAGATCTTCGAAAATTCTTGAAAAAATGGTGCAGACAATAGTCAGGAAAGCAGTCAGCACCAAATTCTTGTAGCGATCTTGTGATGCATGTTTTTATTTAGTATGTAATTCACTCTCCTAGTCTAAATTTAATATTCTTAACCATTTTTAAATTCCTAATTCTACTGTTGAAGTACTTCATTTTCGTTTTAAATAGGTTACTTTGGTTTGATACGATAATTATTTGCCACTAGCATCTTTCAGTCTGTTATCTGTTCTAAAAATAACTTTTTCCTAAAGATTCTCAGCTCTTACCTTAACGTGATCTAAAATTCCATATTCCTGTGTTCTTCCATAGTTATGAAATCTGATTTCATCTTTTTTCCTAATGTCGCGGCTCTTGACAATATTAGGTTTTGGGCACCAACAAGGCTGGAAGCAATGGTCCCTAAATTATGGAGGCACGTAATAGGTGGACCAATGTTGCATCTTATGAGGGGGCGGATGAAATGATACCCAAGCCCACGTTTGTAATCGAACCCGGACCCATGGGGTGGTAGAATGATTCTATAGCCACTACAGAACCTTTTCTTCCACTCCGTACACGGCGCTACACTCCATGGTAAAGATCATTGGAGTTTTATTTGACAGTCACAGAATGTTCGTGCTTCTATTCTCGCCAACTTGGCTTCAGGAATTATTTGCTTGTTCTTTTGATACACTTCTACTAATTCACTTATCCTTCTAAATACGATAGAATGTATTTTGGGAGCTACCAGGCATATCATAATTCGACATACTTTGATTTTTTAAATAAAGCCCAGTATTTTCAACTTCACAATAACATTTAATGGGCTTAACAGTGACCTTAATGTTAACTTGAACTTAATGTTAACAATGTGTTTGTTCTGATTTAAAGATGCTTTAACTATTTCCTGATCTACACACGTCCAAAAATATTTTTCTTCAATATAGATTAATGAATTTTAGCCGTATTTACTTAACCCATTCGTGCCTGGATATTTTTGCGACTTTCTTCGATTTTTGCTAACAGCAGAAGTAATTGATAAATTTCTAATGTCAACTTTTTGAACAAGGGATGATTTCATTTAAAATCGTTATGTATAAAAATTGAAATGTCAACATCCTACTTGCCATATTAAAATATTTTGTGGAATTGAGGTTCAATACTCGCGAATAAAGGCTAGGAAAAATAAATAACGTTTTCGAATGATAGCGATAATGCCGTCCCAAAAAAGGGACGCTAGGCATAAATGGGTTAAATAATAAATTCCCGTCAACTATTCCACAGATCTCATTACAACGAAAAGCCCAGCAAACACACACAGGTTCGCTGAACGTCTATTAACGTTCAGAAGACGTTTTCTGAACGTTAATAGACGTTCAGAGAACCTGTGTGTGTTTGCTTGGAGAAGAGTTGTAAATTGTGGTGAGGTTTTGCAGGTATGTTAGATAAGTGCTCATCACCTGAGAAGGGCAAGTGACTACATGTAACAAAATATCTGTATTTCTTTCGTGATTAAGATATATTTTTGTACAGACGTGCATTATTCGGTGCAAAAGAGAATTACTCATATTACTCTCATGTTTATGAACTGTTAAAATTTCAAGTAGCTGTTAGGCACAGGTTTGGTTTGGTGAAGTACTGTACTGATTTTGATTTTTTCATGCGAAGATCGTTTGGCGACATTGTACTTAAGTAAATAAAGGTAATTTCTAATTCACCACGTATGCTCCTAAAAAGAAAGAACGACTTTGATCAAAATGTTTTTCGCTTCAAAATCTTTTGTTTTGCGGCAAGAAAGGAGGCGACGCGAACACAGGAACAAAAACTGATAGCAGTTTTGTAGCTTTTACGGTCGCAAAAGATGAAATTCCGTTAGGACAGAGCTTTTACAGATTGAGTCATTTTTAGTGAGCATGCAAATGTAAAAGCAGCTATTTTATTCAATAACTGAGTTAGTGGATCAGCTCTTCAAAATGTTAGTTCTAAATACCTCGAAAGAAGAATAGCTACTTATACGAGTTGGGAAAATTCGTTTCAAGGTAACAAATTTAAAACAATTATAAAAAATCTGGAGTGACTCCACTCGACTTTCTCAACACTTACGATTAAGATCATTACCAAGAATTTAAATAAATTTTAATCGATGAATAATTCAAACATATATACCAAATTAAAGCTCAATCGAAAGCGCCGTTTAAATGCTAGCACACTTTCAAGAATTTCTCCACATATGCCATAATGTAAAAGAAATCTTTATCATAACCCTGTAGAAAAACTATAAGTCCTATACACATCAAAATCAATACCGGTCTTGCGACGGTGGTTTATAACATATATACCCAATTTGAGCTCAATCGAATGCCCCGTTTAGGAACTATCGTGTTCACTCACATACACACACACACACATACATACATTTCGTAAAAATAGCATCAATGAATTTAGAAGACCTCATCACGTGTCAATACACCAAAATATCGAAGTCGAATTTTTTCATGATTACAATACTTTCCTTACATGGTACATGTTCGGAAAGTAAAAGAGATATATGAAAATATATGAAAGAAGATATAGAAGATATAGAATATATAGAAGATATATGAAAAAAAATAGTCCTTTTGCAAAATATATTTTATAAATTTATAGGCGTATAAGTATCTTCATATAACATTCTACACCCTTCCTTACAGAATGAACTTAAACAACCCAACTAATCCGAAATATGACAATACCAAAGATCAACTGAATATCGAAGATCAATACAACAGTTCAGTTATTTACTCGATTATGCCCTGTTCCTGCAAGCTCATATACAAGAGAACTTGCATCAGATATATCAGGATTTATCAACCCTAAGGTAAGAACTTCCAGATTCGTGCTCACCCTCTGTGGAAATTCAAGTTGGGGAGGCTTCCATCCAAGTGAATAATAATCAAATTATTCTCGTATCACGCATTAGAATACACTTCGATTATCTTCCTCTTGTAATCACAGATGATGTTTAGCGCTTATGTGTGGCCCTGATTCTCGTTCCAGATAAATGCACATATGGAATCTGATGCATATGGAGATTTCATAGGCTTTTGTGCCTTGTGCGTCCAAGCTCATAAATGGAATTAATTCCGTAGTTCAATTATTTTGTCGTGAAAAAATGTAGCTAATGTGTATTAATACTAAATTAGAGCTTAGGTGTGTATATTTACTAATTAAAATACGCTAAACTCTTCAACCCAAAGAGCGAAAAAAACGATATATTGTAGAGCGTTCCGTTTCCATGGAAACCTACCGGTATTTCCGCAAAAGTGCTCTTTAAGTAGTCTTTTTTCTGAGAATTCCCCTCTTCGCTTTGCTTTTTTCAGAGAATTCCCCTCCTCGCTCCGTCTTTTTTCCGATAATCACCCTACTCACTTATTGTTCTATTTCGCTCCGCTCTTGTCATCGAAAAACGCTGATAGGTGGTCACTCAATTTAAACTACAGGCTTCAGTTTTTTAAATATTTTGATTAGATTTTAAGATTTTGCGAACGTTATTTCAAAATGTGTAAACATTTATTCGTATCACGTATTAACAACTAAAGCGAATGAAATGAAATTTGGAAATATAATAGGAAGTCCTAAATTTTAAACTGTATGTGTCGAATTTTTTAAAAGAATGTTGATCAGATTTTGAGATTTCGCGAAAATCCTTTCAAGTAGATAAATTTTTGTTCCCCCATCATGAAATAATGAATAAAGCGAATGAAATGAAATTTGGTAACATGTTAGGTGGTTACTCATTTTAAACTAAGGATGCCGAATTATTTAAAAATTGATTAGATATTGGGATTTTGCGAAAATTTATTCAAAATGTGAAAATATTTCTCTATCACGTAGGAACCACTGAAGGGAATGAAAAAAAAAATAATATCGTCACAGGTGGTCACTTAAACTATAGGCGTCAAAGTTCCGCTAAGTTTTGATTTTGTGAAAACTGAGTACATATTTGTTCCATTACTGAAAAATGGCAATGAAATAGAATGAATTTTAGAATGATGCTTGATGGCAATTTAAACTACGATCCCAAATTTTTAAAAAATATTTTATAGATTTTGAGATTTTGTGAAATAGAATCGAATTAAATTTAGATACATGATTATAACGGACTGAAACAGTAAATGTCAGAATTGTTTGAAAAATTTAAATAAATTTAAGAACCATTTTTTAAATTTTTATTTGCTTTTTAAGATTTCGTGAAAGTTGTTCAAAATTTTCTCGAGGCATAATGTTAAAATATCTATGATGAATCAGACAAAATTTAGTTACTAGTTAAGAATGACTTCTTGAATTTAAAAGCTCATTTAACCAGATTAAAACTTCATAATTTTGATAATAAAAAGATTTCTCTGTAATTAATTTTACTTAGCAATTTGTTATTTTCTGACCTGTAATCTTTTAACAATATTCAGAAGTCATATCTTCATTTTCTATACTACTGTTAATATGCTAATTTTAGCAGTAGCAGTTACTGCTAATATGCTAATATATATGGATGGATGGATACGTTTTTTACGCTCCTTGTACACTCGAAGTAATGCATTTGCAAGAATTGAACAATCAAATTTCTTTTATGCAGAATTGAACGTATGTTGAACTTCACAGCAAAATCATTATCGGCATCTTTTGTCCTTTGCACTATTCTACTCCTTTTCCAGTTTTCGTCTAATGATGAAAGAATGCATTCAGTTCATTTTCGTTTGGCTTGGATACATTTTTCTTTTTTTTTTTTAATATTCCTGGTGCATGCCTTTTTCTTTTATAATTCTCAAACATAAGGCTTTTATTTGCACTGATATTTGATACAAGTCTTCACTAGAAATGACAAAACAAATAATAGCATGAGAGGTTTTTTCTAAGTTAGTGCTGACAGATGTCGCCACCTAAATTAGGTATGAAGACGGATAAATCAATAAATCGTGCTAAGATATCGATTATAAATCCCTTTTCTGCTCATCGATGCCGTAATCAAGTTTTATTTTGCTTGAAATCGAGTAGACCCACCGATAACACGGGAGATAGTTCCGTGTTATATGAATTTCTATTGTACGAGTCACAAGCAAATGATCATCATCAGCAGTGTTAACAGTTAATACAGAAACATCTGTCTCATTCTTTCACCGTGTAGTACAAGTCTTTTTTAAAGTGTTTGAGGGAAAAAGTATCAATTTTTCCGCCGTGTTATACGAATCCGTCTTGTATGAACATGTGCTATATGGAGGTCTACCGCAGATTAATTCCTTCGCAATGAATTTTAAATATTGACCACCTATAACTCAACACCCTCTTAATATAGAAAGCCTAACAAGTAAAGCTTTGACGTCATCACCAGATCTTCTTATATTACGCGGTGCATTGTCTCACTCATAAAAATTTTTAATAATTTAAGAGAGAAAATTAATTTTACGACAAATGACAATTTTAACCACCACTAATAATGTTATATATACAGAAATAGATCATAATGAATTATTCTGTGAGAGAAAGGTATTTTAATTTTCATCTTTAACTTCAGATGTAGTCTAATATTTGTAGCGTTCACCAGAAATTGTAAATACACTGCTCAAAACAATTAAAGGATATTGTAAGATTTATATAAAATAAAGATATAAGCGGAATTTTTTTGCCGAAAATGGAAGAAGAGAATCACAAATGCAAATTTTTCTGATTTTCAAACTGTGCAATATGCTAATTTTGAGTTCGACGTCAAAAACAGTTCAGCGGCAGCGAATGAAATTGGACTTTCAACTGAATAAAAGACAATGAAGACAAGGATGATCGGCATTCAGTGACTGCTTTGTTTCGATGAGTACGATGTCTCAGCGAAGTCATTTAGCCGATTCAGAAGCTTGGAGAGTTGTCGGTAGGTTAGAAGGGGGCCAAACTCAAGCCGAAGTAGCGCAAGCCATTGGAGTGTCACAAAGTGTGATTTCCAGGATCTGGAACCGGTTTTTGGCGACTGGAAGTGCAGGCCGAAGACCAGGGCAAGGTCGTAGACGGGCAAAAACGCCCAATGAAGATCGTTATTTAGTGTTAACGGCTCGGAGACACCGGAATATGAACGCTACTATTCTCCAACAACACCTTCGCTCGGCTACTGGCACCACGGTTTCAACTCAGACTGTCCGAAACCGGCTCCATGGTGTAGGTCTGTATGCTCGCCGACCGATGGTATGTGTTAGACTAACATCAAGGCATCGTCGCGACCGCAGGTTGTGGGCAACAGAGCATGTGAACTGAGGAGAAATGAATAGAGCAATGTTCTTTTTTCTGACGAGTCCCGTTTTTCAGTTCATCCTGATAATAGGCGTATTTTCATCTGGAGGGACCGTGGCAGTAGAAATAATCCTGCGTTCGGGCACGAAAGTGTCAGCTTTGGCGGTGGTAGAGTGTTGTTGTATGGTGGCATCTCCATTGACGGCGCAGAGACCTCTACATCATTCGAGATGGACCTCTGACTGGTCGCCGATATAGGGATGAGATCCTCAGACCTATTGTAGTCCCTTACGCTGCAGCAATCGGAGATGACTTCATTTTAATGGACGATAACTGCAGGCCACATCGTGCTAACCTGGTGGAGGATTTCCTTTTCGAGGAAGGAATCGTACAAATGGAATGGCCAGCGTGTTCTCCAGACATGAATCCAATAGAGCACGTTGAGGACGCTCTAGGAAGACGAGTTGCTGGCCAACAACCACCCCCACAAACTCTCCAAGAATTGGAAAGAGCTCTTCTGAAAGAGTGGGACAGAATACCCCAACTCGTGATTAATAGCCTCATTGACTCCATGCCTCAAAGGTGTTCAACGTTGCTGGTCGTCCGTGGAAACCATACCCCCTACAGAAAATGATTTCCTTTGAAGAAAACACCTTTTTTTATTATTTTTTCTCATATGCACAAGTTGTGTTTTTTTCCTTTTCTACACAAATGCGCAATAAAATGCATTTTTTTCTGCCAAACATGTGTAATTTATTCTCATATAACCTACTACGTCTGTCGACCATGTATCAATCAGCTAAAAAGTTTCCCAGCCACAAGATCCACCTAAAACCGCAATATCCTTTAATTGTTTTGAGCAGTGTAGTTTCCTTTCTCAAAATCAAATTCTGATAGCGTTATATAAGGAGATCTATTGATGACGTCAAGGCTTCAGTTGTAAAGCTTTTTACATCTAGGAGGTGTTGAATAATTCGTGCTAAATTTAAAAATTTTGTATGATCCTGATAAAGAACTGCAAATGCTGTAAAATTATAAATTTTGATTTTTGATACGGAAAGAATAGCATAGTACTTAACATTATTGCCAATTAATTTAATATAATGAGTGTATATTTGCAGACCACGAACAGTAAAATAAACCAGTGTGATAAGGACTATTCTACTTGTTCAGAAAGTCTTTTTTTTTTAAATTTACTCTCAAAGCTTTAGCTTTGTGTTCGCAATTTATGCTCTTTACAAAGAACGCCAATAAAGTTGCTTCCGGGATCATAAAACACCTGAAGTAGGGGCTCGAAAGTCAGCCTTCTACCTATCCGGTTTCAGGCCAATTAAGGTCTCATTTTAGAAAGCCGGGATCATTAAATCTCCAAGTTTCTTCTCTGGCCCTAATTGATGCTGACTTAAGACAGAAAGTGGATCGAAGAAAAAAGCCCAGCTAATGAAAAATGAAATCCATTTAAAGTAAGTTATTATTAGAAGAGTGAAAATGACCATTTGCACTTACTGAAAAGAAAATAAAAAAGGAAAAAAATCTTCCACGTTCACGCAGATGTTACTTCATTAATTGGAATATAAATTTTAAGTGTCATCCTTACGGCAAGTTTAAAATAATTAAAAAGGTAAAGTCACGCTACAGAGGAAGGATTAAGAGTTTTTTTTCGTTAGTTATGAAGCAGTAAATAGCTTATTTAAGATCGAAGTTTTCAATTCATCTCAGCAATTCTTTAACAAAAGAATGTTCAGCTTTAAACTCGGAGCTTTTGTGGTGGTTCTATAGTAAAAAATGTTTATTCAGTCCTTTCTAAAGTATATTTTGTTTATTTAGACCACTCAGCAGATAATTTATTTGTTTTATATATTTTTAAGTCATTCTATTTGTGATTGATTTATTTGTGGATTTTTCTACTTGGCCTCATGTATTATATACAAATTCTCTTTGAAGAAACAAGAAAATTTAATACAAAAATTTGCTACCACAAAGACGAAAAAACAGCTCCATGTCACCAAATCTGACATTTTGACCAATCAGAGTTAAGCTTAAAAAGTAAAATGTGTCAATTGGTGTTAACAGAGCCACTCTTGGGTGGAGCGAACGATTCAACCTCACCGGGCGCCATCCACATGGGGTGCCAAAATACCTTACTACGCATTATACTCGTATACATGTATATTTGAGTGTTCATATATTGTTGAAATAATCGTCGTACCCATCGAAAACTTTTCTAGCTACATGTGTGGAGTGGGGGCACAATTTTGTACTTCGCACAACTTGAGCTAACCCGTGCGTCTACTTGTCACTTAGTTAATGGACTCTCGTGTTAAACCATAGGTGAACGCTGTAAATGAGTCTGTAAAGAAACTATTAAATTAAATTATTTTATAATTTAATTATTTTGCGGGCATATAATCAGTAGAAAGAAGCAGCTACAGGTTTTGTAAATACTTCATAGCTTGCTATTGAAAGAAGACGGACACTTTACACGTACACTACACAGCTGAGGTAAAGTGCATGAAATATAGATAGAACTTCATCATGTTTGCACCATCGTTGCATTGGTTTGGGAGTGAAGTTACGTAAGATACAGCAAAAATTCACAGAATCTTTTCTTGAACTGTTCCATGAACTCTTTGAAACGTTAACGCTTTCAAAATTACTAAACCTTTAGTACAAAATCTTAAATGCGCAGTATTTTTTCAAATGTGTAGTGCTACAACTCAATACGCTATGTGATTTTTGAGTAAGAGTTTCTATTTTGTGAAAATTGCATAAGATCTTAAGATATATCGCTCATTTGCTCCAACAACGTCGGAACTCGAAAATCATGATTTTCTGAGTACGACGACAGAGACAATTTGCTATGGTGAGGATTTTTAACGAGCTTAATTTTATTTTGGAGAGTTCTAAATTTACTCGCAGGATGACGGTAGTGTCATTTTAGTGAAATTACATTTCTTTCTTTCCTTCACTAGGTGATATAGCGTTTTTTTACTAGACGGTAACTTTTTTGTTGCTGTTGTTAAATAAAGTTCATCCAGAAATTGTCTTTTTTAGTTTAATTATTTGACTCTAACTTTTTTTGTTTAAATATTAATGAGATACATGATAAGCACATGTTTGTTTTATCAAGAGAGTAGCCTTAAATAAATGGCCCCTAAAGCTTACTCTCTGGTTTTGAAATTGCTTTTAGCAGTAAAGTCTCAACGGCTTTCAACTAGCAATATATTTTTATCTATTAAAATTATTGCAATCGACATCAAATGCGCAAGCATGTCAAAGAATTCTATCTCAAAAGAAACGCACTTCGTTACAATGTGCTGTTTTTAGCTATGCAACGAGGGAGGGACGGTTGCCCAAATAAGCTTTCTAAGCGACGATGTCCAAAACGCTAAACACCAACTGCTACAGGTAAAACATACAGTATGTGTCAGATTCCGAATTAATTCCCCCCAGGTGAACGCAATTCCTACTATTACTATTTTTCTCTGACGGAGCATCTACAATTTCCTAACACCCCGTTGAATGCATCATATAATTTTTTTTCTTCCCCATAGCTATTCCGTACGTCACAGACAGTTCGAAAACAGTTTCTAAACCCGGAAGGACATTTCTCGAAAGGAAATTGTCGAGCTAAATCGAAAAATATATATCATGCACAAATACGTTTCCCGGTATTTCTTGAACGTAATTTGTATGTGCACTCAAATGTTGACGCGTGATAAGTATAAACGACTATTGATAAGTACAAAGGAAACTTGTCAAGGAAAAGTACAGATGAGAAAGGAAACAACTTATGTACTTCTGCTAAAGAGGTATGCGTAAAAATACTTGTCCGTTTACAGTTTTAAAACTGCACAAATTATATTAGTGCAAATAAATGGAAACAAGTAAACTATTAACCAATTTTACAATTTAAAAGGTACAGCATTTTTTTAAAAAAATAAATGGTTTTTGATATTGTAACTTCTTGAAATTCTAAAAAGAGCCGTACTCCTAACTTATTATTCCTGTGAAGAATTACTACCAATTAACTATACTTCTGACAGTATAAACATTTTTTTTTCTATGCTGTGATAAGTTTTATCTAAAACATATTGATTTTTTTTTCCTACTGCCTACCAAAAAAATAATGCTTTTCGTTTTCATTGAATTTTATTCACAAAATTTAATTATTTATTACGAAGCTCCCCACTCAAAATATATATATGTATATATTTTTAGAATCTCAAGTATACTTAAAACTTGTTGATCAGTCGCTTTATTTTAATGTTAATTTATACCGTGTCTGAGTAGTCAACCTCAGTTAATCTAACTTTTCATGAGGAGAAGGGTTTAAGTAGTTACCCAGGCTCTTTCAACTTAAATCTCCTCGCATTTATCTCTACTGTTAAAATAGCGTATGAACTACAATCGTGTTCTTTCTAAATCTTATAACATTGAGTTACATACAATACATCATATCATACTTTACAGAAAAGTTTTAAATGGTCTATAAACACTGTTTCAAGAAAATTAAAATAATTTTTTATTATAAATATTAATTTCCTCTATTCCACAGGGATAGATAATATTGCAAGGAAAAGCACCGTCAATCCCCAATGCAAGATCCCATACAATAACATTCTTCTGCAGAATTCACAATTTGTTTGCCACATTTCAGATTAATGTCTCCAGAGAAATGCAATTTAAACGTTTCTTATTCTCTTTTTCGGACACGGAATCTGTCACATTTTTGGCAACCGATTGAAAGTATCGTGGTTTTGTCACCCTCGCCCCCTCTCCACCCTGGAAGTCATTCTGTCAATCAAAGGGAGTTCCGACAACTGCTTTCGAAACTGGAAGAGCATCTTGAGAGCGGAAATAAAATTTTGGAGCACAAGATCGTGAAACGTATACACATCATATGCATTTTTTTTTTTCCTGACTAAAATTTTAAATGGGATTCGTATGTGCGTGCAAATGGTAAAGAAGGATTAGTTACAAAAATTTAGAAAAGAAAATAGAAAACTATAAATCTTGCTTCAAAGAAGTTGAATTCTGAAACGGAATTCATATGCCAGAGCAAATACTAAAGAAAGGATAAGCACTTATTAGGTACAAACATTTACAAAAGAAAAAAAGAAAACTATAAATCTTGCTTCTAAGAAGTTAATTTTTGAAATGGGATTCGCATGACTGTGCAAATGATAGAGATAAATATTTATTAGGTACAAAAATTTACAAAAGAATAAAAAGAGTTGTAAATATTCTTTCAAAGAAACTACATTTTTAAATGGAATTCGTATGCCCTTGCAAATGGTAAAGACCGATATTAGGTACAAAATTTCACAAAAGAGAAAAGAAAACTATAAATCTTTTTCCAAAGAAGGGTAGAAAACATGTTAAACTCACCAAAATGAACACTGTAAAAAAAAAAAAAAACAGGAAGTGTTTCTTGAAAATAATGAACAGCTGAGGGGCCCTAGAATTACAACGAACGTTACATGAAAATACCAGGAACTTTAACGAACAATCAATCGTCACAACCTGTTCAGTATAATTCCTGGTATTTTCATGTAACGGTTCGTGGAATTCTAGGGCACCTCAGGTACTCCTTATTTCCAATGACCGTTCCTCGCTTTTTTTTTTTACAGTAAATTTCCATTTTATAAAAGACATATTCACTTAATACATCACAATGGCAATTAATAGTATTTGCATCATCTACTGGAAAAACGGCATCCACTTCTATGATAATTTTTTTTTTTTTAATACCGGGGCGGGAACTTTCCGATGAGGCACTTTCCCTTATAACTACCCGAAGGTATGGCCATTATATTATGGGGGCACCCAGTGGGCTGTTAGCGTTACCTTCTATGAAGGGACGGACACGATGACAACCACGCCCAGTCGGGGATCGAACCCCGGCCGCCGAACCCGAAACCGAAGTACGGTGCTTTACCCACCATACAACTCGGTCGGCACTTCTATGATTATGATATAGCTTATTGATATAAGTTTGTGAAGTACTGACACAAGTATTTATTGATAAGTTCCAAAACAAATTTTCATTTAATAAAATACTTTCAATTCATACACGCACTTAGTGAATATATCACATTCATGGTTAATAGTAATTGCATATATAGTAATGGAAATCTTACTTCCTGTATGACATATACTATTGATATAAGTTATTGAAAAGAAATGTCGGCGGATTTCTTCTTCCTAATAACTGTCAGAAGAATCTTACTGGTGTTTTAAACATATAGATTAAATGTCAGCACAAGTTTACAAGCTGTATAATAAAATTTATGTCAGGAATGATTTGAGGCGCATTTCCGTTTCATAGGACTCGGTGTATTGCTACATGTAAAAAAAAATCTGGAGTGACTCCACTCGACTTTCCGAACACTTCCGATTAAGATCATTACCAAGAATTTAAATAAATTTTAATCGATGAATAATTCAAATATATATACCAAATTGAAGCTCAATCGAATGTACCGTTTAAACGCTAGCGCACTTTCAAGAATTTCTCCCCATAGGCCATAATGTAAAAGAAATCTTTGTCGTAGCCCTGTAGAAAAACAATGAGTCCTATGCACACCAAAATCAATACTGGTCTTGCGATGGTGGTTTATAACATGTATACCCAATTTGAGCTCAATTGAATGTACCGTTTAAACGCTAGCGCACTTTCCAGAATTTCCACCCATAGGCCATAATGTAAAAGAAATCTTTGTCGTAGCCCTGTAGAAAAACTATAAGATCTATACACACCAAAATCAATACAGGTCTTGCGACGGTGGTTTATAACATATATACACTTTTGGAGCTCAGTCAAAAGTACCGTTTAAACGCTAGCGAATTTTCAAAAATTTCTCCCTATAGGCCATAATGTAAAAGAAATCTTTGTCGTAGCCCTGTAGAAAAACTATAAGTCCTATACACATCAAAATCAATACCGGTCTAGCGACGGCGGTTTATAACATATATACCCAATTTGAGCTCAATCGCATGCCCCGTTCAGGAGCTATCGTGTTCACTCACATACACACAAACACACATACACACACACACACATACACACACACACACATACACACATACATACATACATCTCGTAAAAGTAGCATAAATGAATTCAGAGGACCTCAAAACGTGTCAATACACCAAAATCTCGAATTCGAATTTTTTCATGATTACAATACTTTCCTTACATGGTACATGTTCGGAAAGTAATAAGAAGAAACGTTACTCGTTGATATGTATGTCTTACTTCTTCCGACGTCTTACGCTAAATAATGTTTCGGGCATACTGTTCGCTGTACTGAACTTTGTTTTAACGTAACAGAGGGCTCGAGTAGAGTCGAAAATAAATTAACTAATCACAGATTGCGTAAAATGACTGTACGGAAGGATTAATATATTGATTGATTGGTTGATTATTTTAAAATGCAATGGAAAACAATCATGATTCACCTTCAAGTGGAAAATATATGCCAAAATGCAGTAGTCAGCTATATGAAAACTCATCAATGCACGAAATTCCTGGACGTTTTCGTTACGTTACTTGGCATTCAAAGGTAAATTCAAAGATCGACAACTGTCCAAAGGCGTTAATTTTGAATAACTCGTACCTCTCCCAAGTGAGGCTTTAACTGCACGTTAAAGTAAAGGAACCTGATAGAGAGAGTGAAATGAGTTGAAATAATTAGAATTGTGTAAAATAACACACATAAAAGGTACTTATTAATCTAGACTCCGAAGAAGGTCGAAAATTTTTCTTCCGAAACGTACGTCCATATTGATAATCCAGATAAAAAGTGTACGTCCAGTACCTTTTATAGTGGTATTCGACAGTTTTATTTGTATAATCTTCAAACACCAGTTTCTTTTAAAGTTTTTTTTTATATACGAGTGTAAACATTCTTATATTATACGGTTACAAACTGTAGCCGTATTTTTTATATGCATGTAATTACAATGTAGCATATAAAAAAGAGAATAATTATCAGACTATAGAGTATTTGCAAACTCTACACGCTTTAACCCAAAGAGTGAAAAAAAAAAACGATACATTGCGAAGCGATCCGTTTCCATGGAAACCTACCGGTATTTCCGCAAAAGTGCTATTTAAGTAGTCTCTTTTTCTGAGAATTTCCCTACTCGCTCATTGTTATATTTCGCTCCGCTCTTGTGATCGAAAAAACGCTCCTGATGGAGAAGCGCACTTTTGAAAACTGGGTCAAAAATCGCTCCGACAGATCGAATTTCGCCCATTTGGCTTAAGCGTGTATAGTCTGCTAATACTCTATATGTATTAGCAGACATATAGATTTTAGATTTGAATTTTATCATTTTTCACTTAAGAATATGTTTTTATATTGCCCATCTTCCTTAAAAAATTACCCTTGTGATAACAGTAAAATGTTGCGAGACGTGGCGGTAAATATTTGTCTAGCAAAAATTACTAAGTTGAATTTTTAGAATACCATGAATGCTAATTATTATATTCTTTTAAGCTACACTATCAGAGTGAAAATCTTTTCGTCTTCGCTCACTGGTTTTTACATATCAAAAATCGCATTTACTATTCCTATGCCGTTATGCAGCATATTTCAAATCTGAAAAAAAAAAAAAATAATGATCTCTTTACTATTTCGCCATCAAGTTTCTATTCATTGATTCTGTCCCCTCCTTTCGCATTTTCGAAGCGTAACTTTGTTATATCTCTAGACAACAGCAATGAAATATTCGTTGACGAGCATAAAACATGTTCGCCAGATGGTTTTGAAATCTATTTGATTCGGGGCCTTTCTAGGGGTGGGGGGAAGCCTAGGGGAAGGAGGGGGAGCGATGAAATTTCTTTTAGATGGGATTGCTGTGCCCCCAGGCATTTGACGTTTCAGTTTTCTACACCGGAGAATAAAATGATCAATGCAAGTTCATTTTTTTGCCTGATCAGAATTCCCCCTCTTTTTTTTTTTTTTTCTCCTGATTTGCTACATGAAGTTTCTACGTATTTCCAGAAATTTGCTGTATGTATAAGATATAGCGAATGCAGCAATCGATGAAATCAATGGATCGATATGTAATTTGGGATAAATTACAAGAACATTGAATTCTGATTAAATATACGCTTGATTATTATAACCTCTTGACTTAAGTTTGATATAGTGAGTACAAGTATTGTATTACGTAAGACAAGTGTTTATCTTATGGCATTTTGTTATAAGAAGCAAAGGTTAATTCTGATTAAATACTTAGATGATTTTAAAATATTTACTTACTTGTTTCAACAAATGTCACAAATCCAAGAATTGATAAGACTAAAATTTATGTTTTAAGTCTGCTACTTGAATAATTGCAATTAATGTTAATGGGTGAATAGAGTTAAACTATTGTGGTTTTATTTTGTATAATGCAATGTTTATAGCTGTTAAATCAATATTATGTTGTAAAAGATATCCCACATGAAGCTTTCAGAACTTTTTAAAATAACAATATTCACGTAAACTTTCAGTACTCTTTACTAAAACTTTACTGAATTTACTAAGACCGGAGAGCTATTCCAAGACTTCATACAAATTTATACATTTTTCTGCACATTCTATGTACATAATACATAAGTATTCAACTTATCAAGACAAAATTTACAGGAAGTGATTGCGAAATTAGAAAATAAATTATTCTTTTCGCCTTCCTTATTGCAGAAAGAAAAATTCCTTTTAAGTATAATGAACAAGATTAACCTACAGGAAGACCGACTAAAAATTAAATTTTGTAAAAATACTGTATGTTTTTTCTTTTATAAGACGTATATTTACAAATTAAAATTACTAAAATATGCTTGTATGAATTTAAAATTCCATATATTTTAGGGAAAAATAGATATTAACAACCGTATAAACACAAGGGTAAAATTGTAAATGAAGAAGTTGACGTCAATCTATTACGTATATTATTTTCTCCTAAGAAAATATGTCTTAGTTCATTTCTCCTTTAGCAGACAAAATAAAGTACCTAAAAGAAGAGTCAACATCATTTAGAATTTAATACCGTCTTGCGCAATCCATTTTCTACTAAATATGTCAGTCAGTAACAAGTTAAAAGAATATTTTCAGCAAAGAAGTTCATCTCCCGAAGTAAACCTACAATTACCATATTTCAGGTTTCGATATTTCAGCAAGAGATAAACTCATATAGACAACATTTTTTGCAAAGAACGTGAAAACATAAGTTTGCCCAAGAAAATATGATAATTTATGTATTAAAATTTCTCTGGCTTTTGTTTGTTTTTATCGGAACAATGATAACAAAATAACTTTTACATCATCCTCCTCAAAACTAAAACCAAATGTATAAATATTCAAGTCTCTTCGAAGATGACGCGTACAATCTATCTACCACTAACCTGCTATCGCAAGTCCCTAAATGGAAATTATTCTCAACTTTATCGCTCCGCTGCATCGATTAATCAAGGTGTATTTGAATATCGATTGAGTAATACTTACGCGTTTTAAGAAAAATCTCCTCACCTTTAGATCTCTTTTGTGTAAGCACATCAAAGAGTTTTCGGAATTTGCATAGCATTCAGTTACGGAACTTTAGAATTTCCGATGTTACGTGGATAAGATAACTCTGCATTTTAGCAGACGGAGTTTATTGACTGAAATCAAATAAAATCTCAGATATTTTAGTAAATAAAGACTTATTTTTTTATACCTTTTCACAACTGTTTGATTGTTTATAGCGTATAGATCTTATCAAAAATCGGTGCAATATGTACTTTGAGAATAAAATTTAAAAATAATGTATCTTTTTGACGAGATTTGTCAAAAAAATATCTAGAAATAGCACACCATACAATACAGATACTTACATTATTTAAAATCGGAGAGTACTTTTTAAAAGTGTCTTTTTAATAAGGATTTCTCAAAACAGAAGTGATTATCCATAAGTGCATGGTGAAAAACAATCTAAGTACAATTTTAAAAATGTGGAAAATTAAAATTGTCGTTATAGATAAGCATAGCTTTAATTTATTCACACCAATCAGAAATGCGTGGTTTTTATTTAAAAAATAAGCAACTTAATTCTCGATTTGTTTTTCTTATTTTGACTTTAAATGCAAGATAACCTTATTTCCATCAAAGTAACAAGGTGAAGTGCATGAATCTGACAAAATATTACATTATATTCTTGCCTGCAGAAAGCGCTAAATAATTAGATGGGATTTTTTTTCTTAGCGGCCTACTTGTTAGCGACCTACTTGTAGGATTGACCACTACGAGAGCCAGGTATGCTGATAATTTTATTATGGGGCGCCTAGTAGTCAGATCGATTAATCGAACATTTCCCCCTATTGCCTAATTTTGGATCAATTCCAGATGAGAGACCTAGCAACTGACCCGGCATACCAAGAGGTATCGTTTAAACATGAAAGACATTGGAGCCACAACAGATTTTACGAGCATCAGCTCGCACTACTCGAGGAGGTTCATTTTCCCAAATGCTGGCCAAGCCGGTGCTGCTTCAATTTCACTGCTTTAATGGGAACCGAGTTTAATTGACCGCTCGGACATTGGATGAAATAATAGCATGATTTTTTTAAATAATCCTTTTGATGATTAAGAAACCGAGGATTTCAGATATTTATAACAGAAAGCAGAATACGTTAAATCACTTACAATTACACTTTCTTCACTGTTTAAAGATAGTGGCGCAAAAGTGTAGATGATTGAAAACATATAACTACCACATGGTTCCATGTGGAAGAATAAAGATATCAGAGCAAGTATTCTTGCAGATGCATCGTAAAAATGCTTAAACATGCCTGTGCTTTGTCCTGTAATGAACTTGTAGTAAGCATGTTGTTTTTGTGGTAAGAGGGTGGTTCATTCTTGCAGATGCATCGTACCACATGGTTCATGGAACTACATCGTACCACATGGTACCATGGAACAAGTTCATGGAACTACCACATGGTTCCATGTGGAAGAATAAAGATATCAGAGCAAGTATTCTTGCAGATGCATCGCAAAAATGCTTAAACATGCCTGTGCTTTGTCTTGTAATGAACTTGTAGTAAGCATGTTGTTTTTGTGGTAAGAGGGTGGTTCAAGTGTGAAAACCCCTTAGGTTATTAATGTTGAGGTTCAGATTCTTATTGATTTGATAAGAAAGTGGCTCGGTTGTAGAAAGCTCTCAGGTTAATAATGTAGAAGTTAAGAGATACAAGTTAAGAGACAACTAAAACGTTCTAGAAGCATCTTTCAAAAACACCGTAATTTTACATCACACCGCTTTAAATCTAGATTCGTGCTTGAATAAGTAGTTTCTGGAATTTTATAACGCATATTTGTAAATTTACAGAACTTTTTGCTTAAATGTCAGCTACACAACACTGTGCTTCAAATTCGACCACACATAATTCGCATTACTACCAGCTGGTGTTACTTTTTCCGGCACGTTTGTCTGTAATATTAATTTTTTTTTCATTGTGCATAAAATTTGAAAAGATGTGGGGTTTTTTTAAACTTTTCATTTAAAATTGCATTTGTGATTTCAATTTTAATATTTAAAGCATATTTTAGGTAAAACATTCATGTATTTTTATTCTTACTGCTCACAAAGTGTATTTTCGTTGTTTTCTAAATAACTTTAAATCTGTACAGATTTTTAAACAATGAAAGATTCCGTGTAAGCTTCTAATTAAAAAATTTACAACACTTATTTTAGATAAGACATGCATGCATATATTTCTATTTTAACGACACCCAGAGCATATTTTCTTCTTTCTCTAACAATAATCTCCGAAAACAAGATAATAAGAAAGTAATAATAAAAAAAAAACTAAATTTCCTCCCATTAAGTAGGTATTTTGTATGAATTGATAAAGGCGTCCTCTTATTAAGCATAAACATCAACTAAAGATGACGAGAAGAATATTTCGACCTCTTATCTCAACTCAAATGAGAATTCAGTCGATTTATTCATTTGATGGCTTCACCCCGGAGGGATTTAATAGATGTTGAATAAAGGAGATGCAATGCGTTGTTTCAACCAATTACTGCAAGTGAGTATACAAAACGCTATTGTGTATACGACATAATGTTTATACAGTGTTTAATGTAAACGCTTTTTATTCTCTCTTAAATAGCATATTTTTTTTTCTTCCAATGCTTAAAGATAATAAAGTTTATGTGCCTTTTTTTTGGAATAAAGGCCATTAAAAAAATAATGCATTGTTTCAGTAAATGTATACTTTTTAAGACATGATAAATTGTGTTTGTCAAAGTAGTTAACTATGATGTGTAATTGAGTGAGAGATAAAAATGTCAGTTATAATGGCACAAAACAAACTTTTAAAGAAATGCTGTATGGTAAATGTAATTTGAGACAATAGCCAATGCATAAAGGTTGTCCTTTTTGCAAACAATGCAACTTTTAAACAACTTTATAAAGAATTTAATTGCGCTAGAGTCCCAGAAAACATTACAATTAATCCGAGTTGTACTGTGAACTGTTAAAAGCAATGAATCTATAGGAGTTACGGAACACTCAGTAAAATTGCTAAACCTACGGAATTTTACAATATTTCTCTAAATAATTAAATCCTCGGACTAATTTTTAAGGCAATTTTTATGCTTGTGAATTTTTTCTGAAAGCTGCGTGAGGAACACACCTTTACTGTTAGCATTAGTCCATATCGCATTGGGTGGAAAAACGTCGTTAATTTTATTGAGTGTTTCGCATCATTGGTTTGATTTGAAAGCTGTTCAAAAGTCCTTTGACAACGACACCCTTAAAGGTTTCTCTTTTCACCCGTGACAGGTGCCACAAGACTTTTCAAACCTTTTAAAATAAACTAATGACTTTAAGTGTTCGAAGAAATTCATAATGCTTCTCCGCCCAATGCACTATATTGACTGATATTAACACCCCACTTGTATGCCCCATGCAGCTTTCAAAATTAAAAAATCTGCATGTCTAGGTAAAACTTTAACCACAAAAATTTGTCTTCGAAATGAGCCGAAGTACTACTTGCTTGGGGAAATATTGCAAAATTCGAAATGCTTCATGCAAGATAAAGCAAAGTTTCTTTGCAATCAATTTTAGCTTTTTCTAGATAAGATGTATTGCAGAACTTATTTACTTGACTTAAGCTGCATTGCTACTTAACTATGTCGATTTTTTTAATCAGTAGCAATTGAACATGTTTGCTTTTTCTAGTGTGTGAAAAAGCACACTACAAGAACATTAACCCTTTGAGGCGCAACCCTTTCCCAATGCTGAAAAAAGGGCAGCCGTTACCATCGCTCGACTTAACTACCAGCAAGATGGCGGACGATCGGAACGTTCATCCCGTGCCACAGATCTAGAGAACCTTTTTTAAAAAAAAGCTGGCTGTGCCGCACAGCTCGCTGTCGTCAAAATAGGGTCTCTAGATCTGTGGCACGCGATGAACGTTTCGATCGTCCGCCATCTTGCTGGTAGTTAAGTAGAGCGATGACAACGGCTGGCCTTTTTTCAGCTTTGGGCAATCTATCCAGCTGTTATCGCATTCTTCCATTTTTCAGCAGATATCAGTGCTGTTAAAAAGAATCGTGACAATTTTTTACGGGAAATGACTTGCTATAAAGTAAAGGATTCTCGTGGAGCTATGTGACCCGCAACTATTTTTATAGAAATCAAATCTATTCTTCGTAACTGGCAACAGTCAAAACGTTAGAGTTTGGTGTTCCCAGAACGGGAACACTGCGCGTTAAAGGGTTAAGAGAAGCAATAACAGCATAAATAGGATCAGAATCTCTTGCAGTTGCCTAGTCGCTAAGCACCCTTCCCATAAGGACATGGAAATTAAAGCACCACCAGCTTGGCCAGTGCTTGGGATACTGAAAACTTCTTTCGGCTTTGTTGCTATGGAACCGTGTGCGCTAATGGGAGCTGGTGCACGTAAAATCAGTCCGTGACTGCAATGCCTTCCATGTTCAAACGATAGCTCTAGGGGTGCTGAATAGGACTTTCCTCACACCCGGGTTTATTAAAATGGAAGCTATTCCCCTTTCGCACATCGCAGTCCTATATGGAGGATCTGGTGCCGCTCCGCAGTTTCCAGACAATAACTACAGCAAAAGATCAGAATGCGAAATTAAGAGCATGTCGAAAAAACACTGTACGTCAAGCAGACTGGAATTCTTGAAATTTTTCAGTGGTCTGCCAGTATCTTTCATAAATTTTCAGACACTTTAGAACAATCATTCCCAAACCAAGGGTTGAAATTCAATAATTTATAGCTCTACTTGTAATAAAAATGGTACGTAGAAGCATTGCATGAGGATGAAATTTATGATTTGTGATTTGCTCTCGAAATTCGAAGAAGAGTCCTTTTTTTCATAATTTTGAAACATGCATTTTATAAATGAGAATTATTTCAATGTATCCACATCCAATAAGCCTTGGTGATATGACGCTAAGAATGTTTGTAATTCATATGTTGACAGTAAATTTGGCTTATTGTTTACATCTACCACTTGCCAAATGGGGCGATAAAGCACAAGTCAACACAGTAAAAAAATTCAGAAACGTTACATACTTATAGCGGAAAGGTTTCCGAAAGTATAGCGTAACCTACCGATGCTCTACTCGAACTCACGATTTCGGAAACATAGCCCATATTTCGGGGTAAAATATTTACGGGGAAAGAAAATCCTTATTTGCGACTTCGCGCGCATGCGCCAAGTGCCAAGATACAGAGGGATAAGAGTGAACGCGTCTTCCCTAATAGCACAGATGGTCACAAAAGAGTCGCTGTGACGTCACAGGAGGTCACAATTGTCACAGGAATGTCACATTGTAACTTGCAGAGCCCGATTATGACCAACAGGAGCCCCGGCATTGATGAATTTGGGGGTCCCCATCTATAATTTTTTTTTTCTTTTTCATAATATTTTGACATATAAAAGAATATTTCAGAACAACATTTGAAACTGGGGGTCCTGGGCAAAATCCCGATTTGCCCATGCGATAATAAGAGGGTCTGGTAACTTGTGAGTGATGTAACTCCACTGTGTGGTCACTGCGAAGTTTATTTGTGACCAGTCACCAGGTGACGTCGCCAGATGAATACTTAAATAAAACGGATGAATAAAACAACACATTATCTCCTGAAAATAATTTATGTGAAAAAAAAAAGATTTAAGATTTTTAATTTATATTTATTAATTATGGTATTTTCTCTCCATTTATAAAATACTGCAAAAAAAATTAAGTTTCCAAAACAAGCCATACCACAACAGCAGTCAGTTTACTTTTAAAGCATTTCCCGGCAAAAAAATCATAGCGTCGAGGTAGGGTGCTGTCCTATAGGCCCGTCTGTACAGGGTTCGATTCTGATCGCTGCTTCTTCGCGCTCCTTCCGTTATAGTTTGGTGCTGCCATTTAGTTTATGTTGCTCGAAACGCTTCATCTAGTGCATGTAATTATTTCTGAAAAACTCAGAAAGGTTACTCGTTAATTCGGAAACCTTTCTGAAATCCACGGAAAGGTTACACAAAATATACGGAAACTTTACTCAAAATATACGGAAACGTTACCCATCTTTTCCAGAAACCTTACCTTAAAAAGCAGGAAAATATGTAAATATTTTTCCGACATATGCAGAAACGTTTCTAAATACTTTACCCGAATGGTTCGGAAACGTTTCCGCAATTTTGAACTACAAGAGCTGCCCCATTTTTGGGGGTAATGTTTCCGAATTTTTTTTTACCGTGTAGCCTCTCACATGGTTACAAGTCACATGGTTAACTTGCGCCACATTTCTACCGGGTTTTGAATACCGATGCACTCTGAAGTATATTTCTACTTTCTGTTTGCGATACGCGTCATCGGTATCACTGTTAGCTAACCCCGTATAACCGACCCACGGCAGGCATTGTAATGCAATAAGATAACACTTCCATTAGTGGACGATGAATTTCTTATGGGGAGGTTTTCTTAAACCACGAAAATCATATCACACTCCGTCCTTGAATATTTGACCATATATCCGTCAACGCGACTTCATCTTTTCTGCCTCAAATTTTGCAGCTTCGCGGCACTACTAGCTCCATCTAGTGGCACTTGATTGCTGAGGTCGTCTGTTGCTCCTAGTCACGAAATTTCATTCGCTCGGGGAATAGTTGACGCCGTGAAATATCACGTTACCTTGTTTTTTCAACCCCCTGTGTATTAATGAGTACCACTTAATCTGGATAGCTTCTAAAGTTCTCAAAATTTTAGTTATGGTGGCACTTTACAAAAATTTATGGTTCAAAAATATGGAATGTTTTTACCCGTCTTAGAAAATCCGCTTTATATTCTTTTTTACACTGTGTGTCTCATAATCGGGTTTTCTTTACTTAATGAATACCCAATGAACTCGATAAATTATATTCATTGAACTTCCCTTAACAAAATACCAGACGTCTTTTTTATATTTTATGTATACAGAATGTCTAGAAAAATATAAAGATATATCTTTTAAAGAGTTCAACGAAGATCAAAGGATATCATCAGCCTTGAACAAATACTTATTCAAAATTACTTCTCAAACTTAGATTTTTCTAGCTCAATGTTTAACTTTTTTGTCCGAAATTCAAAATGGCGGCTCTTCAAAAGGCTAATTAAAAGAACACATAAAAAAAGATTAGTTCACAAAGCAGACGTAACTTAAAAGTCTGAAACATGGCCTTAACTTGCAAAAATATTTAAAATAAAATCCCAAGATATCGCCGTTAACCATATTGAAGCAAAAAATGAAGAGCGACTTCATTTCTGCATCAAACTTCTGAAAAAGCATTTTTATTTTTACTTTTCCAATGCTGCACAAGAGCAAATAATTGTGAAGTAGGTTTTATTTGCTTAATAAATATTTTTACTGCCGCAAATAACACCGTTTTATTACCGTGAAATCTCTTTTTCGCACACACATACTCAAGATTAGTGGGCAGCTAAAATGGCAAAAAGGAATTAAGCGATCATTGTTCAGATCAATGAAGGAAAAAATATAAATAAAAGAAGTTAAAAATAAAATGGTACAGAAGGGGGAAAAAATCGAATACACTTAACACCAGACGAACTTTAATCGAAATCATTTCTCAAACGATGATTTTATCGCGATTTCGAATTCGTTTCTGAAGAATTAAAGAACCATTTCATCTGAATAAAAGAGAAGAAAAAAGTTCTTAAGTCTTCGTTCAATAAAAGTTATATCTTTTTTTTTTCTTCTTCTTCGTCTTCTTTCTTTCTAAGAATCCGAGAGTCGGGAATAAAACTGATAAGAAAAATGGTTTATTAACACGAAAATATCATTAAATAGGTTTTATGAACGCGTGTGATAAGGACGCACTTCACTTCAGTGCAAATCTACTTACGGGTAACGAATACTTTATGACGCCTTATCTGAACGATTTTAAACGATTTAATCACGATATATGTACTCGTGATTTTAGTTCTAGAACGGAAGTACTTTCGTTCTTTAGCGGCGAAAGAGAAACTTGGTGGTGTCTTGTACGGGATATTATTTCCATTCCGAATAAAGAATTAAGAATATCGTTTTTACTTTTCTTTTAATGTGAGTTTAAACGCATTTTTCTTTCTTTCGAAGAATGATCCGATTTCACTAAATTTTGCATTCTCAAAAGAATATTACGTGCTGCGATTCAGTAATAATTATTTTTATTTTAATTATATTTTGTCCCATGTGTTCATTGTATACATACTTGCATACTAACTCAATTTCTTCTTAGTAGTACTTGCACTTACAATGCAGCTGTCATTCCTGATTTGAGATTCTCAATGTCCAAGCCATTTTGTTTGGTATACGATATAAATATAGTTTTCCAACATATACATGAGGTATCCAATAAGACACAACTTAAGTACATGTAACACACAAAAAAAAATACAAGTAAGTTGTTTATTGGAAAACCTTCATTTTGCTTATAAAATGACAAGGGTGGAACCCGAAAACTTTTTGCAAGATAGGAGATGCGAGTATTGAATATCAGTTAAAAGTTGCATGAAATTCGTCATCAATATCATTCCATTTTATCTAGTGCAAATTTGAGCGTCCCTCCTATTGCCAACTGTAAAATGATCTCTAAAAACAAAATCTCCTAGCATATCCATAGGGAGAAATGTATGAAAATGTGTTCTGTAAAGAAATGTACTCAAACATATCAGCTTTATAATTTTTTTTGTTAATTAGTGTTAAATATCGTATTGATTTCTAGTTCGTACCCAAAAAGGAATTTTATCTCATGAATAACCAATCTTAACAAAAAGAAAATAATAAGGTTACTTTCTTTCATCGGTTACTCTCCTCAAAATTGTGCACAGTATATTAATTCCGTATATCGCAATGCAACGTTAGAGGTATGAAGTGAGGCATGATTAAGGAAGAGATTTTTAAGATAAATTTAGTTTTGAATGTTGAAAAAAAGACTGTCCTCTCTCAGATTCTGTGTTTTTTCTAACATTTTAGTTAAAATTTTATGCTTTTTACTTAAAAATAATGACGTTTGTTCATTATGGAATATTGGTAATAAAGGGTAGCACCATTACATTCTTTATGAATTACGTCGTTTATATTCATTAGATCATGCCTCTGCATGATCTATAGACAGATTCTTCAAAGCCATGGCAGATTCTTCGAATGATATCATAATATCAGATACTTAACTCGTCAGTTGTTTTTTTTTTTTTTTTTTTTTTTTTTTTTTTTTTTTTTTTTTTTTGAAGAGGACGGTTTTAATGCTTTTTAGAAATTTGTATTTGGATTACACATTTCACATCTGATTAAATATTTTCTTTTTTGATTTTTTTTCACTTTGATGTTACGAACTAATATGTATGTAATAAAAATAAATAGATTAAAAAATCCTGATTTCTACATTTTCCAGGAACATTGGTTTTTCTTAAACTCACAAATTATGACATTCATCCCATACTATAGTATTGACTATTTTTGTGTCCTCAATTGTAAACGAAGAGTCTCAAAAAAGTTAAATACATTTTATATGTATAGACACTATATCTAGAAACTAGTTCAAGTTTCTACTGAAGAACAATGTGAATTAAAGAGGTAACATTCCTTCTGATACACATCAAAACTATGAAATAGAGAAAAAAAATGGCTGATGATTTAACTAATTAACTAAATAAATTAATTAATAAATGATCATTGAATATCTTTAAAAATCACAAGTGTTAAAGGGATTTTTATTTTCTAAACAATTTAAAGAAATCGCTCACGGAATAAAAGTTGTTCCGAAAAAAACAGAGGACTTTTATGCAAAACAAAATAAGAAAAAAAAATTCGTTCGTTTATTTATTTTCAGTTTACAAATACAAACCATTACTTTTTAGAAATCCGCCTTGTATTTTAAGCCGACTTCGGATCCCTTCCTTGCAAAGCAAAGAAAGTAACAAAAATTAAACGTATTTCTTTACGCGGCGTTTATCTGGAGGGATTGTGCTCAATCTTTGTTTTTAGGGATTAAGCAAAACATCATTTGTTAGAGGGAGATTGAATTAATTTGGACATAGAAGCTTCCGTTTCTTCGAAGTGTGGGACCTTTTTTACCATTGTGTGAAACATTATGCCTTGATTTTGTTTACTTTAAAATGTTCTTTTAGTACTTTAATAAAATTTAGAGATGCTCAAAAATACAGTGAAATCATGCCAAGTGCACCGATTATACGACACAAACTGATTTGCACATACCTTACAGCAGTGTTGATAAAAAATGAACCACGATGAACCATGAAAAATATTTGGTCACTAAGCACGATTACGATTTCGTTTATCGTGATTACTAACTAAAAAAGTTTGATCGTAATCGTTAATTGTGATTTAATATTAATCGTTAGTTTTAAATCACTATAGACGAGTTTCCCGCGACGTCGTGAAGTGAGCTGGTGTCCAAACTAGTCGTCGTGAGTGGTGTGTTCTACGCACCAGTTATTTTGGTGGGCAGAATACACGAATCGGTTAATCGCAGGTAAGCGGTTTGTTTGTAAACAGGAAACTTATCTATTCGCGATTAATTTTTACACGACATTGCTGTTCAGCGCAACTATAAACATTTTCATAACAAAATTATATTTCTGTGCCCCTACTTGCATTACAGCAAAGTTGGATAAAAATGGATTTTTTACTGTCGTATTGTTGATTTGGGATACATTGGATCTCAAGTCATGTCTGGATTCTTGGCAAGGGGAAAGCGGATGCACTTGCTAAGCAGGCCATCGTGACTCTTCTACTGATCCTGCTTGTGAACTCCGATGGGTCATTCAAAGAGACCTACGGAAGCTCACTTATTGGTTCCAGGACTTAGATACGTCATCTAACGGCCGAATCTAGCCAATGAGAAACGTTAGTAGGCCTCTTTGGATGACTCATATAGGTATACACAAGCAGGCCCGGTAAGAGGATTCACGATGGCCTCGTGCTAAGCCAACTAAAGAGCAATGATCAGGACAAAATTGGAAAAGTTGGGAATGTCTTTTATAAGATAAGAAGAGGATTCCTCCCGATTTACTCAAAAAGACAAGTGTTGCCTGCTTTCGAATGTTGACAAGTCATGATTACCTCCACCAGCACCTTAATAGAATCGGTGAGAAACTTCTGCCTCATGTCTTCTGTGCGTAGATGTTCATGATAGACCATCTCCTGTATGCTCCATTAAAGGTTTTACTCTGGAGATACTTACCTTACGGTTTTCGCAATTGTGTGGTGAATCAGACAGCCAATGGCGACTGTCCCATGTCGGGTGTAAGATAATAAATAAGGATTAGAAAGAAAAGTGTCTTTGAGACGAAGGGGCAAACAATCCAAAGTTACAACAGTAGGGGGATGTCAAGCATAAACGAATGTTGATAAGTCATGATTACCTCCACCAGCACCTTAATAGAATCGGTGAGAAACTTCTGCCTCATGTCTTCTGTGCGTAGATGGTTCATGAATAGACACCATCTCCCTGTATGCTCCATATTAAAGGTTATTTACTCTGGAGATACCTTACCTTTACGGTTTTCGCAATTGTGCTGGTGAATAAGACAGCCAATGGCCGACTGTCCCATGTCGGGTGTAAGATAATAAATAAAGGATTAGAAAAGAAAAAGTGTCTTTGAGACGAAGGGGCAAACAATTCAAAGTTACAACAGTAGGGGGATGCCAAGCATAAACGAGACCCCAAAACTCTTTTTTTATCCCCTAAGAGAGCAGCTATGAGAATAAAATTGTTTTATTTTCTATTTGAATGATAAATGAGTCCTGTAGTTCCATGTACAATTTAACTACAAAGATTTGTGAATAATGTGGTTTGAAGTCTGTTGACGGTGTGGTTTGCTAGTATGGTTTCCTGCGCGCTCGAAAGGCATCAGGTGACGCTTTGAAAAATGCTAAAATGCTGTAACTGTGGATGCCACAAGTGAAACCGTTTTACTTATAGAATTTCGTGGACTTTGCGTCTTCTTCGATGTGCAGATATCTTATTAAAGCCAACTGTCAATGTACCGACAAAGCCGTCCGAAAAAGAATTTATCTGACAAAGCCGTTTAACAAAAAACAAAACATAACATATTTTATACACAATATAAAGAAACCTACCTTAATTATTTACAGTAGTAAATAATACCGAAAACAGAAGCCATCAGATGTTCAATTTAAGCAATTAAAAACTACAGAGTAAAATAAAAAAAGTAAAAAGCAAAACTTCCCATACAAATGTTTATAAAACATTCAAATGAACAGCCAAACAAATAGCTTTTGCTATTTCTTACTCGAAATAACATGAATGCTTTTTTAAACTAGTTACATGTGCTTTTTTTAAGACTGCGTATATGCGCTCATGCCCGAATCTATATGCACAAAAATAAAGATATAAAATTTAATATTTAATAAATGTGATTCACATTTGCTGAGAATATGCAAAAGTAAGCCTAATGAACTATTATCCAATCAGTAGTAATCAAACGCTTTTTGATTACGTCATCTAACGTTGAATTTACGCAAATTGAATGCCTGAGTGAATTTCTGTAACGCACGTTCGATTTCAGAGTGTAAAGAACAAATTCTGTTTTTAATGGATTCGAAGTACTATTTAGAAGAATCTGCGAATTGGAGTCTTATCGTCCGTTCAGAAGTAGGAACTGAATATTGTAAGATAAACTTTCTACGATATGGAAACAATTTCAAAACGATGGATTTGTTGTAATAAAGTCTAGACAAGTTCGTAAACGAATGACGACTGCTTCTGAAGATCGATATCCGACAAAAACTTCCCGGCGCAGCAAAAAGTTTACCGCGCGTCTATTAAGTTCACAGCTTGCAGTCACCACTAGAACTAATATAACACGTCAAGACCTTTACGGCAGAAAGCTAAGGGGTGTATTTCGCTGTTTTCATAAGAAAATGGGCATTTCCTTAATTGGTGCAAAGAACATCAGAACTGGAATGAACATCAAACGCCCCATGTTCACTTAATTGACTACTAGAGTCAGCAGAGTGAAAATGGTTAAAAGTAAATTGAACCTGCTAAACTAAACTTACTAGGTTTATTTTATCAGGTGATTATACGCGTGTTTATATCTGAATGGAGTCAGAAACACGAAATTATCTCTCGAACATTGTAGAACGTGAAAGTTTTGGTACTGGAAGTGTGATGGTATGGGGAGGAATAGTGATCAATATACGTACGCCCCCGCACATTTTCAACCGCTTGTGTGACGGGTCAAAGATATCGGTATGAGAGCATTATCGTTCAGAGGTGCTTGATCTAATATGCATGTGTAAAATATGCATCTGACTTTCTATTAACACGGTATCTTGATATTAACGCGATAAGAAACTTATGAGAGTACCTTGAAAAGCAACTGCATTTCGACATTCTCCTCTTAAAGAGGCGAATTCTCTGAAAACGTCATTTCTGGAAGAGTGGAGCTCATTTTCCCCAAACTGCGGTTAACGACGTTACTGCTGGGATAAAATAACTTTTTATACAAGTAAGAGTAGATCACATTCCATATTAAATTCATATGGTTTAATTTTTTCGTATTTTCTGAAGTCGAAATACATTACGCTCAATGGGCCGAAATTCATCAAAGCGTTTTTTAGAGGTATTGGGCTATTTCAAACGACTCAGAAGTGATATATGCTGTAAAGAGTTAGAAAATGAATTTCTCCATTAAAAAAAGTGTCTTTATCATTTACAGTTCTGCTACAGGAACACTCAAAAGATTTCCAATACATTACGGTCAATGGCAATTTTAGGAGATTCATCCATTTCAAGCACAATACCGTCCTACCACATAAGTTAGGTAATGGTCCGACCACGGTCACGTGCCTCCCTCAAGAACTATGCCAAAAGTCGCCAAGCTTGCGACTTTTTTGTGTACGTGTGTGCATATTTAACTCTCAAATCTCAAAAACTATTATGAAATTTCATATATAAGATTGTTGTAACATCTAGTTGTGCATCTCGATTTTTGGTTAAAATCTACTGGAGAGTTTATTTACAGGACCAACGAAAAGAATTTCAGTACTTTAATGTCTATGGACATCTTCAATATAATACAATTGTAGACAGTCATTGTTTGGTACATTCCCAAAATCTCGCCGTCTGTCCTCGACCTTGGCGAGTTTTGCCGAAATGTCGCCAAATTTGGCGATAGTCAGTCATTTGGTCCATGCCCAATGTATCGCCATTTGTCATCGTTCTTGGCGAGTTTTGGCGAAATATCGCCAAATTTGGCGATAATCTGTCATTGTTGGTCCATGCTTAATATCTCGCCAAATGTCGTCGACATTGACGAGTTTCGCCGAAATATCGCCAAATTTGGCGCCAAAAATTATTTCGTATTTTGTATAACTCTAAAACTTTAACCCGTAGAATTTTGAACTTTTGTATTTAGAACTATATTATAATATCTAACGGTTTTTAATATCTTTTTTGACAGCAATCGACTGGGAATTTATTTACAAGGTGTGCCAAATGACTTTAAATACATTAAGGTGTATGGATGCATTCAATTCATTGAAAGTCTGTGGTCAATGACTACTTTGGCTATCCCCAAAATCTCGCAAACTATTTCAAGTTTGTCGGCTTTTGGTGAAATATCGCCAAATAAAGTGTCAGAAAGAAATCTTTCAAATTGAACTCAGCTTGGCGATATCGAAATGTTTGGCTAGAAATCGCTATATCTTACTATTATTGATATTTTATATCTTTCAAACAAATAAGTTTAGAGGAAGTGCGTAAAAAACATTTTTGATTTAATAGACGTGCAAGGAAGTCATGTGTTGGACACATCAGATTTTTTTTTACTGTTTCATGCTAAAATTTATATCATATGCAATGCTCTTAATTATTTTCCTTTGCACTTATGTGTCATAATATTATGTATTATCCCAAAGCAATTCATAATATTACAGCTGGAATTTTCCGAGAAATCCATGAATTTATGCATGCAAGAGAAATCTCGGACATAGTGAAAACACCCGTAGTCATTTCTTTTACTGTAATTCAATAGTGTTAGGGAAATACATAGAAGAAACGTTTTGACTTTTCGCTCAAGAGTTCTATTTGTAATTCAAATAATGCCATTTTCTTACCGTGTGCTGAAAATATCACGCTATCACTTTCATGGGTAACCGATTGTAATCCAACAAAGTGTATGTCGATGTCTGATTTCCTTTTACTCTGTTGTATCATGAACAGTGATTTCTTTGTTTTCCCGTCACGTTCCGTTCATCTTCCTGAATCTTAAATGAGGCCACGATGCCTTACAGAGTTCGCCAAGAAACTTATTTCTTTCCAAAGAACGAAAATAGTAAATTTAATAATAATACGACAAAGTACAAGCCATTCTGTTTTCTTGCAAGCGCTTTTTATTAAAAGAGGAATAATGTTTTTTGACTCAATAAATTTCAATATTTTAGTTCGTTGTCGTAAATATCTACACTGGTCAGTATTTAACCCTTCAAAGATCGTGGTATTCAAACTTAGCACCAACTTCATCAATATTTTAAATATCTGTGTTAAGGTATTTTACCACTTTTCTATTCATGAAAAAGAAGTTAAACTCCTTGATCACATAATCTGTGACAAATTATTAAAAAGTACTTTGTCCTACTCTTTAATAGTCCCCCGGTGGTTCGTGGTAAGCAAAATAACCTCAAATAAATAGTGCAAAGAATGAAATAAATTTTATAACATAAGCTAAATTAACTTCTATACTTAAATTAATCTCAATACCAAAAATATCTAAATATACCATTACTAGCAATAAATTTCTCGTTAAAAGATTAAAGTAAAATTAAATCAGTAAATGAAAATGTCAATATCATTTGGATTTTATTTGAGCACTGAAATATAAATTTCTAAAGCTATGGTTTATTAATTTATTTAGTCGTTTATACAGTATTTGTAAGCATCCTTATATATTTTCAGCAACATTCGAAAGTACCTTCTTGCCAGAACTTGTTTTGGATTTTTCGCAATTTCACATTCAAGAATTAGAGAACTCTAGTAAATTATCGCAAACATCCAAATTCATTTTACATCATCATTATCTGTTCGTTACCATCTTCAGTGATGATTTATTCAGAAAAATTCCTACTGCAAACTGTTACAGTTTATTCCACATGATAACATTTGAAATGTCTGGACACCTCATCGAAACAAAACATGTAGGCTATCGTGTCTTTAAAGATATTTAGAATTTCAATTTGGCAGACGGCACTTTTTTAGAAATACCTGTAAATATTTAGAGTAGAATTTTGTTTTGTGTACGTTTTGACGTCAGAAGCAATGTGGGAAAGCCAGCTAAGAAGTAGTTCGTTATTCAAGCTAAGAAGTGTGTTGTTACCCGTATTTTATTAACATAAAATCTGGAATGAGTTAATTAAAGAGCACTAGAAACAATTTTAGACAAACAGACACATTTAATACGTAACAACCTAAGTACACCTACAAGTAACGTTGAATATCTTCATAAGCAGTAATGATCCTGCTCGTGAAGCCGTTCTAAAAATCCGCTAGCTAAAGTCATAGTTAAGACTACAAATAACGTTAGCTCGTGTTATTTGTAGATTATGTCGCATCTCCCCCTTTTAGAGATTGAGTCGATCTGGAGGTTTTACAACTCTACCATACCGAGTGACAACATGCTGATTATTTTTCTTAGTCGAGCCCGAAGTTTTTGGTGTTTCAGTTTCAGCTTTTTTTCTGTGAAACTTCTGGAGTGAGAGCATCTGCGTCATCATAATCTTCTACTGCACGTGGCTGCAGTTTTGCACTAGGAATTAGATGTTTTCTGTTTCGTCGCAGAAGATGGTGACCTTCTTTAACGAAATACGATCTTGGTGTATCAGCATTCTTTTCCACAGTGCCAACAGCCTTCCTATCTGTTATCCACACTTTTTCCCCTGGATTTATCGGTCTGAGTTCATGAGAGTTATGTCTGCGATTATAATCTTTTTCTTGGGTTTTTATTCGATTTTCCTCGATTTCTTCTAACTTCTCTTTTTGAACAAATCTTGGTTGAAGTGCTGATAATGGAACAGGCAATGTTGTTTGTAATCTCCGACCCAGCAGTAACTCAGCTGGGCTTTATCCATTTTTTAAAGGTGAAGCTCCGTAACTGAGAAGTGCTAAATATGGGTCTTTCGATTTCTTCAATCTGAGCTTGATGATTTTAACAGCAGCTTCCAGAAAACCATTGCTCTGAGGATATTTTGAACTCGAAGTAACATGTTTGAAACCATATGTTTTTGCAAATTGTTGAAATTCAGCGGTTCTAGTTACTTCAAACTATCGTCCATTATCAGACCTAACTACATCAGGTATTCTATGCCTGGCGAAGATTGACTTGCAATGTAAAATCACTTCGCTGGATGTAAGTCTGTCCAAATTTGCGATTTCTGGATACCGTGAATAGTAATCAGTCACTAACAAATGCCAATCAGAATGAAACTTGAACAAATCCATAGCTACTATTTCCCAAGGTCTTTGAGGAAAACTTGTTGGTTTCAGTGGCTCAGAAGGGTTTCAAGCTTCCTGTATACACGATGTACATTCTCGAACTAGTTTCTCTATCTGTTTGCTGATACCAGGCCAATAGACCGCGGAGTTAGCTAAAGCTCTACATTTATTTATTCCCATATGACCTTCATGTATTTTCTCTAAAATTTCTTGTCGTAGTTTTTCAGGAACAATTATTCGAGCTCCTCTCATAAGTAATCCATTCTGTAAGGATATTTCGTATCGCAAAGGCCAGTAAGGTAGACATGATGGTTCTACTTTATTTTTCTCAGGCCATCCTTGTAAAGCATAGACCGTTAACATTTTGCATGTTGAATCTTGCTCTTGTTCTAATTTTAACTGAGAAAGTCTTTGTGGAGCTACAGGGAAAGAGTCTGTTGCCAAATTAACGAAAGCTTCAACTTCCTCTTCTAATTCAAGGTCGGGAATCTCTTTTTGGTGAGGTGCTCTTGATAATGCGTCCTCAGCACATAAATTCTTCCCTGGGGTGTGAAAAACGTCAAAAGAGTATCTCATCAATCTCATTTTGAATCTTTGAAGACGGGGAGTTGAAATCCAGAGATTTTCTCATTAAGATAGGGACAAGAGGTTTGTGATCTGTTTCTAGAAGAAACCTGGTGCTTATCAAGTAGTTACAAAACTTTTCACATGCCCATGTCTGTGCAAGAGCTTCTTTCTCTTTGGGCGTAACGTTTTTCAGTTGGCGTTAATGTGCGCGATGCATAAGCGATTACTTTAACTGTAGAGTCTTCCTGTTTTTGGCGCAATATTGCTCCTAGACCATAGGAAGAAGCATCAGCCGTTACGATAGATTGCTTGTTAGGGTCAAAAATTGCGAGTACTGGCTCGGATGACAAAATCTCTTTAAGTTTCATCAGTGCATTTTCTTGAGGTATATCCCAAACAAAGTTGTTCTTTGTTGATATGAGGGAAATCAAAGGTACTAACGTCTCTGAATATTTCGGTATGAATCGTGCTAAGTAATTAGCCATCCCAAGGAGTTGTTTCAGCTCAGTCCTATTTGTAGGACGTTTAAATTTTCTGGTGGCTTCTATCTTGTCTTTGTCTGGATGTATTCCTGATTCATCAATAACATGTCCAAGGAATTTATTGACTTGACAGAAAAACAACATTTTTGTTTGTTTAGGGTTATCCCGGTTTCTATGATACGATTCAAAGTCATCTTTAAACGTTCATCGTGTTCTTCTTGAGTGGATCCCCAATAAGGATGTCATCCATATGGCATATAATACCTCGAAGACCTTCTAAAACCTGCGACATTCTACGCTGAAATTGCTCTGGAGCCGATGAAATTCCGAATGGCAAACGCAAAAAATGGAATCTTCCAAAGGGTGCTATGAAAGTAGTAAGATAAGACGATTCTTCGTCAAGTGGTATTTGCCAGAAACCAGAGCTGGCGTCTAATTTTGAAAACACCTTGGCTCCCGCCAAAAGAGATAAATTGTATTCTGTAGTTGTTAACGGGTGCCATTCCCTTCGTATACTTCTATTAAGTACCGTCAAATCTACACAAATCCTAACATTTCCATCTTTTTTTCTTACAACAACGGCTGGGGAACACCAATCAGTTGGTTTTTCTACTGGTTGAATTACATTTAATTCCTGCATTCTTTTTATTTCTTCTCTTGTTTTTTCTAACAACGGTATAGGTATTCGCCGAGGGAAAGTGAGAGCATAAGGTTTGACATCATTGCTGAGTTCAATGTGGTAGTTACCTTTTAGTAAACCAAGGCCTTGAAATAGTGTAGGGAATTCCTGGATAGGATCAAAACTACTAATGTTACGCACACAATGGCCTAGAATATTAGGACCTAATCCAAACACTTTTATACCTGGTTTTCCTAATAAACATCGCTGAAGACCATCTATGATGTAAATTTTTCCAAACAATTTTTTCCATTATATTCTACATTTTCAACTATCATTCCCATAAGTTTCAGAGGAGATCTATCAGGACCAAAAATTAACTTGTTTGTGCGTTTAACTTCAGCTTCTTTCAACACTGTTTTTGCTACATCAGACGGAATTACAGTGTGATCCGCACCACTATCAATCTTAAACTTGACTGATTTTCCTAATATTTTTATTGGTATAACCCAATCATCTACATCTTGTATATTTCCTACTAAGCCTATGAAACCTGTTTCAAATTTAACTTCGTTAATTCGCTTAGTGGAAGATAAACAAACCTTCTCCCAGTGTCCTTTTTTCTTACATTTTCTGCAGAAAGAGTCCTTCTGCTGGGCAATGCTTTTTATCGTGTGGCGATTTTCCGCACCATTTACATTTCGAAGTGTTTACATTAACCTTATTACCACGAGAAGTCTTTTTATTTGAATTTTCCACAAGTTTCCTTTTGTGAACTAAAGCATTAATTGATGAATTGCTTACTAATACTGACTGTTGCCTTTTGATCGATTCCGATAAGCGAACTTTATCAATGGCTGTTTGCAAAGTAAGCTGAGGATCAAGCTGTAGTTTTTCACTTAAAGCTTGGTCGCTAATACCAACAACTATACGATCCCTTAACGATTCATCGTGAAGTGCACCATAATTACACTTATCCGCAAGTGCATATAATTCGGTAATAAATTCATTAACTGACTCCCCTTCTCTGTGTGCCCGTCTGTTAAATTGCGCTCTTTCAAAAATAACATATCTTTTAACGACAAAATACTCATTAAACTTTTGTAATACAACCTGGAAGTTTTTCTTCTCGTCTTCTGTTATGGGAAACGAGAGAAAAATATCTTCGGCCTTTTCGCCCATGAAGTAGATAAAAGCATCAACTTGTTCCTCTTCTGACTTCGTATTCAATCCTGAAGCAGTTCCGAATCGGAGAAATCTCTGTTTCCACTTCGGCCACTCCGTTGGAGTTGAAAACTGGAATAATTCCGGTGGTTTTACTTGATAAGCACTCATTGCCGTTTTTTCTCGAATTCAAACTTGAACTTTACGTAGAATTCAAACTTTTTTAAATTACCGTTTTAACAGCTGCCACCATGTGTTGTTACCCGTATTTTATTAACATAAAATCTGGAATGAGTTAATTAAAGAGCACTAGAAACAATTTTAGACAAACGGACACATTTAATACGTAACAACCTAAGTACACCTACAAGTAACGTTGAATATCTTCAACGTTACTTGTAGTATATCCCTGTCTATATCCCTGTCAAGCAGTAATGATCCTGCTCGTGAAGCCGTTCTAAAAATCCGCTAGCTAAAGTCATAGTTAAGACTACAAATAACGTTGGCTCGTGTTATTTGCAGATTATGTCACAACAACAACGTACAGTACTAAGTACAGCTAAGAAGTACTAAGTTATAAAATCGCGTTGTTGTTGTGCTGTGTTATGGTAAAGCTATCTGCAAGGGCTATCTGCCAAGATTGGAGTGCCTTGGTCGTGGGACTTCTTAGGCTGTTCTAACACGTATTCACGTTGCATCTGGAGAAAACCGACCAAAGCTCCAGACCGTTAGATCGACAGCCACGCAATGGAACCCCGGAACCTTCACACTTCAATAGTCTACCATTTTGAGTGTCTTATCCACTTGGCCATGATTTCGCAATCATATATTTGCAAAGTATAAGATTTTAATTTAACAGTTGGCAAAAAAATTTACGTATATGTTGAATGGAGAGCATAATTTATTAGAGTGGTGGTTGCAAATCAGAGAGAATTCGAAAAAGCAATCTTACAGCATTAATACACGGAAGCTTTATTAACAACTTCTCATTGTGGCCAGCTTATTAAAGACGACTAATGACGGAGGATTAAATAAAGCGCTCATTTAAGAAACCCCTTGAGTCAGCTGATAGCGGTGTGAAAGAGCTTTTTTCAGAATCATAGGGTTTCTCAGTAGAACAATTAACTTCAGTAGGTTCTGCAGAGATACTCAGTGTCTTTATTGAAGTCTTTCCATCGAAATATGCGCATGACTACATATTAAATGTTTCAGATGAAAGCTCGCTCTCGTCAAAATAGCAGCTTACGGGGTTTAAAAAAAATGTTTAAATCTCGCAGTACTGTGCTGATAAATTCTAAAAACATTTTTACACTCAAAACACTTTTTACTCTTCTTACTTCTATAAAAATCATTTCATAGAATTTTCGGAAGATATTGCGTTATTCGAAGACAAGACCTGAAATGTGTTTCTGAAGACAGGTTTAAGGAAAAACGTGCATTGCCTGTTGCGTAAAACGCGATGGACAAAACATGGCTGTTACTAAATATGCAAATATTTCCGAATTCAGTGTTATTGGCGTCAAACACTGATTGAATATCAGTAAAACACGTTTATTTACTCAACATCGTATGCAGACATGTGCACACATGTTTTGGAGAAGACGGTCTGTGTCAATGTACATGAAATTAAGCATCGTAAACATATCTTATGTGGGATGTTTGAACATTAAGCAATTTTGAAATATTTACGAGGAATTCTAGGAAATATTTTCAATATGGCAAAATATGGAATTGCTGGAGGCTGTTAATTGGTATCGCCATCTAGTTCTACTGTCATTTGTAATTTTCTGGCATTTCGCCTTGACTTGCCTACCCCCTAGTAGCACAACTAGTTCTAAAGATATTTAGAATACGTTCAAAACACGTCGTTTGACGTTCAAAACAAGTCCTTCGAACGTTTTTTGGACTAGTTGTGCCACAAGGGATAGGTGTGAAACGTATTTCCTGCCTCACTATGGCACAGTGGTTATGTCACTGGAAATGGTAGACGGGCGAAGTGTGAAGGTCCGGGTTCGGGTCCCATCGCGCGTCCGTCGACCTAATCGTTCGGAGTTTTCCGTGGTTTTCTCCGAAACATAGCGTAAATACGGGTTAGGACCCCTTACGAAGACCCCACGGAGGGCACCCCCTTTGTGTTGTCCTTCTGACGGGGATTTATAAGCGGATTTGGAGCCAAGCACACAAATCCGATATACAGGATCACCATAAAGTATTTTCTACGCTCGCTGCAACAGACAGTATTTGCATTTCTGAGAAAATCGTCCGATATCTTTAATTTTATTTATTTATTTACATTTTTTTAGATTGTACTGATAATTTCAATGAATTCAAAACAATTATGAGTCTGTTTGGACGAAGCATCGCTCACTTGTATTATTACAAGAAAACACACTGTAGAATTACACAGATGCATTCACCCTAAGATAACCTATTGCGTTGAGCCATCACGTTACCCGTACTCTGCAAACTAGAATGCAGTTTAATTACAATATACGGTACCATATGCAGCCCGTCAACACCCTGTCTAAGTAGGGCAGCAATAGATTACACGGATAGGCAAACATGGGAAATGGGAAAGGGATTACTTCCCCCCCTCGCTCAGGTGAAATTCTCCCTTAACGAGGCATTCTGAGACAGCATCTGAAATGACTGTGCTGCATAGGCTTAGGTTCAGATATCGCACTGCTTCGTAATTTTGGCTAAATAGCCTTTATATAGACCTTTATATCCCAAATTACTTTATTTTATAAGAAGAAGTTTGAAACTTTCTTTACTGGATGAATGTAAGTACTAAAAATATCTCTTTGTAAATCAAATATTTAACATTAAAGAGTTAAAGATCCCATTGGAGACTTATTTTAAATTTATGTCCTATACAGCATTTCGATGAGACCACTGTTTGACTCCGATTAGATAAAAACATAAACATCCGGGTTAGAGGCGGAAACGGGCACGTCCCTTAGTTGTTGGGGGCGCCAATCGCATGAGCGCTTCCCAATGCCGAATCACTTCAAAACGATTTATTCTTTTTGGCAATTTTATTCTTTAGGAATACTATGTTTACAAATACAATCACAAAATTCGGATAGATATTGTCACATCAATTGAACTAAAAATAAGAATTCGATAAACAAGACGAAATGCGGGCATTAACTCCGCACGCTTTCTCCCCTCCTCCACCGGCTCGTTTGATTCACTTTACTGGCAGCTTGCCAATTTTCCACGCTAGGCGCAGTCAGACAACCTCTCTGCGATAGGTCCCCCCCCCCCTCTGTGAGATAGCATTGAATTTTAGAGATGCATTTCAATGGGGGAAATCCGATGTTGAACATTCAAAAAAATATTAAATTTAAAAAAGTTTTTGGATGGCTGTAATGATTGTTTGTGTGATTATGCCAAGGATGGGGGTGCCTTGGTAGGAGGACTTTATAAAGGTTTCTAATTCACTATGGTTGTAATGAATAGAATCGGTTAAGTAAACCTTCGACTTTGATTTTCTCTATCGGCATTTTTATGTTTTGAAGAGCATAAGAATAATTAAAAAGATGTTTCTTATACCCTTTTATACTGGGTTGAATACAATAGGAAGACAGCAGGAGATTTAGCACAGAAAGGATGTATATATATATATATATATATATATATATATAATTCCTGTTGATTTTTGTAGTTTATTATCCTCAATAACATAATAAAAACTAATGTTCAGAATTTTTTTTATTCTTTTTGTTTTAAATTCATAACTATTTGGTTTATAATAACATAACCCATAAATTTTTCTTGCAAAAATCACATTTCCTATAGTTAAATTCTAGCTTTACTATAATTATTACAGGTTTAGGACTATGTGCAAATATTGTTATGGTAAATGCATCTGGCGCAAAAAATTGTGCAATTATATCATGATTGTTAATAATTTCAGAACTTCAAAATTACAAAGTGTGAGTTTCTTATTTACAATCTTCAATTTTTTAATTTCTGCGGAATTACTGTGAACAACAAACTAGTTTTAGAATCAGCAACGGATCACATCAGCACAAGTAATCCCGTCTGGATGTCATTTTAGTATGCTCAGATGTTGTGACCGAGCACTCAGCATCTTCCGACAGGGACACGCAAACTAACTTCAAAAATAAAATTTTAAGAAGTTAGTTGATGGAAATACACAGAAATTGTAGAGATTGCTTTTAGGTATCCGTTATTTATTAACACTTTGAGGCGCAACCCTTTCCCAATGCTGAAAAAAAGGGCAGCCGTTGCCATCGCTCGACTTAACTATCAGCAAGATGGCGGACGATCGAAACGTTCATCGCGTGCCACAGATCTAGAGACCCTTTTTTGACGACAGCTGGCTGTGCTGTTAAATGTCAAGTGCTGTTAAAAATAATCGTGACATTTTTTTTGCGGGAAATGACTTGCTAAAAAGTAAAAGATTCTCGTGGAGCTATGTCACCCGCAACTATTTTTATAGAAATCCAATCTATTCTTCGTGACTGGCAACAGTCAAAACGTCAGAGTTTGGGTTTCCCAGAGCGGTAACAGTGCGCGTTAAAGGATTAATGCATGCATAAAAAAAAAAAACCTTTATGGGGGTTCTTTTTTTCAGTGCTCTTGGCATTATTCAAATTTCGTGTTAAACGGATTTAACAAAAAAAAAAATCTGAAAAAAATAAGAAAACAAAAGAGAGAGAGAAAACGTGACATGTCCTGTGTATCAGGAAAGAAATATCTCTTTATTTTAAATATGCCTATGTAATAAAACACAGTAAAAAAATTAAAACACTTTATTGATATGTTTAAATTAGTTTCTGAACTACGAATAATTCCTGATAACTTTTACATATGCATTAAAAAAAGATAAAATAACGCAGCTTCAATAAGGATTTTCTACAAAGAAAAGTTTTGATAGGACCTCATCATTATTTCTTTCCGTAACGTTCTCCCTGCTACGGGTGTACATCTTATTAAGGAGTCACATAAAATCTCAGCCTAAAAATTCGAAGAGGACCGAACGGGAAAAAAAAAAAAAAAAAAAACAGAATCTCTTAATTCAAAACTTTTTCGCACATCGAGTTTGAAACAACGGCTGATTGAATTACTCTCCGAACATATACTTGAAGAGGAAGAAGAGAGAACACACACAAAAAAAAAAAAAAGAAAGGAAGAACAAAACTTGAACTTTTCGGAGGGATTACTTAAAATTGTTTGAAAAATTTTCTCCAGAGTATCTACTTTTTTTTTTATTTGCTCTTCATGTAATAAATTTTCTTTCCAAAAAAAGTATTTTGTTCTTTCTCTATGGGTGCTCAATTACTTTCGCTGATGATTTGGGAAGTATTTTTAGAACGATGTGCAATGAAATGCGCAAGAAAAGTGCTTTAATATATTTTCAAAATTTTAATAAAAATATTGGGCATGAAGTTCTGTGATATTTAATTTTAATTACATGGAAAGTCTTTTATTTTTTATTATTATCAAAATATATCCAATTCTTTTAGCGTAAGTTTTAGCAATTATTTTTAATAGTTAGAATAATGATTCTGAATTTTAAACTAAGCACTTTAATTTTATATTTGATTATAAAAAGGTTTCTGATAGTGGTGAACATTCATTCATTACCGTCAGTGTTTACAAGTGGGAGTAAAATTTGATATCAGCCAAACTATAAACAGTATTCTACAGCTCAAATAAGTGAGCAGGTTGCCTCCATATAAGGTCTTATATGATATGCGCGTAAAGGAAGTTTTTAAAAAAGTTTAGCTAAAAATATTTCCACTAGATGCCACCTTGCATGAAAGTAGCTTAAATCAACTCAAGAAACGACCAAGTCAAATACTAAATAAAAAATGTTGGAATTGCTTGCACATTTCGAGATAACATATTTCTGTTGTTAAATTCGCTGTTTTCTCGCTGCATTCTTCATGTTTCGGTGGAGTAAACTGTGAAATAACAACCTATTTTTTTTCTTTTGTAAACTAAATTTATCGTATATAAAGAGTGATTCAAACAAACGTTTGCAAAATATCATGGACAAATCGAGCATACAACAAAAATGTAAAATCACATAGGGTCGCAAATGCTATCAGAAGCCACCAGAGAGCGTTTCAACCCATTTATGCCTAGCGTCCCTTTTTTGGGACGGCATTTTCGCTATCATTCGAAAACGTTATTTATTTTTCCGAGCCTTTATTCGCGAGTATTGAACCTCAATTCCACAAAACATTTTAATATGGCCAAGTGGGATGTTGACATTTCAATTTTTATACATAATGATTTTAAATGAAATCATCCCTTGTTCAAAAAGTTGACATCAGAAATTTATCAATTACTGCTGGAGTAAGCAAAAATCGAAGAAAGTCGCAAAAACATCCAGGCACGAATGGGTTAAACAATTCGTAATACAAAGAGAAGAAATAAAACCATTTCAGATCATTTATTTATATTAGTCACATACTACAAATGTCCGATCCTCACTGGAAACTTTAAAGTTTTTTTTTTCCATATGCTTCGAATTAAGCCTGATATCGTCACTGCATTGAACGGCGCACGTTTTCGAAGGTACCAGGCGTATCCTCAAAACATCCTGCTGTCGAAGCAATTGTTCCTACAAATATTCCAGTAATAACGTAGATTTTCATTCATCATCAAGTCCTTTTAAAAAAATGAGAAGGAAAAATCAATTGGAGACAGATCTGGTGATCGTGGTGACCATGCGATTGCGAACGAGCCGTTTTTGCTCAATCACCGATGCAGAGTGGCAAGGCACCTTCTGTCGGGATATTTCTCTCGATACAACTGCACAGTTTCTCGTCTATTGCAGTTGTCCACTGAGAAAATCAAATGCATCTCAGCCGTTTCGCGGAATGTTTTCCTAGCCATCCTGCTCCTAACGTATCCACGGATTGAAGACAATCTCGGTTTGCACACTTCGTGTTTGTAGAGCAACGCCCTCTGGTGTCGTTTGCAACCCTATGTTTCTAGGTGATTTTGGATCCTCGCTGTATGCCTGATGTATATCTATATCTATATATATATATATATATATATATATATATATATTATACACTGTAACATATATATATATATTACAGTGAAAACCCGAATTAACTAGGGAAAACGCGTTCTAACTGACAGCACTAGGCAAAACGCGTTCTGACTGACAGCACTAGGCAAAACCCGAATTAACTAGGGAAAACGCGATTTATAAACGCGATTAACGCCTGAAGTGATGGCCGGACCCACTGATGTTTTTCGGGTCTCGCAGAGTGAAAGCGTTAGCATATTTTCGAGGGGGCCCCCTAAAACGATGGCCGACGCATTGATGTTTCTTTGGTCTCGCAGGGGCCAGATTAGCATATTTTCAAGGGAGCCCCTACAGTGGTGGCCGGACCCACTAATGTTTTTTTGGGTCTCGCAAAGAGCCAGCGTTACCATATTTTCGAGAGGGCCCCCTGAAGTGATGGCCGGACCCACTGATATTTTTTGGGTCTCGCAAAGGGCCAGAGTTAGCATATTTTCCAGGGGGCCCCTACAGTGGTGGCCGGACCCACTAATGTTTTTTGGGTCTCGCAAAGAGCCAGCGCTACCATATTTTCGAGGGGGCCCCCTGAAGTGATGGCCGGACCCACTGATGTTTTTTTGGGTCTCGCAGAGTGCCAGTGTTAGCATATTTTCGAGGGGGGGCCCCTAGAGCAGTGGCCGGACACAGTAATGTTTTTTGGGTGTCGCAAATGGCTAGCAATAGCATAGTTTCGAAGGGGGAGCAAAATCCAATTTTTAGTGGATAAGGCATTAACATTCCTGAATTCACATGGGAAAACATAGGGTCCGGCCAGCACAGTTTGGGCGCCCCCCCTCGAAAATATGCTAACGCTGGCTCTTTTCGAGACCCGGAAAAAATCAGTGGGTCTAGCCATCACTTTAGGGGGCCCCCTGGAAAATATGCCTCCGCTGTAGGAGCCCCTCGAAAACGTGCTACCGCTACTCGAATAAAACGGGTTTTCCCTAGTTAATTCGGGTTTTGCCTAGCGCTGTCAGTCAGAACGCGTTTTGCCTAGTTAATTCGGGTTTTCCCTAACGCACTCAGTTAGAACGCGTTTTCCCTAGTTAATTCGGGTTTTGACTGATTTCGGGTTTTAACTGTAACATATACACGAAAAAGAAGTTTTGTACTGAGCAAACAATACAGCATAAACAAGAGATTTTAAACTTTGAAAGTACATTTTTCCTTTTGAGGGCAATTCAATAGTTTGGGGTAAATTTATTTTTTTATTACTGGCAACACTGAAGTTTTGGTGAAAATTCGTTTACATGGGAAGATTATTACCCTCCAAACTTTCTCCTGCAAGACAAACGAGAAAAGAAATCATTCCTCAGAACTTAAATTGCTTTGTGTTTCAGTGTGATAGTGCATACATTGTTTTGCTAATTTTCAATGTCAACTCATTAATGGATCCTTAAGCTACGGATTACGATAGTCCAGCATATAAAATCGTTCAATTTGCATGAAACCAATACAATGGACCAAGGAACACGAGCTGCTGTGGTCCAAAATCTTAACCCATTTATGCCTAGCGTCCCTTTTTTGGGACGGCATTTTCGCTATCAGTCGAAAACGTTATTTATTTTTCCTAGCCTTTATTCGCGAGTATTAAACCTCAATTCCACAAAATATTTTAATATGGACAAGTAGGATGTTGACATTTCAATTTTTATACATAATGATTTTAAAAGAAATCATCCCTTGTTCAAAAAGTTGACATCAGAAATTTATCAATTACTGCTGGTGTTAGCAAAAATCGAAGAAAGGCGCAAAAATATCCAGGCACGAATGGGTTAAGAAACAGTATATCAATAAAAGAAAAATGGAAAATATATATTTTTAAACAATACAGATTACTTCTTTATACCATTTTAGTTAGCTAACTCAAACTGGGCGTTGAAAATCCATATACAGAGAAAACGGACACTCCTCGTTAACGGATGTATTAAGAAAACCCAGTCCCTTAAGATAGGCCTATAATGTATCGCACCTCTCTTTAGCGGACACTCTTCTTATCGGACGGGCTTTTAATATTTCAGTCTTAGAATTTTGTGGATTTAGTTAACATTTTAATTACTTAACAGGAAATTAGCATAGGAAATTTGACTTATGTGTTTGGACTACACGTAAGTCAAATTTCCTATGTCTGTTCCTTATTCAAAACTAAAATAAGAAATTTGGCTATTACTCGAAAACAAACTCGAAGTACCTGGAGTGCATTCAGACTGTCACTTATCTCCCCAACTGGAGTTACTGAAAGAGGCATCGTGAACAGACCTTTGGTCAACGATCGTAGACTAGGCGCCTGATTGAGGGTTATGAAAATTATGTTGCTAGAGCTACATCAGCTATGGCCGCATTCGTAAAGCCAAACGTGTTGCACTCGTGCAACGAGTTTCTACCTAAGGTGTTCGTAAAGGAAACTGAGTGCATTCAGTTTAAAAACTAGAGCGTTCGTTTACAAATCTGAGTGGAATTAGTTTCAAACGAAGTAAATCGAGCACGGATTAGGTTCATTGAGTTTGTTGAAGATTACTTGCTGCAAGTTGTTTTTGTTTAGAAATGGCGTCCGTTGTTATGGAAAAGTATGCTGTTATGAAAAGTATTTTGTATTTGCTGAAGCTGCAAATATCATTTTTTCGAAGAGGAAATTCATGCATAGGTTAGAAACTGCTACGAAGGTACATATTTTTTCAAAAGTAATCATTTTCTTGTATTTTTCATTTTATTAAATTCAAAAATGCATGTTTTAGTGTTGAGATTGAAGTTGATTTAAACCGTTATTAGCGAAATTTGAACTTCTCTTGCTAAATACTTTTGAAAAAATGAAGTTTAAGTTGAAATTTCTAAATTTTGATCTGTGCACTTCAATTATGGCCACTCTTTCTTTTAAAAATCCTGTTGATTTTATATTGAGTATGTACTAAAAACTCTCCTCAGCAAAATTAACGCATTCGCGAATTGTAAACAAACACGTCTCCTAGGCGACGAAACTAAATAAACTGAAGTTGTTCGTAAAGTCAAAAGAAACTGATAACCACTGACAGCACTAAACACACGCATTCCAGTTTTCTTACGAAAACTCGTGCAACGAGTTTGTCGTTTACGAATGCAGCCTATGTTGCTAGAGCTAGGTCAGCTATGTTTACTACAGAGAAGTAAAACTGTGCCTTTTAATTGTAAATATGCGAGATAAACACTTGAGTCTGATTTTTTAAATAAATGAAATTATTCTGCAGAAAATGTTTTTTCGATTGAGTTTAATTTCTTTTTTAAAGTCGCAGCAGTTTCAATAGGAAGGTAAATGCCTTGATTTTATCAATTTAATGTATGTCAAGATATTCGCCAACCGTATTTTAAAAACATGCACCATACGTCCCGTTTAAATATGAGTTATCTCTATTTATTATCGCACTTCTCAAACGCGGACACTCACCGCTAGCTTATGTAAATTGTGGTCCCAGTGCTGTGCGCTATCGAGAGGTTTCACTATTATATTTTGTAATAATAGAATTATTAGGAAAACATGTATATATATATGTGTGTGTGAAAATATGTAAAGTTACATGTAAACACAAGAGCTGTTTAATAGCAGTTTAATAGTGTTCTATGTGTTATAACTATTTAACTGTTTAATATTCATAAAACCCCAGTCTAAGTCAAGAATCGTACAAATATACTATAGGTTTTAAGCGAGGTGACAGAAGTTCCATTTGTTCTGTTTTATATATATTGCATATCAGTTAAAAAGTTATTATACTTTGTTATATATTATATATAATAATAACACTTTTAATTAATATGCAATATGTGTAAATCATAATGTACATGAATTTTCTGGCGCCTCACCATGGCACAGTGGTTATGTCACTGAAAATGGTAGACGGCCGAAGTGTGAAGGTCCCGGGTTCGGGTCCCATCGCGCGGCTGTCGATCTAACGGTCTGGAGTTTTGGTAGGTTTTCTCCAGATGTAACGTGCATACGCGTTAGAACCCCTTAGAAAGTCCTCCTACCAAGGTATCCCTCATCGTGGCCAGATCGCCCTAGAGTTGCCGTAATAACGAACAAACAAATGAATTTTTAGAAAGTGATTGTATCAACCTTTCAAGTATATTAGGCAAGTTGGAGTGTATAGGCTGATTATTTTACCAACTATGCGAAAAATTCCAGAGCTGGGAGTCGAACCCAGGACTACCGCTCAACGTGCGGGTGCTCTACCACTGAGTTACTCTGGGACGATTCCCAGATGAAATTTCTCGCTTTAGAACCGTTGGTGTTTATCATCTTCCTCTGCAAACCACAGATGGAACAGATGAAACAATTAATTCGCGACAATTCCATTACGCCGCGGAAGTTATATATATTTTTAGAAAGTGATTGTATCAACCTTTCAAGTATATTAGGCAAGTTGGAGTGTATAGGCTGATTATTTTACCAATTATGCGAAAAATTCCAGAGCTGGGAGTCGAACCCAGGACTACCGCTTAACGTGCGGGTGCTCTACCACTGTAAACCACTGTCTACCTAATAAACAAATGAATTTTCTGGCACCAAGCTAGAAGCCTATGATGCATTTGCACAAATCTCCCTCTGAAGATGGCTTGGCATAATATATTTTCTGTTTGTTTGTTTGTGAGCTTACGGCCGAATGTGCCTGCACTAGAAATCTAGTCATAGGACGGGACTAGGTCCACGGACGCAACCATTATATTTTCTGTCTTTTATATATTTCCAACTCTGTATTTATTTATTTATTTATATTTTGCCAATCACTGTTTTTTTTTACCATGGACATTGAACAATTAAATGTATATTTATACTTAAAACTTATCTTATAACTTGATATACAGTCCTTCTTTCCCCGAAATAAAATCATGGCTACAGTGCTGTTGTACATTTAATTTAGGTAGAATAAGCTTTTTTTTTTTCTTTTAAATTATCCCCCCCCCCCGAACAAAAGATTACTATGAATTCAATAATATCATTGCGTCGTTACTGTGACAAGAGTGAACAGACTAAATCTGGGTTCATTGCGGCCGAGGTAGAATCGATTAAATCTCCCCCCCCCCCCTCCTACGAACGTGACTGTCCAACTTGATGTGTGTTGAAAACTACAATTAAGCCCTTTTACCAAAAGGTCCACGGGGTATCAGGTGGGGTACGCTCATGGAATACAAACTTTTCTGTGAGTGTTTAATAATTTTACAGTTTTATTTCTTTCACTCTTAAATTATTTATTCCTTTATTTATTTACTATAAATTAGGTTCATTCCTCAAAATTTACTCGAGTTAATTTCAAAAATAAAGATATTACTGAATGGTCGAACTAAATATGCAAAATATTATAATAATGTGTTGTAAAATCAATATTTTGTAGTGTGTTTTAACCCTTTAACGCGCAGTGTTCCCGCTCTGGGATCACTAAACTCTGACGTTTTGACTGTTGCCAGTAACGAAGAATAGATTTTATTTCTATGAAAATAGTTGCGGGTGATATAGCTCCACGAGAATCCTTTACTTTTTATTTAGCACGTCATTTCCCATCAAAAAATGGTCACGATTCTTTTTAACAGCACTGACATCTGCTGAAAAATGGACGAATGCGAGAACAGCCGGATAGATTGCCCAATGTTGGAAAAAGGGCAGCCGTTGCCATCGCTCGACTTAACTACCAGCAAGATGGCGGACGATCGAAACGTTCATCGCGTGCCACAGATCTAGAGACCCTTTTTTTGACGCAGACTGGCTGTGCCTGTCTCGAAAAAGGGTCTCTAGATCTGTGGCAAGCGATGAACGTTTCGATCGTCCGCCATCTTGCTGGTAGTTAATTCGAGCGATGGCAACGGCTCACCTTTTTTCAACATTGGGAAAGGGTTGCGCCGCAAAGGGTTAAAACGTTTAGCTGAATAGTTTTTACGATTTTTCCCTTTTTTGAAGTCAGTCGGAAATGTTGATTGACCGCAAGTGACACCATAGAAATACACCCGTCACGTATATTTATTTCGTAACTCAATGCTTTTGAGAAATAAATGTGTTGCTAAAAATAACCTTGAGAGAAATTTCTCTTTAAAGAATTCCATCGAATAGCTTCTGCAATTTCTGACGATAAAACGGGGGATAAATGCATCTATAGAACTTTCGTCCTTTCAAATCATCTAGACCTAACTCTCATAAATATATTTCCAAGTACTTTCATAAAGCTCTTTGCATTTGATAAAAATTTCGTTGAAAATCATGTAAGCATGCCATGTGTTGCGAATTTGCACTCGAGTTTTTTCAGATTTTTAATTTAATACAAAAAAAGAAAGAAAGAAAGAACAACACTAGCTTATACTTTTATTTGCTTTAAAACATTAAACGGAATAGTGCTTTAAATGTAAGATTAATTCCTGCGTGTTCTTGAAAGACACACATAAATATATCCTTTATATTTTATCTTTATTCCTCGAGTCATTTCAAGCGTGCTTCTAATTAAGTTTATCTTTTGTCTGAAGAACACCTCAGAACATTTTTCGGTTGTTTTAGATGGGGAAAATTATGACAATACTTCTTTCAACGCTATATTTTCAAAACTCTTAGTTCTGAAAACGCATTAAGAGGTGTTAATTTTTTTTTTTTTATTATTATATACATGAGTATTTGATTGTCCGTTCTTCGCACGGGGAATAGTTTTATTTTTATTTTTTTTTTTATTTTTTTTTTTTTGCTTTGTTTTCTAATTTGTTAAAAGACGAAAGAAGTAAAAAATACTCATAAGCTGTACTTACGTAACAAAAGGTAACTGAATTAACATGTACAGCACTAAAAAACTGAAGCGCAATTTAGTTGTTTTCAGATTGGATGTGAAACATCTATTGGTGAGTAAGTCTATATTCATACAAGACAGTTTAATTAAGGGATGTCTTGTTATTTTTAGGAAGAGTGCTTGGAAAGAATTTTCAAGATGCTCTGTTTCCCAACACCTGGCTTTAATCTTATGCTAAATTTAAAGTCCTATGAGTGAAATAGTCCAAATAATACAGTTTTGTTGCTGGATAAATCTTTCCAGCAAATCACAATAATGTGCCTTTCTATTAAACGGCGAGAACTTGCCGATCAAGCATTCGATACTACAGAGGAGCGAAGTGTTCACCATTTCGAAACCTATGAAGGGTCGGTTTGGTTTCGTTTGTGCATTTAAGGCAACGCTACACTTGGGCGATTTGCCTAGGAGGGATGGGGGTGCCTTGGTCGTAGGACTTTCTAAGGAGTTCTAACGCGTATTCGCGTTACATCTGATGAAAACCGACCGAAATTGCAGACAGGTAGATCGACAGCCATGCGATGGGAACCGAACCCGGAACCTTCACACTTCAGCCGTCTACCATTTTGAGTGACCTATCCACTCGGCCATGGCGGGGCCCGACCTATGAAGGGTTCGGAGACCTTAGCACCCAAGCCCGGAATCGGACCTGGACCCAAGGCATGATTAAGTGTTTTGTTAGCCCCTAAACTACCTGGGCCCTACCAATAATGTGCAAGACATAATTGGTTTTGGCTAACATGTGTAATATCGCAAAAACCAAATTTAAGAACTTATTAGATTTTTTTTTTAAATGATAACAAATTGAATACTCTTCCAAAAAAAATTTCTTCACTAAAATAGTGACATATGGCAACATTTGATTTCGGAGTTTTCTTTTTAATTTTTTGCATAAATATCATTATTTTACAAAATCTCAATAGTTCTTCAAAATTTTTAAAACCTATTACAACTCATTTATTATAGTGTTTCGCCATCTCTGAAATTACCAAATTCAATTTCGTTCCGTTTATATATTTTTCACATGATGAGGGAGCTACAATTTACACGTTTTAGGAAAAATATTACCGTATTATCCCCAATACAATGCGACACCGTATTTCTTTAAAACTCAAGTTTGATGGAATCCATTCATTTTTCATGAAACAATTCAAAGAAAACGAAATTTAGTGTGATAAGCCTTTATTTAAAAATAAGTAATTAAAACAATTGCATCCATCGAATAAAATTAGCGTAAAATAAAATTAGATAATGTTAGAGAAGTAAAAAGTAAATTCTATTATTATCTAGACCTCGACTTTGACGCGAGTAAAGATTTTAACCCTTTAATGCGCAGTGTTCCCGCTCTGGGAACACCAAACTCTGACGTTTGGACTGTTGCCAGTCACGAAGAATAGATTTGATTTCTATAAAAATAGTTGCGGGTGACATATCTCCACGAGAATCCTTTACTTTTTAGCACGTCATTTCCCGTCAAAAAATTGTCACGATTATATTTAACAGCACTGACATCTACTGAAACTTGGAAGAATGTGAGAACAGCTGGATAGATTGCCCAATGCTGAAAAAAAGGGCAGCCGTTGCCATCGCTCGAGTTAACTACCAGCAAGATGGCGGACGATCGAAACGTTCATCGCGTGCCACAGATCTAGAGACCCTTTTTTGACGCAGCTGGCTGTGCGCACAGCCAGCTGAATGAAATTAACCGGCTTCCCTTTTATTGAGCCCCAGTGGGAGGAAGAACGACTTATCTTCAGAACATCCTAATTTTGAACCCATTCCAGATGAGAGACCTGCGCCTGTATTGACACCCTCCGAAGTATCACTACACCATGGAGAATCTGTATTAACGACGTAATTAAAATTCACTAGCTCTTTTTAGCTTACATGGTCTCGCAGCACTCCAGTCGACAGAGGCTGTCACCCTCCGAGGCTCTGCCGCATGTAGACGCTGCTCCACGTTTAATGTCCTTATAGCAAGAGCTCCCAGCCAACTGGGCCAATGCGGATCTTGGAATGTACAGACACAGAGACTGTTGGGCGAAGTCATATTTTAGGGACCGTGGTTGACAAGAAAGACAGGCTGCGGTGCTGACATTTTGGTCACACCTTTTTGCCAACTAAGAGTCATGTGACCAAACGGGTTGCGGCCGTCTTACTGTGGCCGCACACCCTAAGTCACCTGACTTAGTTGGCAAAAGGGTTTGATAAAAATGTCAGCACCGCAGCCTGTCTTTATTGTCAGCCACGCTAGGGACTACGCGTGATCCTCAAGGTTACGATTTCATACTCTTCTGGAAATGCGCAGAAACGTTTCGAATTCGAACGATTTCGTTTGTGCATGCAGCTCCTGTTATATCAATGCTTGAGCAGACGGTTATTTTAATGAAAAAAAAATTAAACTATGTTACCTGGAAAAACTGTTTTGAGCGAATCGGAATCCCAATAGCGTGACGTCATTTTCACTTGAAAAAGTAACTTTGTGACGCAAATGATTCACTTTTTTGGCTCTCGGAAATAAAATGGAGCTGAAAAGAACGAAAAATCGCTTAAAAATGAGGGAACGGGTGGATTTTCAGATTTTTTTTAAAGTAGCGCAGATTGTTTTCTATATTTTTATACATGATTATGAAAAATGTCAAGCAGTTCGTACAAACGGTGGTGATGTTATTAGGTTTTTTCGGCTCTTTATTAATCTCTTTGAACTTTTTAATGTAATGGCGGTAAAATATTTATATTGAAGTGACTAAAATGTGAGCTTTTCGCAACGCGTACACTAATCATCACTTGTTATCCTCTTTCCAATTCCAAAGCGGAAAATCGATCAGCTTCCTTCGGGGACCTTCTTAGCGTTAATCACCGAAAGTATTAAAGATAGCCTCAAAAGAATCTTTTGTTTCTGACTTCATAAAAGCTTTCTATGTCTACCTGTTTGAAATTTGGATGCCAGAATTTCCCCAAAATGAAAAGTTAACATCAGATATGTAATCCACGTCAAGAATTCTCTCTTGACAACCCCTCCACCTTTACTTCTACTCACGCTCTATTCACGTGCGCATTAACTTTTGATAACTAGCATAATCTCTAATGAAAACTCCCGAATGGCTATCAAATATTAAACCGTTAAAGCACGCCGATGCGCGGGCATTATGACCTGTAATCCCGATATTCTAATATTCATTCTTCTTTTTTTTTTATTTTTCCTTGTGCCAAGAAAGGGTGTAATTTAAACACAAAACCGATTTATTATCACCCACTATTAATCAAAAGAGGAGCTTTATCGCTGGCGAACAATAGCTTAAAAGATGACAAAAGAGAAGTTAATGAATTATATTTTATCTCGAAAATTTTCGAACGGGTTTTTGTGCTTGCGATTTCCTGTTCCGCAATTCTCAAAGGGGGAATTGTGTTCGAATATTGCTTCGTTCAACTGCGTGTGTGTGTTTGGGGGGGTGGGGGGGTGTTATATCTATATGTCTACATTTTAATATAATAATATCTTTGTAATCTGTATTATTGAACGTTGTTCCCGTAAAATCGCTTATTCTTGTGCATATACGAGGAGTGATGAAAAGAAAAAGGTTACAATTCGAATAAAGAAATAACAATAGACAGGACAACACAATCAAACCTAAAATAAAATCAAATCCTGTCAATTAACAATAGACAGGAAATATAAAAGGTAACTAAGAGGCATACGAGCCTATCACTTTTTGACCTAATCACCAAGTCTATTTAGGCATTTATCAGAACGCAGAACCGACTTGTTTAACCCGTCTCAGTAGAAATGAGGTCCCTGTCCATTGAACCAAGTCTTGGCGGATGTTTTCGCAGCCCTGTCTGAAGAGAACCGTGTGCCGGATATGTGCTCCTCCAACTTCGGAAACAGGAAACAGTCACTGGGTGCCAAATCCGGGCTATATGGGAGGAGTGACTCCAGATTTCCTACCTGAACCGTCGCAACAGTTATTGCGTTACTTGAGCAGTATGGGGCCTGACATTGTCATGCAAGAGGATGACACCTTCAATCAACATCCCCGACATTTCTCCACAATATGCAGTTTTCAAACACTGCGGCTTGTAACCTTTTTTTCTGATCATTCCACCTTATGAAAGTTTCATAATGTAAAATAAAAGCGTAACGACAATAGTAGAGTAGCACTGAAATTTATATGCATGTGTATCGTACACAGAGTGAGCTCACGCACGTATGTGTATAGTGACCTCTCACTTATACGACTCTCTTGGTTATACGCCGAATTCATTTGGTTTCTTCCAAGCCTTATGGAAAATAATGCTAAACTTCTCTCAGTTATACAACTTTTCTCTCACTTAAACGACGATTTAAACGGTTCCAGGCGATTTTCCATTTCTCACCTAAGAATTAATTTATAATTTTTAAGGAAACAAGTCATGCACTTTTTCTTACCTTTATCCTTTCCCTGCTGTTAAAGTGTATAATCAATAATGAATAACATTTCTTATCTAGTGACCTCCCACTTATACGACTCTCTCGGTTATACGCCGCATTCACTTGGTCCCGTCCACGCCTTATGGGAAATAATGCTAAACTTCTCTCGGTTATACGCCGCAGTCAGTCATACGACGATTTAAACGGTTCCAGGCGATTTTCCAACTCTCAACGAAGAATTAATTTTATAATCTTTTAAGAAACAAGTCAGGCACGTTTTTTTATCTTTATCCTTACACTGCTGTTAAAGTGCATAATCAATAATGAATAATATTTCTTATCTAAATTTCTGTGTTATTAACGATGAAATCTATCATGGGAGGGTGGTTGTATGTCTATTAAAATGATTGTTCCCAAAAGAGCTTCAAAGCTTTGTGAGACTTAGAGGACATTTTCTCTTTTCGTCTACAACAGAGGCAAACTAAAATGACTTCATCTTTTGAAAAAAAATCTCATCTTTAAATCTTTAACCCATTTGTGCCTGGATATTTTTGCGATTTTCTTCGATTTTTACTGATAACAGAAATAATAGATAAATTTCTGATGTCAACTTCTTGAACAAGGGATGATTTTTTTTTTAAATCATTATGCATAAAAATCGAAATATCAACATCCTACTTGGTCATGTTAAAATATTTTGTAGAGTTGAGGCTCTATACTCATGAATAAAGGCTAGGAAAAATAAATAACGTTTTCTACTAATAGCGAAAATGTCGTCCCAAAAAAGGGACACTAGGCATAAATGGGTTAAAATAACCATAGTGATAGTATGTTGTGAGCTTTTAAAATTATTTTCTGTTTCATTTTTTAGCATATTTTATAAATTTTGTTAAAATATGTTCTTATATTAAAAAACTGTAGGTTTTGAATGCTAGGTGAAATACAAGTAATTAATGCATATAAAATTTTAAACTTCTATAATAAAATGGTCTCTCACATATGAGACTTTCTCAGTTGTACGACGTTTTCATACGGTTCCCCGAAAGTAGTATAAGTGAGAGGCAGTGGCGGCCCGTGGTCAAAACTGTTAGTGCAGCCGGAAGCATATGAGCCTCCCCCCCCCCTCTCCTCCGGACAGGAATGGAAAATATTTGTTATTGAATTCGAAAGCTGGCGGATTAAACCCTCACCGAGGAAAAAAAAGAAACTACATAAAAAATGTAAGAGATCCTATTTTACTTTTCCATAAAATGGACATAAATTTCAACCAGCCGCTCTTATCCTCAAAATTGCATTAATCCGTGTCTGATTCGAAGTTTCCTTAGAGTTTTCTTTTGTAACGATAACTTGAGAAGAAAAAAAAAAAAAAAAAGAAAACGTACTTATTTTTTGTAAGTCAAATCAATCCTCCTTTCTTTTAAACTTGTGAATCGGTCAGTGATGCCCTCATAAAAAGGCGTTGTTTTAATTCAGATATCAATAATTTTAAAAGCTCTTTAAAATTTCCTATGTTTAAAGAATTTTTTCGCTCGCCATGTCCTCTAAATGCCAGTTCTTGCTTACTTAAAAACAATACTGCTTTGATGGGTCATTGTCCATTCATAAGCGTCTATTCAGGCTTACCTTCTTGATAAATTCAGCAATATAAAGTCGAGAGTTTGCCGAACAAATATTCTCCTTACTCCCTCCCTCACTTCTCCAGCCAATCAGAGAGTCGGATTCACAGGTGCTGCCGACCTTTCAAAATCTTGAATGAGCTGAGTCTTAGCTGCGTACCCCCATTATAGCCTATGCCGGAGGAAATGCTTACGTAACCGTTGTCATGGCAACGGTGCTGCCAATTTTCCTATCAGGGCTCTGGGCTGAACCAAAGATTTTCCCAATTGAATTGCGGGAAGATTAAAGTGCTTTTTATCTGAATGAGCGATCTGGCCACAATACGGTTTTTTTGTTTGGTTTTTTTTTTGGAGATTTTTTTAATTTACCATAGGAATTCCATAATTCTAATCTGAAATTAGGAAAATTAGTAGAATAAATTATTTTAAAGTATGTGCTGATGATTTCAAGTGCAGCCCGGCTGTACTTGCTGTATCCCACGAGCCGCCACTGGTGAGAGGTAGCTTATGTGTGAAAGCCAAATTACAGAACGATACCTGTAAATAAAAATGACATACAAAGCTTCTTGCGCATTAAATTCAGAAGTATTAAACCTTTAGTATTAAATTTTACTTAATATTCTTGGCAATATATGCATTATGATTATATTTTAGACACGAATGTATGCCACCGTACGTTTGAGTAAATTTAAAGATTTCTTTGTTTTTCAAAAATACATTTTTTTCGTGATGAAAGTACCTTTTCTAGTTTAAATGAAAATCTCAAATAACATACAGCTCGTTGCTTTTATGTTGCAATTTTAACGGCCAAACGTTAAAAAAGTGCAAGTAACAAATACGATTGTATGCATTACTTGAATGAAATGTGTTTCTTTACAACAAACGTTAACGATTTTGTATTATATCCGCTGTAAACATGAAATATTATACATTTCATGAAGAGTTACAATATACTCGCTATACTTTTATATAAAAAATATACTCGCAAAGCATACGCGTTAAATTAGTACAGAAATAGTGTCTTGAAAGCATTATAAATTTTACAATATTTTATGCATATTCCCCGTATACGCCATCCTATAATATTTTTTTATGCAACTTAATCTGGAGTTTTCCAAAAGACATTGAAACATAAATGCCTACTATATATCCCGCCAACAAGACTAGGAAATTTCGAAAACAAAATTCATTATGTTGTACATCTTTAAGCTAGGATTTCTTTGTTCAGGGAGAAGAGAAATGATGTAGCTATAAAAGATTTAGGAAGAAATAGCTGACGTGACCACTTATTTCAAACAAAAACACGTTCCTACATGATATAAAATGTAATATATATATATATATCAAGAAAAAGAATCTTTTATCGAACTACTCGTTGCAGGCTTTTACTTCGTATTTTTCAGGATAATACAGATTTAGATTTTAGAGCTGATCATTATGATCTCAGAAAAGAAATTTCCTAGAAACAGGCATGTTTTTCTTTAATCATGAGAATCAAAAGCATCTATTGAGTATCATCAAATTACTAAAAGAAAACGGATAGATTTAAGATTGTTATATATATATTTTTTTTCTTGTAAAGCAATGGCATGGTGTAAAATAATAACAAAAAAGAACTTGCAATTCTAAATGTTGCTTGTCTTGTGTTATGGCAAGCCTACACAAGGGGCATCCACCTCGGGGAAAGATGCTTTGGGTGGAAGACTTTTTAAGGGGTTCTAACGGATGTATTCGCTTAGCATCCGGTGATAACCACCCAAAACTCCAAACTGTTAGATCGACAGGCCCGAGCCCGGAACCTTTACACTTCAGCTATGGCCAACATTTTATATACTAGGTAATGGCAGACCCCCCCTTGCAACTTAAATAGTCTGTATACAATGTCTTAATAACTTCATTTTTAGTTTTTTCAAAATATGTATAGAGATATGAGGATGGTATCACAATAGTAAAAAGATGACCTCCAACAATACTCATGAGAATGCTTTTTTTTTTTTTGCTAGGGATCTTTTTCAATCTGCACATTTTTTGCTCATGCTTTTTATTAATTTTAGATTAATTTTCCGTTATGTCAGAGCAAAAAGCAAGTTTTGCACTGCAATATAACTCTCACTTGTATTAATAAAAATTACATTCAGCGCATTTCATCTTTTTCGATGCAAAATAAATTACTAACTTCTTGTTCTATTTTTAACACTTCAGTTACCGTAGTAATAGAATCCATTTTTGCTGCTTAAGTTCAACCATCAAACAAAATGCATCATAGTAATTTATAGAGTTCTTATGAAATTAAAAGAACATAACGATGAGACAAGTAAAATATTAACATGCTGATGCTTTAAAAATACGCTGATTTTTAATGCTATTGCTTCTATTTTGCAATTTGCTTCCTTCACATATTTGGCAACTCATCTTTCCAAAGTACTTTGAACTGCATACAAATGAGTAAATGCGTTTGACCTCTAGAAGTGGTAGTGGTAATGTTAAGACCCAGGGCTTCGAACCGTAATTTTTTTCGTTTTGGTTTTCATTCCGGTTCAACTAAAAAAAAATATATATCAGTTCAGTTTCGGTTTTCGTTCCACCAAAAATAACGATTTTCAGTTTCCGGTTCAGCTCAAAATGTATAGTTTTGTATATATATATATATATTCTTATTTGTACTAAAAATATAATTATATCATGAACAAAAAATGTAATTCTATCAAAATTTAGAAGATTTTATTGACTTTAAATTAGAAATTATTGATAAGTTGGTTCTAGTCACAAAATGACTGAAGATATGTCCAGCCGAAACAAACCGATATTTTTTTTTTCGGTTCAGTTCCGGTTTTCCTTCCGACCAAAATAACGATTTTTTTTCTGGTTTTCTTTTTCCGGTTCGAAGACCTGGTTCGGCCTGAACAGTTTTGAGAAGTTGATTCTGTTATTGCTTTATTCACCAAACATTTGACGCTCGTGCTAGTACATGAGCACGGGATACATCAAGAGTTGGTTGAAAAATGGTATTCATCTCGCCTATTATCAGCACCAGATCTGAGCCTGTTCTAGCACTTGAAATCCGATTCGCCAGAATTCGGAGGATTAACATTGAAAACAGTGCTAACGCTTGCTCAGTACGCTCACAAAACCGTATCTCTGTCATATTTATTTACCGCACTATTCGCTTTGGACTTAACCCTTTAACGCGCAGTGGTTTCGCTCTGAGACCACCAAACTGTTGACGTTTTGACTGTTGCCAGTCACGAAGAATAGCTTTGATTTCTATAAAAATAGTTGCGGGTGACATAGCTCTACGAGAATCCTTTACTTTTTAGCACGTCATTTCCCGTAAAAAAAATTGTCACGATTATTTTTAACACCACTGACATCTGCCGAAAAATGGAAGAACGCGAGAACAGCTGGATAGATTGCCCAATGCTGAAAAAAGGGCAGCCGTTGCCATCGCTCGACTTAACTACCAGCAAGATGGCGGACGATCGAAACGTTCATCGCGTGACACAGATCCAGAGCCCTTTTTTTGACGCAGCTGGCTGTGCGCGAGCACAGCCGGCTGTCGTCAAAAAAGGGTCTCTAGATCTGTGTCACGCGATGAACGTTTCGATCGTCCGCCATCTTGCTGGTAGTTAAGTCGAGCGATGGCAACGGCTGCCCTTTTTTCAGCATTGGGAAAGGGTTGCGCCTCAAAGGGTTAAGCCTGGTGAGCAGCGACTTTGAAGATCTGGAAATTTCGGAATACTCCTTGAAAGACGAGTTGACCAACGAACATTGAAGCTTAAGTTCCACTAATGATAGCATTTTAAAACAGCAATATGCTTCACAGCCAAAATATTTCTGCAAATACTAAAAAATATTTGAAACATTTAAGGGAAAGATAAAATTTTTGTTAATATGTCGAGATTTCTGGAAATTCTCTTAAAATTATTTAATGCGTACTTCGTGGAAAAACTCACTGTTCACCAAAGAAATCATGCAACAGACTTCATTTATTTATTTGATCTTTCCATCAAAACTAAAATAACACACAGATAGCCGCTGCTCTCGATAGAACAATAAAATAACCCAAACCGCATCGCGCATGTCTCTTCAAGATCAGCCAACCATCTAATTTTCCGCCCATCATAAATAATCCGACTTTGGGCATCAATAATCCTCATTACACTTATACGTAAATAAACGAAAGAATAAAGGCATATCACATGGGGAATTACATTCAAAACAAATACCTATTAACGTCAGTGAAATACGATGCTTCGTCTGGATAGATCGAATATCCCATTTTGAGAGAGATGTACGTATATATCGACATTTTTCGGACAGTGTTTTGTCTGTAAAAATGGATATCATGATACAAATATGTCTTGTTCATGATACACCTCTCATTTTCTCCATTATGTGGAGGGTTTAGAAGTCCATTAGTGTAAAATAATACATATTTGGTGCTTTCATTCGAGTTACATTTGGAAATCTACAAGATGAATCCGATGATGAGTATTTTTAATATAATAGATTTTGAAAGATTATACATCCATATGTGGAATACAAGGATGTACTATTTAAACTAGCTGGTTGCAAAAGTATTTATTCCCTTCCGGTTCAAAATATTATTAATATTAGGAACGTTCTGTATCTATTTTCCAAGAATGTCGTTTGAATTCAGTTATTTGTTGGTTATTATTATTATTATTATTATTACTCTTTACAAAATCAAGCCTATCCCACTAAAATGCATTACGAGATCTTTGTCATACAAAAGCAGTCGCTACACTTTTTGCCACGGTTATTAATGTGCACTTCATTCATAGCATGTCTGGAAATAGATAAGTTGATTAAACACAATTCCCATTAGATTACTGAAAGTGAAACAGCGACGGCTTGGCCAGTGCTTAGGAGGGTGAACAGATACTCGACTAAATCTGTTATTTATCGTGTACAATAAAGGTAGCCAATGCATTTAAAATCTATCCTATAATGTCCTCCATGTTCAGCAATACCTTTTATGGTGCTAATCCAGGAACTGGGTCTTTTATCTGAAATTATTTCTAAATTGAGTGACCACTCATAGGAGCAATGTTGGCTTGCCTACTAGATGCCCCCATAATGAAATGACCAACATCTCTGACCCTCGTAGCAGTCAAGCCTACAGTAGACCGCTGACCCAGCCATTTGAAAGAAAACATTGGTATAAATTTAAAAGGCTATGCAAATAATACCTAATATTTTTCATAAAAATGGCCGATTTCAAATTGATTTTAAGGTGTTGGTTAATATCTTGATTTAGAAAATAAAAATAGTTCTTCTATACATTATATTGCAATATAAAATACTAAAAAACTGAACTCGCATTCGTCAAGAACAAGAAAAAAAAGCTGAGGTATATATTTATGTTATGCAAGTGTGGTTACTTCACTGGTTGCGCCGACGTTTTTCAAAATGATCTATGCGAACAGCGCAAATTAAAAAAGCTATGCAAAGATTATATAATACTTCTTATAAATACGACAGTTTTGAAATTATGCTAAAAGAATTCGATAATTTTCTGTTGTAGAAAATTTTTAATGCGGTATTACAAAAGAAAACACGAAAAAATTTCAGCTATCCCAATTTTCTCTAGAACAAGGAATTAAAGCCGGATGTATCTGTATTTATACGCTTCCAAACTTTCAAATACCTTCAAACTGCATTTTAAAGACCGACAGCATTACGGTCTCGCTTTTTTAATTTACTATATCGATTTTCCGATAAAGCATTAAAGCGATATTTTACCATCATTTTAAACTTCCTCTTCCTTTAATACCTTGTGCTAAAAACTAAAATTGTCCATCGAGAAAACGTTTCACTGGAAAAACAAATTTACATTATACGAGTGAATGCATGTGTGCGCATAGAGTTAGTTACGGGTTTAACAATAATTTAAAACATTGCACTAAAAATAGATTCTTTTGCTACGTTCGCAAGTTCATTCGGCTATAAAACTAAAATCAAAAGTCTTCGTAAGCGTTTCTAAATTAATTACTGACTTTCTTAGAACGTTTACTAGACTTGTGTTTTCTCGAGAGGATGTTTTGTGTTAATCATCAATCGATGCTGGAAGCATATGTTTTTATTATATTGAGTTTTAGTTATTTAAAATAAAATTCAAGAGTAACTAATCCTAATTAAAACTATACATAAATATTCTTTTCGTAGAATAAATATTATTGGATAGATTGTTGATTATTTTAACTTGAAAACTTTACTTTAACTTTGTTTCTCATTTCTTTCATCTATGGAAAATAAGGTTTTGGTGAATTGAACAAAATTTTGTTGATTGAATAAAATTTGGTTGCCCCTAAATCAACCGACTAATTTTGTAGGTTTTAACAAAATTTCTATTAAATTCAGAAAGTACTGCATTGATCAAAGAATTTCCTTTTATTCAACAAAAATATTTAGTTAGAGCCAACCAAAATTTGTTTAATCAACAAAATATATTTTCAGAAAAGCAAATTTTTTAAAACATTTAATTTGCAAAACTAAAATTTAATTATAATTGCACGCGTATTCTTCAGAAACATTAAAAGAAAACAAGTAATTGTAAATACCGGGTCCCAAAAGGATGGTAACAAGCTTTAATTCTTGAGATAAGTGGTCAATTTAACTTGAAAAAATGCTTAAAAAGTTACGAAAAGAGACTACGTTGAGAAAAAAAAATAGTCTATTTAATTTTCAAATTTTACACATTTTAAATTTGTACGCTATGCCCGTGCAATAAAATTCCTAGTTAATAAATTGCACCCCTTATACTTATGAGGTGATCTACATAATTTCAGAATTACACCCCCAAAAAGTGTCACATAGATGAAAATAAGTATATGCTGACTTAGACCACTTTTCAATGGCTGTAGAAAGGAAAAAATGACGTTGGATGATCGCGTTTCAAGAGTCATACATAAATTACAAAATGCATATGCACTCTATAACAAACAAACAAAAAACGCACCAAGAAGGAATTGTCCGATTGCGATAAAAGTGGATATAAAAAACATAGATTTAAAAAAAAATAAACGATTAAAATTTCCGAACAACTGAATGATTTTTTGTAGAGTTCGACCATTACAAAGGGAGAAAGTCAATAAGGCGTTGGTGCAAGTCTGCCCTCGATGGAAGCTGTCACCCGGCGTGGTACAGACTGATAAAGTTCCTGGATGGTATCCTGCGGAATTTCTTGTCAAATTGTTTCCAACTGTTGGGCTAAATCGGCAACATTTTGAGATGGTTGCATTCGCCTTCCCATAACGTCCCAAATGTGCTCTATGGGATAGAGATCAGGCGACCTAGCTGACCAAGGAAGTACAGGGAAAGCTTGAATGCAATTCATAGCAACACGTGCCGTATGCGGCCGGGCATTATCGTGTTGAAAAGTAAGTCCAAGGTGTTGCAAAAGATACGGTAACACAACCGGTCGTAAGATGTCGTCACCGTACCGCTGTGCTGTCAGTATGCCAGAAATGACTATCAAAGGGGTCCGGCTATCAAAAGAGATGGCACCCCAGACCATAACACTTGTGGTTGGACCTGTGTGGCGGGCGATAGTCAGGGCAGGATCCTCCCTCTGCCCTGGACGTCTCCAGACACGCCTGCGGTTGTCGTCAGGACACAGGTGGAAACGGGACTCGTCACTAAAGACTATACGTGCCCAGTCAACGCAGTTCCACGTTGGTCGAGCCCGGCTCTACAGTAATCGGACTTGACGGTGTAAAGGCGTGAGAGGCGACTGGCGTAACGGTCGGCGCGAGAGTGAATTCCGCTCTCTCAGCCATCTGTGGAGGGTCATGTTGGATGCATGTGTGCGAGTCACACGGTTGATAGTTGATAGCGACGAATCCGGTGAAGTGACAGCTGCTCTGAATATCGCTCTAGCCTCTCGTACTGTTGTGGCCTTCAGTCGACCGATACCATCTTGACGCTGATATCTACCGTTGTTGATCCACTCTTGCCATGTTCATCTAATAGCCGCATAGCCTCGACGCAGATGTCGAGCGATTCTTCGATTCGTCCAACCAGCCTCTTTCAGTCCGATCGCACGACCGCTTTCAAACTCCGACATCTGCTCGTAATGCGCACGAATCCTTTGTTAAGGCATTGTTACAGCCGACTATTAAGATATCGCAGTCAAAATGCAACAGAAATGTTATCCATCAGATTGAGAATAGCTCCTTATATGCACCTGCTGCATGCGCAGTTCCGATGCGCTAGCGCTTCCGCTATTCATTCACTGGACTTCAGATTTTAATCCTTTCCATGTTCGGCCCGAATGTCTTTGAATATGCAATTTCATTACAATCGGGCCACTCCTTCTTGGGGCATCGATTTTTTTTTTGGTTACAGAGTGTATATATTTGCATTCAAACAATAATCTTTTTACATTCAAATTCATGTACTACAGCCCTTGATCATCTTTATTTACAGATATCTATTAGACGGTTACAATGAAAAGCTGAAATTTTGTGCATCGCCTCATTAGTGAATGAGTTATATTTTATTTGAGTCAAATTACCGAAATTCTGCGGCATATATTAATTTGCTGCAAAGCCAAATGTGCTTTATAGCAAAAAATGCACATTTAATCTGTCGAAACTAACCGAATTCTACTGTAGTAATCATCCAAACTTGTTGATGGTTACCATTTAGAGCACTTTTGTCGAGCACATATTACAATAGCTAATTCTGAGGCATATATTAATTGGCTGCAAAGAAAAATGTGCTTTATAGCAAAAAATGCACTTTTAATCTGTCGAAACTAACCGAATTCTACTGTAGTAATCATCCAAACTTGTTGATGGTTACCATTTAGAGCACTTTTGTCGAGCACATATTACAATAGCTAATTCTGAGGCATATATTAATTTGCTGCAAAGAAAAATGTGCTTTATAGCAAAAAATGCACTTTTAATCTGTCGAAACTAACCGAATTCTACTGTAGTAATCATCCAAACTTGTTTATGGTTACCATTTAGAGCACTTTCGTCGAGCACATATTGCGATAGCTAACCAGATACTGTTCTTTTCTTCTTCTTTAAGAAAATTTCAAGCGAACCCTCGCACCACTTACGAGAAGAATCTCGGATTCCCGTCCAAGATATTTCCCAAAACAAACGTGCCTCAGCAACCTAATGTCCAAGGAGATATCCATCGGCAAAACGACTGAGTCAATCAGGCCGGAGTACAGATGTTCCAGAACATTCGCACGCACGGGATTTTCGGGCGGGGAGAGAAAGCATTACGAAAACGGCACAGGAGTCAACGTGCGTGTGTGTATGAAATCGTTCCTAAACATGATAAGGGATTGTTCGGAAAGGATGTATCGATTGTACCGAAAGTACCTGCGACATGCTGCCGGTGAATTGAGTTCCTATCCTGGAAGGTAAAGCAAAGTGGGGGAAAAGCGATAGAGGAAAGAGGAAAGGATAAGCCAAAAAGAAAAAGAAGTAAAATATCGAAGAAAAGGGGAACTTGGTTTTTTATTTTAAGAGAAAACTCTGAGCTTCTCACATTTATACTTTTTTTTTTGGTAGTAGAGCAAAATGCTCTGCTTCTAAAATACTTTCTTTTGCATCTACAGCCTCGCCATGGCACAGTGGTTATTTCATTTTATGTCCATTTTAGGACAAACTTATCCAGATCTATGTATGTAGAAATCTATCTCCTGGACGTAATTTGAACTGTACCTTCCATAATATTCCTATAGTATCACATAAAATGGAGACAGAAACAACCCCAAACGTGTTTCTACGGGTGCATTTGAAAATGTAACAGGTTGGTTTTTGTCTGTTAGGACAGTGGTTATATCCCTGAAAATGGTAGACGACCGAAGTGTGAAGGTCCTGGGTTCGGGTCCCATCGCCTGGCTGTCGATCTAACGGTCTGGAGTTTTAGTAAGTTTTCTCCTGATGTAACGTGAATACGCGTTAGAACCCTTTAGAAAGTCTTCAATGCATCCCCCCATCCTAGACAGATCGCCCTAGCGTGGCGTTGCCATAATCACACACAATTGTATCTACAAGTAAAATTACTTAGCTCTCTATCAGCCATTTTTGACCGTGCATTTTGAGATCAGACTCTTCCGAATAAGGAATTTCGTTGTTGTTGTTCTCGTTTATATGGATAGACGATTGCACTATCCATGGTAAGAGGTGCCCTTGCCAACGTGTTTATTAATAGGCACATGAAAATGATATTTCCGACTCCGCATTGCTTTATGTGATTCTGAACCGTCTTGGTCCCCTCTATCTGCCTTTACATTTTTTACATATAGTTTAAGACCACCCTCTATATATCTGTGGTGTCTGCTTCTCACAATATAATGTAGATGGCGGCACCAGCACTTACGAACCAGCCATGAACCAGAACTTGCTTATCGTCATATGTTTATATTTATTCCAACTCTGTATGCTTAAAGAGCAGTTGTATTGGCGAGTTCTCATGATATGTGGATGTGTTTGTGGGTGTAATTAAACTATATAATACTCAAATTATGAATTATCAATCTGTTATCTCCTAAACCCTATTCCAGAAACAGGAAAACATCCTTAATACTTTGTTCGTGTCTTTCACTTCCCAATCGATCAGCGCCGCCTATTACATTAACGGCAAGAACTTATTTCTCATCACACTTCTTTCATCCAACACCAGGTCCTTATCTACGAATGCATAACAATTCATCATACGTTTGGAAATACGAAATGTCCAGCATCGTGTCAGTATATGTGAGACGAGGAAAGGAGTTCCAGCGCCAGCGGTCAGTGGTGTTCTGTGACCTAATCTTTTGTTGAGTCTACTTATTAAATTTCCGAGAATGCTTGATGCCCCATTCTGGATTCAATAGTGCCATCTAAATTGAATTTCTGGTAAACTAGATGCAGAGCAATTCATTTCGATTTACAAATGAGAAAGGAGGGGGATTTTGGGATCCTGATGAATAGGTATATGATAGGAAATGCACTTAAGGTAAACAGTGGAGTTTCATCTAGATAAACATTCGATGGTTTCGCACTATGAAAAATTTGTTTCGTTTAGTTTGTGGGACATTGATTAAAGAAACTAGCGTAAGAATAAAAGTTGAAGAATCTTTTATAATAATTTATAAATGAAATAAAGTTTGGTATGATGCATTTCTAAATGAAATACAGTTCACTTGATGGAGTATCGGTTAAAGGAATAGCCCGCTTATTAAGTTTTCGATGCACCAAACCATAATAATTACGCAGTGGGATTCCGGTTAAGGGGATATCCCCGCTTATTAGAATAAATTTTCTCTGAAAATTGGCTATTCCATAACGTGGGTTCGAATTTATATAACATTTATAAATGCAACAAATTCCAACTTGTAAATAATTATGTAAAAATGTGGAAATATCAAATAACGAAGGAGACACTTTTCTAAGATAGAATATATTACACAAAAAGCTCAAAAGTTCTCAGTTTAATCCCGGATAACGGAATATCCCCGCTTAATATAATACGTTTTCTCGGAAAATTGGCTATTCCATCACTTGGGTTCGACTTTATGTAACATTTATAAATACATACAATAAATTCCAACTTGTAAATAATTAAGGAAAAGTGTGGAAATATCAAATAATGAAGGATACCCGATTCCAAGATAGAATATATTACACAACAATTTCGAAAGTTCTTCAAGGAAAAAAGCGTTTCTACCTAAAAGAAAAAAGTTTCTCATTAAATGAAAGAGGGTGTAACCAATAAAACAGAAAGTTTAATACTTAAAAGAACTATACCTAGTTTAAAGATATGTAGTTTTTAAAGTATTTAATACTCAAAATCTACAATCAACAGCTAAATTTAATTAAACATTAATTCACGTAATGATCAAAAAACACTGGCCCAAGTCTTTTCATAGCACCTTGAAATGAAGATTTGATCAGAAAAAATAAATAAATAAAAAACGCAAAAAGTATGCGGAAAAGTTTTTAAGCATTTGCCGTTGTGCTGTTTACATAATTTAAAGACCCTATCCAACCATGCTATTCCGTTTCAACCCAATCTATGCACTTGCGCTAAATCGAAACAGCGTGGCATTTAAATTACCTATGATGGAAAACATATATTATAAAATATTATATCTGCAAGATGTTTATTTTTATCACTGTCTTGATATTTTAAATCGATGGGAATTTTCTTTGCTTCTGTAAAAGAGCTACAATTTTCGTCGAAGGACATTCTTTAGTAACCTAATAAGGTAATGTAATGTAATTGGAACATCTATTTCCAGATTTGTGTGCTTGGTTTGAAGAACACACTTATAAATTTTCGTCAAGTGAAATGGACAACAAAATAGAGAGGATGTTCTCCGTGGGGGTCTTTTTTACGCTAAATTTCTTAGAAAACCACGGAAAACGCCGAACAGCTAGGTCGGCGGATGGGACCTGGGTTTGAACGAGGCACCTTCCATCTCCCAGTTGAAAGCGCAAATGCGCTCTGCCACTGGTGGGACAACCTTATAAGGATTTTATACATAAATTTGCTTTCATTTGCAATGCATCTGCCTATTCAGGGTAGTAGATAAACCTTTTATATCTCAATAACTGAAATTTAAAAAAAAAATTACTGCAATGTGCTGCAGAAACAGGATTATAAATATATTGAAAGTTTTTGTTTTCCAGTTTTGTAATTCATGTAAAATTTATTGACCAAAATTTGTTTGTTGTAAAGTTCAATATAACGGTTATTTTTATTTTACTTGAAAAATACAGGATGGTTATAATTAAACTTCCCCTATAACCAAGTTTCAACAGCTAAAATGGGTGAACGGATTGCAAACAAATTTGGTTTATAGACTTTGGTCTATAGACCTTGAGATGTGCTCAAGGAATTTTCGAAAAAAGAAAACAGTTCAAAAAATGCCAACTAGGTGGCGCTTTACATATAAAAATAGGAATTTTAAGGATGGAAATAGCTAATTCAAAACGTACAAGGAATTTCAACATTTATGCGATAGTTTTTGAGCATTTATTGACTAATTTGGGCCATTTATTGAAGTTCAATTCGTCGTGCAAAACGCCACCTAGTTGACATTTTTTGAACTAAACTTTTTAAAAGTTTTCTTTTGAGCACATCCCGTGAACAGTCCGTATGCCAAATATGGTGGCAATCGGCTGCCGTCTCTTTCAGCTGAAGAATTTCGTTTTTAGAGAAAGTTTAATTATTATAACCACCCTGTATAACCAAAGTGTTACTGAAGCAGGGGCGTAGCCAGAAATTTTTCATTGGGGGGGGGGGGGTTACGACTACTTCAACACACATATTTGCATGCATGTGTGCGATAAGTGAGTGAAGAATATACATTTTGTATGGCAAAAAACTCCTCATGGGGGGTGTTATGACCCCCCCAAACCCCCCCTTGGCTACGCCCCTGTACTGAAGTGTTTGTGAACAGTTTAAGCTGAGAACTTTTTTTTAAAAATCTTTCAACATTCTTGCAAGGTTGACCTTGGAAAAAACACTATAAGTGCTGCAATAAGTAAAAGTGCGGCTGCTGAAGGAAAAATGCAGTTTCGTGTTACAATATTTATTAAATATCGCAAAGTTTTCAGGATTAAAAAAATATTATTTTATGCCTACGTTATTCTAGAAAAACACAGCGTTTTAGATATATTTTAATACACTACGATTAATATATATATATACAGTTAATTGGTACATCCTCTCAAAAAAGTATTCGAGTGAGATAGAATTTTCCTACCTCTGTTTCATAAATAAACTGTTGCTCTTAATAAAAGTGAAACATTCAGCAGACTCTCTTCTTTTTGCTGTCAGCTGATGAAGACCGAAGATTGTTTCGGTCGAAACGATCGTTCTGATTAAGATAAGTACCTTATGTGTGTTTATTTACAAAGTTTTATTTATACCATATTTAAAACACCAGATGTTTTGAGTGTTTATTGTCACACACAAATTTATTTTTTTATCATTAAAATTGCCTAGTAAAAAATGCTAAAACAAAGTTTAAAAAAAAAGTAAATAAATAAATGGGTGGGGATCAAGCATGCTAAATTTTAATCCCGTAAAATGTTTTAAACTAATTTCTATCGTTAAGGAAAAGCAAAGCTGGTGAAAGTTTCATTGTGTGCCCAACGGTCATTTAATGTTCGGAAACAACGCCGGGCATTAAATAGAATCTTCACCGTAGCGTTTTTTGTAACGACGAAAGCTAATACATCAAACCTGGACTTACAGGATTTTAAACGGCCGTTGGGTGGGTTCCAAAGGTGGTAGATCTCGCTCTAGTTCCGAAATTTTAGTTAAAATTCTGACAAACAGAAGGAAATTTTTCCGTTCTTCAGAAATCTTGCTCTTTTTTTATTTTATTTAATTCATTTTATTTTTATTGTTATTTTTGAATTATAGAAATATAACAACTCCAGAATATTATGCTGATACACGCTTAAACCCAAAGACAACGAAAAAAACGATATATTGAGCGATCCGTTTCCATGGAAACCTAGCGGTATTTTCCGCAAACGTGCTCTTTAAGTAGTCTTTTTTTTTCTGAGAATTTCCCTACTCGCTTATTGTTATATTTCGCTCCACTCTTGTTATCGAAAAACGCCCCTAAAGGAGAAGCGCACTTTTGAAAACTGGGCCAAAAATCGCTCCGACTGATCGAATTTCGCCCGTTTGGTTTAAGTGTGTACGTTAACCCTTTAAAGCGCAGTGATACCGCTCTGGGAACACCAAACTCTGACGTTTTGACTGTTGCCAGTCACGAAGAATAGATTGGATCTCTATAAAAATAATTGCGGGTGACATAGCTCAACGAAAATCCTTAATTTTTAGCACGTCATTTCCCGTAAAAAAATGGTCACGATTATTTTCAACAGCACTGACATATGCTGAGAAATGGAAGAATGCGAGAACGGCTATACAGATTGCCCAATGCTGAAAAAAGGGCAGCCGTTGCCATCGCTCGACTTAACAACAAGCAAGATGGCGGACGAACGAAACGTTCATCGCGTGCCACAGATCTAGAGACCCTTTTTTGACGACAGCTGGCTGTGCCTGTCTCGAAAAAGGGTCTCTAGATCTTTTCCCGAATTAAATAAAGTGCAATTTTAAAGTATTATTTCCTTTAATTTGTTCATACAGAAGTATGTGTAATTGCATATTCAAATTTAAACAGAAACGTTTTCTGGCTGAAATCATGTTCTAGATTTGTTAGCAATTCGAAATCCTGATTTAGCGATTTTGTGAAAATTATGGTGTTCAATCTGCTGCCTAGGTGGTGTAGTGTTTAAGAAAAATATTCTATCATGACTTGGGCCCGGGTTCGAATCACGTCTTGGGCATGCATGTTAACTTGTCCGTCCCTTCATAAGGGGTAAGATGCTGGATGCCCACTGGGTTCTCCCACAGCAAAATGGTCAGTAATTCGGCCTTGGTAGTGGCAAAATTCTTGATGAGTAAGTGCCCGCCCACTTGAAAAAAAAAATATGGTTCAATCTATATAAACTAGCACAGCCAGCTATCGTCAAAAAAGGGTCTGTAGGTCTGTGGCACGCGATGAACGTTTCGATCGTCCGCCATCTTGCTGGTAGTTAAGTCGAGCGATGGCAACGACTGCCCTTTTTTCAGCATTGGGAAAGGGTTGTGCCTCAAAGGGTTAACGGAAACTGATATCTGTCTATCTTCGCAGCTAACCTAACAAGCCCAAAGCGTACGCCACTGGCTTGAAAAAAATACCCAAGCAAACCCCTCTTTCCTTAAATGTACGCAATGGACGGAACTGTATGTGAAGTTAAACAAGTGTTAAACAAATTTACCCTTCTGGACATTTTTCACAGACGCTTGTTAGGGTTAAATTCACATATATTTGCATATATTTGCTTTTCCGCTGCCCATATTAAGGCATTTTCGATAGCTTAAAATCCAATAAAGTCTTATTAAGGGGACAAGGGACGTTAAAACTGAAAACTGTCATTTCTTAATTTTTAGTCTCCAATCATACGTAAAAATGTTTAACACAAAGACTTACATATACATTAATACTAAAAATTAAAAAATAAAATATTATTTTAAAAAATATATTAATATCTTTGCGAAAAAAAAAACGCGCATTCAATATTTTTTTCAAAATATTCCATGCGCATTCCAAATTAATAAAAAGCTGTTATTTTTTTTTTTTTTTTACTGTGTACTTGCAATGCATATATGAACATAACTGCGCATTAAATTTTCAAACAAAAGTTAATTAATAGAGATATAGGAATTTAAATGTAACAATGGGGTGTAAATTTGTAAAAAAGCTACATCTCACATGAATTTATTTTTTCTATGAAGCTTACCCTTGTCACACATAAAAATGAATGCGCAGATATGTTTATATATATATATATATATATATATATATATATATATATATAATGCAAATGCATACTTAAAAAATTATAGCTTTTTATTAATTTGGAATGCGCATGGGATATTTTAAATTAAAAGAAAAGGCGTATTTTTTCAAAAAAATATTAAGTTTTCATTAAAAAAAATATTTATTTTTTTTAATTTTTAGTTTCAATATAGATGCAAAGTATTATGAGAAACAACTATGATTTTATGTTAAACAACTTTACATAGGATTACAAGTAAAAATTCAAAATTGAAAATTTTGAATATTGAACGTCCCTTGTCCCCTTAAATTCGTTGGCGGAGATCCCTCCCCGCTGCGTACACAAACTTGACCCGCTGTCGTCATTCGTCTGGCAGATACTCGTGTCCAGAATTGCGTCAGCGCGTTGAGGAGAAAGGGGGGAGTGGGTGGACATTGAGGGGGGGGCACTTGTCCGGAGATGGACGGAGTTTTCGTTGAGACCACTTATTAGAATTCGAGGAGAGTATTGGATTTTGATATATTCCCGAAAGCAAATACCGCCCTGTCTGAATTCCTCGCCGAAGATTACAAAATAGGGTGGCCGAGCATCTCATTTCGATTTGCAAATAAGGGGGGAAATTTGGAATCCGAGTCACTAGGGATGGAGGCGAGAGGAGACGAGACGAGTACTTATATTTGCTATGCGAGACACGACAGATGTTTCTTATCATCCTATTATATACTTAAGCTGACCCCTGACTCACTGATTCTATAATAATTCTGGGAAACCACTGCGAGATAAAACTTTTACAACCATTACTCCAAAAAAAATAAAATAAAAATAAAGCTTAAAATGCGCAATAACACCGATACGGTTTTTACGATCTGCTCGAAAATTTTCAAAATGATGTATAAAAAATTTAGAAAACATTCTGCGATAATTTAAAAATCTGAAAATCCGCCCGTTCCCAAATTTTAAGGCGATTTTTCGCTATTTTCAGCTCCATTTTATTTCAGTTGCGTGATACGGAGAAAAATGTTGCGTGACAAAGATTAAAAAAAAAAATTGTTAGCTGTCACAATTGGTAGTCTGTCACAATTGGTATTGGCTGTCAAAATGGGTGGTTGAAATGTAAATGGTATTTGTACAAAGTTAGTTGTCGCAATTGGTATGACGTCCTATTGAAGTCAATATCATCAGGCTTTGAAAGGGAAGTTGCGATTCCTATTCGTTAATAATACTTTTCCCAGATTACATAGTTTAATTTTTTTTTCACAAATAAAATGATATCGTCTGCATGAAGCATTGATATAAGAGGGGTTGTTTACACAAAATTAAATCGTTCGAATGCGAAAATTTTCCGCACGTTTCCAGAAAGACATTAAATTCTATTTCGATATATATTAAAAATTGAATTAAGTTACTTATTTTGAGTGGACGAAGATTAAATATATTGGGTATAGACATATTTTCGTCAAATGATTTTTATAGCGCCCCCCCCCCCAATGTAGTTCAACCCTCCCCCCCCTTGTGTTGTCCATCTGAAGTGGATTTATAAGCAGGCCCTTCGGACCAAACACACAAATCTGAAATGCATGTTACATAAAAAAACAAACAAAATAAACTTACTAAGTAAGGGCGATCTCATTGATTGAATTCTTAATTTTTTGAAACATTCAAACCAAAAATTACTAAATTTTATATCAAAATTTACTAAATTTTATACCATAAAAAAATTACGAGAAGTTTTTTTTTTTTAATCTATTACTACTAAGTGGTTAATATTTCTGTAGAAAAAACGCACAACACATTACTTATGACAGCGTCTGCCGCATACAACTTAACTATTCTACCAAACAAATCTATAAACACGTCATCGCATCCTACGCCTACGAGTTCATTTTTTTAATTCCATTACCCAGTTTCACACAATCAAAACCAGTTCCGTCCTCATACATAATTCATTAAGAAGCACGGACCCCCCCTTCCACCGTTCTTCCCTCAACCAATAAGGACAAGGTCCGAGGAGAGAGAAAATGACCAGTGTATAATGTTTGCGGAGAGGCGATTTCTGACCTGAAGCGGTTTCGGTGCGTGCACTTATTGAAATTCTCGGAGAATGCTTGGCGTTCGTTCCTTCGGAGCAATATTCTTCTCCTAAATTGCGTTTTAGTCGGCAGGATGGTTGTATGAGGAGTATGTCACTCCGTTTGCTTGCGAATGAAAGGAGGTAAAATTGTTAGAGGCTTTGTTTTGATCAGGTTAGTGTAAACAGTTCCGAAAAATCGGAAGCTAAATGTTATGGCATGTGAATCAGTGAATGCGCATTTTTTATTGAATTACAGTCAAACCTTATTAGTAAGTCATCTCAGTGGCTGCTTCTCCATTTGATCACACGAGCACACATTAAAATAAACACATTAAGCCTTTCCCAATACTGAAAAAAGGGCAGCCGTTGCCATCGCTCGACTTAACTACCAGCAAGATGGCGGACGACCGAAACGTTCATCGCGTGCCACAGATTTAGAGACCTTATTTTGGCACAGCTGGCTGTGCTGCGTGCCACAGATCTAGAGACCCCTTTTTGGGACAGCTGTCTGTGTGGCACAGCCAGCTGTGCCAAAAAAGGGTCTAGATCTGTGGCACGCGATGAACGTTTCGGTCGTCCGCCATCTTGCTGGTAGTTAAGTCGAGCGATGGCAACGGCTGTCCTTTTTTCAACATTGGGCAATCTGTCCAGCTGTTTTCGCATTCTTCCATTTTTCAGCAGATGTCAGTGCTGTTAAAAATAATCGTGACCATTTTTTTACGGGAAATGACGTGCTAAAAAGGAAAGGATTCTCGTGGAGCTATATCACTCGCAACTATTTTTATAGAAATCAAATATATTCTTCGTGACTGGTAACAGTCATAACGTCAGAGTTTGGGTTTCCCAGAGCGGGAACACTGCGCCTGAAAGGGTTAAGAAGTCACTCCGCTTAGCAAGTCATTATAAGGGGGCCCCAAGAGGATGTACTAATGAGGTTTGACTGTATTAGAAGTACGTTTTTTATTTGCTTTACATTCAAGATGTTCCATGATGATTGGTACAAACTTTAAGAGGAAATAAGGCATGTAATGAGGATTCGAAATCACACAGAAATAGGGGGTCGGATTCGACGTCTTCATGTAGCTGTTAATACAATCAGTACGGAATAAGTGCTAAAATAATAGAAAACTTTTCAACCTCTACTAGTCAAAAACTAATATATGTGTCACACCTCCCCTTAATCTTTGTAACAATCACTATGGGGCACCTTGTACGCTATATATACCTACAGAAAATTAACTTAAAAAAATAAAGCATGAAATACTTCCAGACTTTATATGTGCACTACAGTGCTGTATAATAAAAGTGTATAATAATTCGTGTTTTGCCCTATATGCTGTTATGCTGGTTTTACTACGCTGGAAACGGTATCATAATGTATGCGTCGGCCCTATTTGTTTTTCTTGTTCACTATATTAGAAAATGCATTGTAACACAGTTTCCTTTATTTATTAATTCCTTCTCGCTCCTTTTTCACATGCAAAAGATCTTTAAATCAAGCAAAAGGAATTTTTTTCTTTTGGTTTACGAAATGCATTTTTGCCGGTTTCATAGCTTCTAATGCTGGCAAAAAATCGCCAAATATGGTAGCCAAAATGCTTGAATATATGTACAATTTCGAAAAACTGTCAACATACGTTTTCGACGTTTGAAATTTATGTCACACTCGTGGTAATAATAATAATAAAGTAACAGTACTAAAATCACCAAATCATGTAATATTTTTTTTAAAAAGAAATATCAAATGTAGCAATGATTAACAAAATAACATGCGTAATCGAGTAATAAATGTACAAATGTTTCAAAACCAATTTTATTTGTAGAGATGTTGTATCTACACTTGGTAAGACAACGAGGCTTATAGTGCTTTTAATGGTCAAACCGACACCTTCAGCTATACTGTTTTATGGGTGCAGATTTGTAGTATTAACTATCACAGAAGATTCTTGGACGATTTTTGTTGCTAAATCCAATACGATAAATGTTAGAGCAGCAATGAAAAGATTTTATTATCGAAAAGTTTCCATAGATTGAACCGTATTTTTTGTTCTAGTGGGCGGACACTTACTCATCAAGAATTTTGCCACTGCCAAGGCCCGAATTACTGACCATTTTATTATGAAAGCACCCAGTGGGCGGTCAGCGTCCACCCCCTTATGAAGGGACAGACAAGTTAACATCCATGCCCAAGGCAGGATTCGAACCCGGCCCCAAGGCCGGGAATAGAATATGGTGATAGAATATGCTTCTTAACCACTACACCACCTGCACAGCAGATTGAACAGTATAATTTTCGCAAAATCGCTGAATCAGAATTTCGAAATGTTTACGAATCTAGAACATGATTTCAGCCAGAAAACGTTTCTGTTTTAACCCGTCAGCACGCGCGTCTACTTTTGTAACTCAAGCACTCGCATGGGGTCAATCTTACCCCAGTTTGTCTTTATACTTTTGACTAAAAATTTTTTAAAAACAAATATGTGATATTATAGCGTAAAATACATCAGTTCTATTATGTTTCATGGGAAGAAATCGTGCTTTTCATATTTATTTAGAGATTTTCTAGCAGTTCCTTTAAATATCATGCTTTCTGAGAAGAAAATTTCATATGATATGCTTTATACCTAAAAACCTAATTACTTTATTAATATGATATTAATTTCATTTAATAGCCTTTTGTCAATACATAGCAGCAGTGTAAAGTCAATTTATAGTTAATTTGCATTTAGTTTATACTTAGTTTACGTTAACAACGTAATGAAACGTTGTTAGTCGCGCGGAGTATTTAATCCCAGAGTGGAATTTTCTTCCCTTCCGGATATCAAAGAAACGAAATTCCTTCACCCACCACAACTAGACCTCGACCTTGAAAGGTAAAAGACGGGACAAACTTGTTCTCAAAAAATTTCTCCCATTTTACAAAGAAAAAATGTCGCTGGGGTGAGATTTACCCCAGCGCGAGTGCTTACGAGTTAAATTTGAATATACAATTACACGTACCTCTGTATGAACAAATTAAATGAAATAATACTTTAAAATTGCACTTTAATTCGTTGAAAGAAGTCGGGGAAAAAATATTTTCTACTGTATGTTTTATTAAATATTTACCTTGTTTTCGGTAAAGATGAAAGTACAACAAGCAATCTTCCGATTGATCAGTTTTAGCTTAAACCACCTTAGGCGTTTCAGGTACGTCACCATAGAAACCAGAAACTCATTTTTACAAGAAGAACTCTAAAATTTCAAAAGAAATATCTAGAACTGTGTATCACTACATACATGATTGCCTGGAACACTCATCAAAGCTTCGAGCAGTTTTGCGCAAGAAATTTTCCTCTTTTAATCGAAAGTTCGGTAAAAATGTATCCATGGAACAAAATGTAAATATTGTTTCCAGAAGGGGATTTTTAATTCCATAAAATTGCTGAGGTTTTTTTAAAGATAAATCATGTGCATTAAAATTTTTGATTTGATTTCAATTATCCTGGATGTTTTGAATTCCTGACCTTACAGCAAAGATGTAGTTTTAGAAAAATAGTGTCTTTAAAAGCATGGCATGTTCAAACGAAAAGTGAAAATTACAGTTTTTTTCTGTAATTGTTACGGATTTCGGAAATTTTCAGGGACGTTTAATGCATGTAATATATTATTATAGTTATAAAAAGTTCATTTTCTGAAAAGCTTATTTTGAACCTAGTTAGCTTATTTTAAGCTTTATTAGTTAATATCCTATAAACAATCTTTTGGTTGTTAATAAGATATAAAAGTAGACATTTACATTAAGAATACAAAATTAATTAGTCAGTCTCAAGAAAAGGACCTAATTTTATACACATTTTATAATTTTAGAATGATTTTAGAGCAATAAATCGAAACATGTTTAATAAAAATTACATTCATAGGTACAAAATAAAAACTTCAAATGAACATCGACAAATCGGAACAGAATGTTGAAATTAAGAAATACGCTTACACATTAAGCAAAGTAACATACTAAAGAGGAAAAATCAATTATAATAGAGACCTGATATAACGTGAAGAACAAAAACCATAACTGGAGTACGTTATAAGCGACTAAAAACGACCGGCACAGAGAAAAAGTGCATTGACAAAATTTGCATAAAGTCACTGGAATAGACAATAGAAATGTTAAACCAACAGTAGAGAATTTGAAATCCTACAATTTCAGCAAAAATAACTTCCTCTCTTCAACTGTCTATGGTGTTTTACAATGCTCTTCTTTGCAAATGACTTACACCGCCAGTTTTCGTCATACGTGTACCGTTCTAACACCGTTTATGGTTTTTCAATGAGCTGGTCAACTTTCACAGGAAAAAAAAGAGGGTGTTCCCATGAAAATTTCGAACAATTTTCACTGTAACCGTATCCGTGAGAGCTCTGTTGTTTTAAACGATCCCAGTTTCGAGCTCATACCTCTGAACTACTATATCTGAAATATCATCTCCATCCCATAAACGAACGGCGTATAGAGGTTCATATATGAGAAGTTCTTTACCTTAATAATTTACCATTATATGTATATAGTACAAAATTTCCTTATATGTAAATGTACTAGAAGTCAAAGCCCGTTGTGGAGGTAATGACAACGGGCGCTATGAAAAACTTTTGACGAAAATATGTCTGCACTTAATTTAGTTCATCTTCGTCCACCTAAAATATATTTATTATTCAATTTTTATTATGGTCCCAAATTGAATTTCATGCTCATCTCGAAACGCGCGGTAACTTTTGGCATTCGAAAGATTTCGTTTTGTGTACACAGTCATTCTTATATCCGTGCATACGATTTATTTGTGAAAAAAAAAAATTAAACTATGTATTCTGGAAAAACTATTTTAAAGGAATTGGAATCGCACTTTCCTTTCAAAACCTGATGGCCGTGATACGTTTGACGTCATATCGATTGCAACATCTCAATTTGTCACGCAAATGATTTACTTCTTTTACCCGCGGAAATAAAAGGGAGCTGAAAATAGAAAAAAAAAATCTCTTAAACAATGAGGGAGCCGGTTTATTTTCAGAATTTTGAAGTGGCACAGATTATTTTTTTTTTGTATTTTTTTTTATACATAATTATCAAAAATGTCGAGCGGATAGTATAAACGGTGTAGTGGTTATTACGCTTTTTAATCGTTCTGAACATTTTAATCTTCTTGGAGTAATGGCTGTAAAATATTTATATTGGAGTGGTTGCCCCGAATGGTTAAAGAGTGAGCCAAGGAACAGCGTAACTATATAGTAGGTTATATATATGATTGTCAAATGAGCCTTATTAAAAGTAGTGGTATATATCGTTAGAATCAAGACCAAACTAAACCATTGCTTTTCCATTCCAATGATTCATTTATGAAATCGTGTGGTTAATTATATTTAATTAAGAAAACATAATAAATTACTTTTTCCTTTTTGGTTCATATATTTAATTTGCTCTATACATTTCATGGATTTTCAATTACTTATCGAACGCTACATATCCCTCAAACGTATAAAATCTAGCATGACAATTCTATCAGAAATCTCTTCTTGATGTCATCAAGCTAGCTACTAATGTTGCAAATCCATTTTAAAATTTCCCCGCCTATGTAATGTTATCACTCGTATAATGTCACTTGCAAAATCGATATACGTTATTTGTGTTTTAGTAATTTAACCGATACAAGCTAACTCTAGAAAAAAAAAACGAAAAGAAAAAAACATTTCAAAAGCAATAATTAAAAATAAATCCCTACCATTTACTTCAGTCGTTTATGCTAAACAGGATCATTTAAAGAGATCCAATCGTGGATTAAATGGTCTTCTTTGGTTATAAATAATCCCGAATTTCTTTTTATTATCTCATTTTGAAAACATGCAGACATCTACATTAAGCAGCTTTTTCTTCATTACAACAAAGACTACTGCACTTTTTCAAAGTTGAATAACCGTTTTTAGAGAGATAATATACATAAATAAATAAATTTTAAAAATGCACGATTTTTGAAGAGTTGTTTCGTTGTATTGTATTTTTCTTGCGCAGAAAAAGTTTATGATTAGGATGTTTTTATTCATTGGAAAATTAACTATGAGAAAAACAAGGTAGAAATTTAAGATATGTTTGCATATATACAGGGTGTACAAAAAGTCCCTGACACATTTCAAAATTAAATATAAAATCAACTGATTGGGTTGCGAGATTGCGGTTTGTAACAAAATGCCTCCTATGATGAAAAGTTTTGTTCTAGCAAATAAAAAAATAGTTCTAAATTTCACTCATAGATGGCGCTACTTGACCTTGCATTAAGTTGAAATGCGTATTTCATTTGAGACTTAACCCCTCTTGATTTCTTCCTGTGGGGGTATGTGAAGGATAAAGTTGACTCCTCTCCTGTGGCTGATATCGAAGAAACGAAGAGGGGAATCACACAGGTAATTCAATCAAAATCACAAGCGATGCTACCAAATGCGTGGAGTGAAATTGGAGATGTGGTTAGAGCTACATCAGGTGCACATGTTGAAGTACGGTAGCTGGTTATGCTTATATCTGCTTCACAATATAAAAATGCTGAATATTTAATGGTGAGTTTTGCTTTTACTGTTTCTACAGCGCCATCAGTGTGTGAAATTTGGAACTATTTTTTTATTTGCATAAACAAAACTTTTCATCATAGGAAGCATTTTTGTACAAAGCGCAATCTCGTAACCCAATTAGTTGATTTTATATTTAATTTTGAAATGTGTCAGGGACTTTCTTGTACAGCCTGAATATTCACTCCTCACTTATAAATAAACTCGTGGATTTAAATCTTCTGAACGGTTAAATATTGATCAAATATGCAATCTGGTATAAATATTAAAGGATGTGTCTCTTCTACGTCGGAAAATTATTAATCTAGATTCATAAGGAGTAACCCAACAGCTGGTGTCATAATTTATACCAAAAATGATAGTTCCATCCAATGTAGTCAATTCAACGCAGATTATAACGGAATTATCATCCGTTAAATATAAAATGTGGAACGAGTACTGATTATCCAGAAAATCTGTAAATAAATAAGGTGCACCTTTTTTTTGCAATGGAACAATTTTCTTCACGGGTAAATGAGGATTTTTTTTTTTTCATTTCTGATGTTCAGTAAGTATTCTGAACGTAAGTTACTAAACTCATGTGAGTAATTGCAGATAAATTCTTGTGATTAATGTTTATACGCAGATGCGTCGGACTCCAATGAGGCATTCAAAGATCCAAGTTGCAAAAAAAAGATAGACAAGGAGATGGAATCTATCGACACATCTTTCAATTATGGGAGTTGACCGATTAACTGCATGCATTAATCAGCAACAATACATGTGCAAATAAGATATTGGATTTTATGTATATATGTCTATTTAAACTGTGTTAAGGCAAACCTATACTAAGAGTATCTGCCAGAGGGAGAGTGAGATGGGCGAAGGACTTTTTAAGGAGCTATGCGTACTCGCATTATATCTGGAGAAAACAGGCCAAAACTTAGACCGTTCGATCGATATCCGTGCGGTAGGCCAGCACTCTGAATCTTCACACTTAGCCATCTACTATATTCACTGTCTTATCCACACTGCCAGAAAGTGTTTTATAAACAAAGACTTCAACATTATATATTTTCTCTATTATAATTTTAAAGTTCAAATGAATGACTCAGTATTACTAAGTTTAGATGGCTTTGATGTCTTCTAAAAGTCGTTTTCATTTAAAACGTTCCGCTTCAGTATTTTATTTGTTAGCCAGTGGTGCACACGGGACTTTCTTTTGGAGGGGGTCTGTCTACCTCATAAAGATTTGGACCCCAAACACCTAAAGAAATTATATGTTTCTTCTAACCCCTAAATGCATGAATTTTAAAGACATTCGCTCGATAGTCACGTGTGTAAGCTAAATTTTCTGTATCAGTTTTGTGAATAATTGATTATTTTTTCCAAAACCACGCAGTCTGAAAGAAGTATGTGAAACTTATTATTCACGATATGAATCATTTATTAATAATTATATTTTATATGTGAAATTTGTGTAATAAATTTGGTTTCTACTCTAATCCGGCACTGAAAAATAGGATGCATATATACATCTCTGTGAATTTAAGGGTTAACTCCCTTTTATTGTGCTTTTATTTAGTTATCTTAACTGCTAAAAGTAATAATTTGATAAAGACCTTATTAACATATTTAAGCATAAAAAATAACATGATTAAATGAAGTAAAATAGATAACTCTTTCGGGAGGGATCCAGACCCATTTTTAAATGTACACCATTTAAGAAAAGTATTAACAAACACTGAAATAAGAATTTCTAAATACCTTCGATAAGTATTTTGTATTGTAATACAAAATATTGTTGTAACAGGAAATGTTACTTTCCTAAAATATGGTATCACAATACCGTTCAGTGTGTAAACAGTTTAAATTGCTAGTAAGTGTAAAATAACCAAAACATGCTTTCTTGCAACGAAAGTATAACAACGTCTTTTTCTAATAGTACCATATATTTTTTTTTCAGTTCCTTGTTGGATGATAAAAATATATCATATGGAAAAAGTTTAGGAAATCTTCAATCATAAAACTAGGATTTATTTATTTTTGCTATTATTATCCTATTTTCTGGGACCATCTGCCGATGTACTACAGTCTTCAAAAGCGTATATTTCTTTATTCTAAAACTTGAAGGAAAATATTTGATACATAAGAACTCTGGGAAGAGGAAAATAAAAAAAAACTAATAACTCACAATACGTGGAAAATATAGGATCGGAACTTTTATTCGCTGATGTTTTGATTTTTTCCACCCTATACGGTAAAAAAAATTCTAAAAAATACTAGATATAGCTTTAAAAACAACTTCGGTTAACTTTTGTTTGTGTAAAACTTCAAACATGAAAAATATATATATATTTGAAAGGGTTGAACTCTAAACTTTCTGTTACGACATAAACGCAGAATCTCTCTCCAGCTGTGAAATGTTGAGACTGTCAATAGAAAGAATTCACCAAAATTCCATAATAAAAGTTTTCACGACAAACGTTATTCCACGAAAGTTTATTGGGGTTTTGACAAAAGCAGCCCTTGCAGAAGTAAACAAGGAAACGCAATAAATAATAAATTTTAAAAATTAAACAACTTTTTCGATACCAAGAAGAAAACTCTCCCTCAGTTACCGTCAAAATTTCAATCAATCTGGTGACGACACCTGAATATTGACACCCCTCCAGAATATATAGGTACCACCTCACCTTTCGAAACTGGATTTACTGCGCACGTATCATGGACATCTTCTGCGGAAGACATCACCAACATACAGGCGATAGCGGGGGCTAATGGGACACTTTTTTTTTAATTTAAGCTGTATTTTTCAGTGAAATATGCAGATATTTAAAAATAGATTATATTATATTAAACCGTGCACATGTGATTATCAAAAAATCCATAATGTGTTTTGAAAGCCCTATTAATAAAAAAAAATCCATTATTGAATTTATATCATTGTCCCATCAGCCCCATATGCAGGACTAATGGGGCAACTATAAAAAAAAAATTATACTAAATTAATCAATAAATAAAATCTAAATTATGTGAAACTATCTAATTACAAAATATTAATATCAATGTCCTTTCATTTTTTTTCATTTGTGAAGTAATATTTAAGGTCATATAGAGAAAAAAAAACTCAAAGTTGTAGATGATCGCATAGTTTCTCTGTCAATTTTAGGAAGTAACGATTTCGACACTATTTCAGCAATATCAGTCCAATGTTTGTCTTCTTTTTCTGGATATTTGAATTTAAAACAGCCAGTTTTTTTTCCTTGGATAGTTCACATGCTTGGGTAGTTCATTGCTAATCTTACTAATGATACCGATCTAATGGAACACTTTTCGTTTTCCTGCAAATTTAACTAAAACAAAGTCATTTTATGTTTAATTTTTTTGAACATCTCTTGGATATTGCACCATTAAACTCGGTTGATGAGATCTGTAAAGACAGGCTACTATCTACAAAACTGTCTGAAATTTTGCACAGTTCATATTGTAAGGCTGATTAATTTTTATTAGGCCGAAATGTTTTAAATTATAGGCCAAATTAATTTTCAACAACTTTTAGTCATAATTTACATCTAAAACATAAAATAACTGCTTTACTGTCTGTTTAGCTGTCTCATTAGTCCCCATATCAACAGTCCCATTAGACACCACAGTGTAAGAATTCAGAATTTCAAGAATAGAAAATCATATGTTCTATCACACAATGCGTGATTTATATTATCATAACCTATATGATATCTGCTATATTGAAGAATATTTTCATTAGTTATTTTAAATTGTTAAAAAATGCAATAAAATATTAAAATGTACTTTGTGCTAGAAACAGCAATGATTTATCAGGTTTAATACTTAACTACAATGGCTGACCTGTTGTTGTTCAAAGATGTAGTATTACTGTACCCATTCTGTGGCATACAAACGTTCCATAGAAATATTTTACTTTGCGCCCCATTAGCCTTGCGTTGTTATGTGAAGAAAACAATCCTTAAGAGCCTTTGATAATATTTGGTTTTCGATAATAGGCATCTAGTACAGTAGACAATTATTCTGACGCGCACTGGCATATAACATTGTGTGTAAGTGTGGGGGGGGGGGGGGTCCTATTGTAGAAAATACTATTTTCAGATAGGTGATGTCTGATTTTTTTTGGGGGGTAACAATTGTCCCCCTTTGCCCCTAGTAAGTTACGCCTATGTTGAGTCGTATACTAAAAAGAGTGTATCACGTGATTAATTAGCTAAGATGATAGTAATCATTTGGACACGGCCGGCTTCCGGTTGCTCCTGCCAACATTATTACATGTCTATGGCACGTACAATGCATGGTCTTTAATGAAATCTCTGATACCGAACTTGTAACCATTCGGTCACAACTCCGACCTTACCAGAGGCCTTACCAATGGGCTACTATTATTGCACAAAGGTTTGCCATGTATGGAAGAGTGTTGTTATAACAATCTTCTCGGGAATGATTTTTTAACATGAGGCATGTGTGTCTGTCAAGTTTCTCAATAGCCGCCCAGCTGGTGTAGTGGCTGGCAATCCATTTTATCCCACCTTGGTTCCGGGATCGATTCCCGGCTTGGATTTGGGTGTTACCTTGCCCGTTCTTTCACTGGGGGGTAACGTTGGCTGCCTACTAAGAGCCATCACAATAGAATGGCCCAATATTCGGGCGTTAGCAGTGCCAAACGCCTGAGGGTCAAACGCCCGAGGAAAAGTTTTCTGGAATCAGTATTTCTTCTACTCTATATTTAATTATCTCTTTAACAGTGCCAGTAAAAAGTACTTTCAGACAAATCCGATATAATAAATTTAATTCTAACAAAGTGGTCTAAATGTTTCTACGAGAGTGTCTTCATCGAAAGAAAATATAAATGTCTCCTGACAAGAACTGTACAAAAGTGCATTCGCCATATGGAGAGAAATTTTTTTGATTGGTCTCTAACGAGAAGAGGTTTATCTTTATATAGATTGTTCTTTACTACTTTTTTAACAGCATTTCTAACTAGAGCCAAATTAACTGTTTTCAGTGTAATATATTATTTATACCTTCCTCTTTCTACAAATAACTTATAACGCAGTCTTTAATGAAGTTCAGGTTTAAATGTTGAGCTTGAAACTTGGTAATATCATGATAAATTTTTTGTTGTTGCTCAAGAGTTCTTCACCGAATTCATTAATTTTCTTAAGAGATATATTCATTGGAAATCTGAAAAAATTTATCCAACTTTTATTTTTACAGGATGCTGTAAAATGTAAAAATACATTCTATATTTAGAATGTAATTTTCGCGTTTAAATTTTCAATAAATTAAACGTAACTTTCCTTGATTAAAATTCAAATCATCTCATTTTTAACTTTCTACATTCTCCGTGCCCATTTTTGCAATCGTAAGACTTTTCACAGTATATTTCTATTGTGTTCTTGTTATTCTTACAGAAATACCTAATTTTTAAAATTACTCGCTAAATTATATACTGTGTAAAAGCTTTGTGTAAAGTCAATATATTTAGATAATTATAATTCATAAATTAAAATTTTATAATCAAATATAAAATAAATTCGGTTATTTTGAATGTTTATTATTTATTTATATATTCAAAATAATTCATAGAACTGAAAAATTTACATTTTTAAGGTTAATCACAGGGGCAATTCTTAATAAATTAATTGATAAATAGGTTATTTAACCTATCTTTCAAAATTTACATTAAAATAAATTAAAATCTTATCAACAGAAATTAGCACAAAGCTAAACGGAATATCGCGGAAATAATGTTTTTCTGATTCAAAAAACTGTAGCTGAAACAAATGTTCTACTGATTCAAAAAGAAAATGGGTTGGCTCTATTTCAAAGGCTTTTTTGCTGAAACAACCAAACTTTTCTTAATTCAACGAAATATTTTGTCAATTTAAAAAAAGTTTTGTTAAAACCAACAAAATTATTCGGTTGAAATAGCGCCAAACAAAATTTGTTCAATTCAACGAAACACATTTTTCCGTGAGCTTAACATCACTTTTCAAGCACGCAAAAAAGATATGTGCTACTCTTGACGTATTCAAGCACGTCATTATAAGTAAGCTTTAAGCCTACAGTGCATACTGTGGTCAATCGGCTACACTCTCATTTTTAAGCAATAAAAATAATTTTTTTTCTAGTTATCGTCTAAAACATGCATTTAAAATAAATATAAGACCATTATGAAAATAATTTTAGTTTTTAAAAATGCATGGCAACATTATTTTTTTTTGAGCAAAAAATAGCATGTATTCATAGTATGTGTGTTGATAAATTCGCTGATAAATTTGTGCAGGAATTTTCGATTGCTTCTAATTTTTACTGATGAATGAAAATAAATACCAAACAGTTAAAAAATAGCGGTATAGTACTCAATACAGTAGAATTAAGTTACATTATTATCTTTTACTTCATGAAAGCTGTAAGGTTTTACATTCGAAATTCTCGAATTAGAACATTTTCTTTAATTTTTATAGAAAACTACGCGTTGAAATTTTTTTTAAATATTTTTCCTAGCATAAATAAGCCTTAGTGAAGTTAGAATTTCATTTTCAGCTCAATTTTTAAAAAAATCATTCAATGTAAAGTTATTAAAATCATCACAGCCGGAGCTGAGCATTTCGACGTTATATAAGTTATTTTTCACTGACATGAGTTCAGCTGCATCGCTTTAGTAAGTCAAAGCTGACCATTCGAATCCAGAATCCCATCTCTTATTTGCGGATCGAAATGAAATGTTCAGTGACCCTCGCGGCTGCCACGGAAACGCAATTTAGAAGGGGGCGATACTGCCTCTGGAACCGGACATCAAACATTCTCCGAATTTTAATAAGTGGACTCAACAAAAGTCCATCTCTCCCACTCGGCAAATGCCACTGTCCACTCACTCCACTCTCCCCCGCATCCAGTGGCGCAAGATTCCGTGGACATTCGGGATAGATAAATGATGGATTGACGATTGGAAGATTAATGTTTTCAGTTTCCCTGTAATGCGTTTTCAGAGTAATGAGAAATGATGACGGGGATCCGAATTTAAAATTTTGCTTGCTGAATTTAAAATTAGTATGTATGTTTTGGTGAAGTAAGTCCACCAAGAAGGTTTGAGTCTTCCTCTGAGCAAATATACAGAGAAAGCACTGTAGCAAAAATTTTCATATAGTACAAAAAATTTAAACAAGTATGTGCAGTTTAACCCTTTAACGCGCAGTGTTCCCGCTCTGGGAACACCCACTCTGACGTTTTGACTGTTGCCAATCACTAAGAATAGATTGAAATTTCTATAAAAATAGTTGCGGGTGACATAGCTCCACTAGAATCCTTTACTATTTAAGCACGTCGTTTCCCGTAAAAAAATGGTCACGATTCTTTTTAACAGCACTGACATCTGCTGGAAAATGGAAGAATGCGAGAACAGCTAGATAGATTGCCCAATGCTGAAAAAAGGGCAGCCGTTGCCATCGCTCGACTTAACGACCAGCAAGATGGCGGACGATCGAAACGTTTATCGCGTGCCACAGATCTAGAGACCCTTTTTTGACGCCCAGCCAGCAGATCTAGAGACTCTTTTCGATGTGCCGGCACAGCCAGCTGCGTCAAAAAAGGGTCTCTAGATCTGTGGCACGCGATGAACGTTTCGATCGTCCGCCATCTTGCTGATAGTTAAGTCGAGCGATGGCAACGGCTGCCCTTTTCAGCATTGGGAAAGGGTTGCGCCTCAAAGGGTTAAAGAGGCACGCAAGCTGTTAGCAATGGAGAAGAAATAATTTAAATGCAATCAAGCCCTTTTAGTTAAATATTGGTTAAAATGCTAATCCGCTTATCGGTTGAAAGAATAACCCGCTTAATGGAATGTCGGTTAAAAGAATATTCCGCTTAATGGAATGTCGGTTAAAAGAATTTGTCGATGTGCCGAACAGTAATTGTCAATTTCATCCCGGATAATTTGATATCCCGTTTATTAGAACAATTTTTCGTGTGAAATGAACTGTTCCATTAAGCGGGTTGGACTGTACTAAAGAAATACTTTCAATTTAGGGATGGACGCGAGACGAAAAATTCGCGTCTCGCAAAATAGCTTAAAAGCTTTGTCTCGTCTCGCAAAAATCCCTATATCGTAATGTTAAAAATGTGTGTCTCGTCTCGCATAAAAGCTGTAAATCTCCGTCTGGTCTCGCAAAAAAGTCGTCTCGCTTCTATCCCTATTTCTATTTTAGACAGAAGCATAAACGCAAAGCTGTTTGATCTTTCTAATATTTTTTTCTTTCGTTTTATACCGTTTGTTTTATTCTATTATATCCGAAAACAACACAGATGGGAGGATTTAATAATATTAGATTTGAGAGGGGAAACGCGTATCTTCAAATTTCTCGAAAAAAATATAACCTCTTTAATATAGAAGAAGATACCGTCAAAATGGGAAAATAATAATAAGGTATCTACTTTATTTGACATTAATTAAATTTCTTTTGTAATCGATGCCAGGCCATTTTCTTGGACACTCTTAGAATAGAAATAGTTTTATCTCAATTCTGATTTAAGAAGGATGAGTTGAGAAAAGTGTTCCAATTGCGTTGAAAAAAAAAAATTATTTTTACTCGCAAGTTATTATATAGTTAAGTAATTATGGCACAAGTTACAAGAAACAAGTAATTGCAGCAGATTGTGTTGCAGTAACTTGTTACAAACTAAATTCAATACAGCATACAGGTGTAAGTAATACATTTTTTTTTACTGTAGTATTTTTAATTTACGGCTAAGAAATGTCTTATTACAGATACAAATATTCTCTTTTTGCTAATGAGTGTAGATAGTCTTTAATTTTGCGAAAAAGATTGAATATATAGGGGAATAATTTTGCAAAATCCTAACAGTCAATTTTCCCCTAGACTATTAGTGTCTTAATAGTATAGAAAATCCTATCCGTATCCAGTCTATTTTTTTAGAGTGCAATATAAAGAGATTTTTCCTTTCGAAAAAAATCGAATATATGAGGAATTATTTTTCAAAATCCTAATAGTTTATTTTTCCTGAACTATTACTGTCTTAGTAGTCTAGAAAATCCTATGAGCATTCTGTTTTTTAAATGCGTGTACAAAGAAATTCTTCCTTTCGAAAAACAATCGAATATATGCTAAAATATTTTGCTCGAGATGTATTTTTACATTTTGCGCCATAAATTACATACCGAAATTAATATCAAATGAAACCTTCAAACAAACATTTTAGGAGATGGCTGAAGTGTGAAGGTCCAAGGTTGTGACCTACTGCGAGGCTGTCGATCTAACGGTCTGGAGTTTGGGGCGGTTTTCTCTACGTGTAGAACCCCCTTAATAAAGTTAGCCGCCAAAGTCGTTGCCCCTCCTTCCCCTTAAGCAATCGGCCCTCGTATAGCTTTGCCTTACCAAAAAAAAAAAAAAAAAAAAAAACAAGCAACTGTGAAATCGTGACTAAAAATCAAGGTGTATCAAGCTAGTGACTTAATGATGACATCCGCGCGCACAAGGGACGGGTCAAAGGGGGGGGGGGTCTGGATCCCACCCAAAAGAGTTATCAACTTTGCTTTGTTAAATCATCATGTGGGTTTTGACATTTTCATATAAGACTTTATCTCAAATTCTTATTTGTAATAGCTAAGTACATAGAAACGTATCATTAGAGAATTTTTCGTGACAAAATATGCATTCAGCGTCTTTGTTTTCCGGGTCTTGAGTGGATGACATGAAAACCCATTACAATATTACCCAGTATTCCATAATACCCGACACGCCGTCTCGGAAAACGAACCTTTAAAACTCATTGGCAAAACACTGTCATCTAAAAAATAACCACAGTTCAACAAACTACCATTCTCTTAGTGTACATTATGCGTAACATCCATGTTCATGTCACGTGTTTACTAGTAAGTTAAAATGTTTGAAAACTTATCTACAAAAACCCTTGAAAATCACAAAACATACTTTGTTCTGTAGCGAGTGGTACGGAAACAGAGAGCGGTCCACTCTTACTACATTGTAAGAAGGGAATCTTTCTTGAGTTGTTCATGGTATTCCCTTGTGGCAATAGCAACTAACAGAGCCAAAAACTTGGTAATCCATATTTCTCGACTATTCCATAATCACCTCCTCTCCTCTATATCAAAAACATGTAAGTATGTCGAAGTGCAGGAAGTTGTTATAAAAAAATGGTCTCAAAAAAATATTGCTCCACATTTTTTTCTGTTGGTTGTTGTCATAGCTTCATGGGCTGGATCGCCTCTCTAAAAATCGTGTGCGCTACTGAAGGGAAATATGGCCAAAAGTATTTTAAGAATAAGGCTCTTGTGTACTAACTTCTGAAGTCGATCGCCGCAATGTTATTCTATGGAGAAAACGGACTTCACTACTACCACATTTCGAAACAAGCTATTGCATATTTTTCATCCATTCTTTTTTCTCCCCTTAATCTTAAAATACTGATCTACATTTATTTTTAAACAGAATTTATCTAAAGCTATTAGAATTACAATAATTACATCTGAAAATAACATGAAATTTGTCCAGAAAGTAAACTTTCTTACAAGGTGTAATTAATGTACTTCTAATTGCTTTAGATAAAATCTGCTTAAAGATGAATGTAGATCATTGTTTTCAAATTAAGGGGAAAAAAGAATGAATGAAAAATATGCAATAGTTTGTTTCGAATTGCGGTAGTAGTGAAGGCCGTTTTCTCCATAGAATAGCATTGCGGCGATCGACTTCCGAAGTTAGTACACACGAGCCTTAAGTGGTCCCGCCTCTGGAAATCACAGAAAATGTATTAGAGAAAAGACACTTCATTGTTTTCAAATTAAGGGGAAAAAAGAATGAATGAAAAATATGCACTAGTTTGTTTCGAATTGCGGTAGTAGTGAAGGCCGTTTTCTCCATAGAATAGCATTGCGGCGATCGACTTCCGAAGTTAGTACACACGAGCCTTAAGTGGGCACCGCCTCTGGAAATCACAGAAAATGTATTAGAGAATAGACATTTCATTGTTTTCAAATTAAGGGAAAAAAAGAATGAATGAAAAATATGCAATAGTTTGTTTCGAATTGCGGTAGTAGTGAAGACTGTTTTCTCCATAGAATAAGCATTGCGGCGATCGACTTCCGAAGTTAGTACACACGAGCCTTAAGTGGGCACCGCCTCTGGAAATCACAGAAAATGTATTAGAGAAAAGACATTTCATTTTTTTCAAATTAAGGGAAAAAAGAATGAATGAAAAATATGCAATAGTTTGTTTCCAATCACGAGCCTTAAGTGGGCACCGCCTCTGGAAATCACAGAAAATGTATTAGAGAAAAGACATTTCATTGTTTCCAATTAAGGGGAAAAAAGAATGAATGAAAAATATGCAATAGTTTGTTTCGAATTGTGGTAGTAGTGAAGGCCGTTTTCTCCATAGAATAGCATTGCGGCGATCGACTTCCGAAGTTAGTACACACGAGCCTTAAGTGGGCACCGCCTCTGAAAATCACAGAAAATGTATTAGAGAAAAGACATTTCATTTTGACTTCGCCAATCTGCCATATTGGCTTACACCCTTTTTTCAGACAGATTTTCGCAAATAAGTCTTTACATGTGTTTCACTTTGGAACGACGTTTCCAGTACTCACAACACTTGGAACTGCACTCTGAAGAACTCTCAATGTAAAAAAAATAATATTCGGTAAAGAGCGCTTCATCACTGTGTGAATATTGCAGAAGAAAAATTCTCCAGAATCGATATATCCCAGAAATTGGCTAATCATTTCAGCAACAGAATGCAGCAGGCTCTCTATGTTTCGAGTCAATATCCATTAGCTTGGTTGGGTTCGATTAGGACAATGCTACGCAAGTGTTGTCTGCTAATGAAAAAAATTTTGGGTTGAGGACATTTTAAGGGGTTCTAACGCATATTCAGATTACATCTGGAGTATAGTGGATGTCGGACGATTTGTTGTAAGGCAAGACAGATATTGACAGCTTTTTTTTTTTTTTTTTTTTTTTGCCAGACGGTAGAAACATAAGCATTACGATATAAGGATTTTCCAAGGCGAGCCAAACTTTCCGGCTATTTCCCGAGGCGTGAAAGGGCTATTTTTTGTCGCGTGTCTATCCCTAAACTGGACAAATCCGCTCAAAACTCTAGACCGCTAAATCGACAGCCGCGCGACAGGGCAGAACCCTGGACCTGCATACTTCAACCACCTACCAATAATCAGTGTCTTATTCACATGGTTAATTGGTCGGTCAATATTGTTTTACCCTTGCAACATTATTATGAATGAGTGCAGAGATTTTTATTTCTTTGTACGGAGTAAATAATGTATTGCAGCAACGAAAAATTTTAGTATATTCGGGTTTAAAAATAAAAAATCAATTTAGACCATATTTAATTTTTTTGTTGACAAGTTTATGCGTGGCTTCGCTACGTCCGTGTATGTATGGATGCATGAACTTATGATTGTACAATCCTTTTTGATTAACTTTGAATCCATTTTGACTATTTTTCTCATGACGTCTGTATGTGCATATGTGTCTTGCATCACTAAAAAATCACTAGAAATGCATAAGATGAAACATTTTTTGTTCAAACGACAACCAAATTAACTAACATAAAAACATTTTATTTCTTGTAACGGCGATTTTAAAACGCAAGACAAGTGCATTTAATTAATAGACTAAACAAAGTTTTTCTAAATCTTCGAGTGGTGATAAATCTCACTAAGCTCTCAAAATGAAGAATTGCACACATTAATTAATTAACTTTCAAGGAGTATAGTTTGAAGTTTAACACATTCAGTGTACAATTTTCTACTAATAGATATATAATTAATTGTTGAACTTCCCCCCCCCCACCCCGCTTTTAAAAACGAAATAAATATTTTTAAATATTCGAGAAGATGTCATTTCTATATTTTTTCTTTGAAAGTGAAAAATATGCTATACAATTAAACCCCAATTTAACGTTGCCTGAATTTCACGTTTTCTACCCTACAGCCTTTTTTATGGGTCTAAAATATTTACCTATGTTTGTAATGTTAAAAAATATCGTTAATATAGTTACATTCAACTATTAACGTCTTTTACTGAAACGGATATCTCGTATCATGATCGAAATGCTAATGGGAAAGCAATTATAATTTCCATGGGTATAATTGAAGTGATTCAAGTTGTAAAAGTTGTTTGAAAATTTTATCGAGAACTGCATCTCAAGACAGAAATTTACGAAAACACACACGTGTTCAAAATTAAATTTGCGCTGCAAGTAGTAAAAAGAATTCACAAAATAAATAACCGATTTCTTTAAAAAATATTTTTTAAAACTAACGTCATTGTCAGCACTTAGTTTTTCTCCAACTCCGATATAGAATTTCCCCCGCATATAACGTTATTTTTTTAGATTCCTTGAATGATGTTAAACCAGTGATTCACTGCATATACGAATTTAACACACTCTTTGACCAAGATTATTTTCGAGTTTTAACCCTCAGTAGCTAAATAAATAAAAAGAAAGAAAAAAAAGAAAGAAAAAGAAAATGAAAAACCCCACAAAGGCTCAAAAGAAATACACGTGTACAGTGTAGTTATAATTAAACTCCTCCTATGAACAGTCCTCTATAGCTTAAACAGGCGAACGGATTGTAACCAAAATTAGTTCAAAAAATATCCACTAGGTGGCGTTTTGCATGAGAAACGGCAAATTTAGTGATGGAAATTGCCAATTACAAATATACAACCAATTTCAACATTTATTCGATAGTTTTTAGACATTTATTCACTAATTTGGCTAATATTTGAGCTAATTTCACCATGCAAAGTGCCATCTAGTGGACATTTTTTTAACTAAACTTTCTGAAAAAGTCCCTTAAGCGCAACTCGTGCACAGTCGATATGCTAATTTTAGTAGCAATCTGCTCACCGGTTACAGCTGTAGAATACTGTTCGTAGGGGAAGTTTAATTATAACCACCCTGTATATTGGCTTACGGTAACTCCAACAGCGACAAGAAAACTAAAAAATACCATGCATAAACATTTGTTTAACAAAAACTAGGCATAAAAATTAATATACGAAATTGTAGATATCCCTTATCAGAAAGGATTACAGAATGATTAATTATGCCCGTGTTTTTTCTTTAATGTTCGTATTTTAAGTTATAAGTGATGCATGCAGCACAACACAAAAAAAAAAAAAAAAAAAAAAAAAAAAAAAAAAAAAAAAATTTCGTTTCAAAGGAACACTGTTTGCCTTCTTGATTCTTTTCGGGACATAAGTTTTTATGGTAGAATTTGGTGCTTCATTTAAAGTGTTTTTATGTCCTATCTTGCGAAAATATATCGTTATGTTTACAAGAAATAAATGCAGTTTTGTGAAACGGGTAATCGTTTTTATTTAATTTTTTAGGCATGCTCAAAAACCCGTAGTATATTTTTGTTTATATATGTGGTTAAATGTGCTGTTAAAAAAAATGAAAGTCATAAATAGAAGAAAATATTTTTTTAATAAAAAGCGTTTTTGAAAAATAATATTTTTTAGGAATGCAGTACGCCATGAAATCGCATTTGTACACTAAACCGGAAATTCTAAACGACTGATTGAAAAATAAAGAGGTTTTTTTTTTTTACTAAAAAAGCTCTTCGGATAAAAGATATAAAAAAAACATTTAAAGCTCTTTTACAGGGTCTTGCAGAATTATTTTATGGGGGATATAGAGTAAATTTGAGGTAATCTCGCCAAGTTTGACGACGATTAATCGCCAAATTTGACTTAAGACAGACTTTGATGCTGGAAAGTGTTTCATAATCTACGCGATTGGTATGATTTATATTTTTTTTATATGGTTCACCATATTTTACATGCATATGCTATTTTCGTAAGCACTCACGTACGAAAGTCGCATATGGCCACAGCTGGTCCAGCGTAACTAATAATACAGTAATTAATTGACAATACAACAACAGCACAGCATGAAAGACACGGGGCTTCCCGCGCGATTAGACAGCCCTCCCATCAAATAGAGTTAATCCGCTTAACCAGTGAAACTGCCTACCTTTCAACCACCCCACAACCCCCCCCCCCCCCACATGCGATCAATTTAATCGGCCAAACAAGCCGTGCCTTTCATCCGGTCAGGCCCGTTGTTGTACACTTCTCAGACAATATGTTACGTGGTACATAGACTGCATACGGCGATTGTACGCCCGATATCGACTCCTAGCTGTCAGACACAAGCTCTGATTGAAACGCATTGTCAGGGAAGGCGTTCTCATCGCATTCATCATCCCGAAATGGGTATTGCACTGACAGACGGAGGTTTGGCACATGCACACGTGAACGATCCGTCCAATCGCGAACCGCCCAGGTGGAGAGATTCTCGTGTGTGCATGCTTGGCTTCGTACGTGAATCGAACTGCGGAAAGAGAAAACACAGTGTAATAGTAATTGCAAATTACTTCTGGGGTTTTAATATAGTACAATTTGGCTATTTAAATAAAATTTAAAAGTATTAGTAAGTATGGCGAATTTTTCAGAACGTTTAGTTAAAAAAATGTCCACTAGATGGCACTTTGCATGATAAAATCAGCTCAAATATTACCCAAATGACTGAATAAATGCCCAAAAACTATTGAATAAATTTTAAAATTGTTTGTGTATTTCGAATTAGCCCTTTCCATGATTAAATTTGCCGCTTTTCATGCAAAATGCCATCTAGTGGATATTTTTTGAACTATTTTTTTTTAATTCCTTAAGCGCTTATCGTGTCTAGCCAATATACCAATTTTGGTTACAATCCGTTCACTCGTTTTAGCTATAGAGCACTGTTCATAGGGTAAGTTTAATTATAATCACCCGTGTGTATATGTACTGCAATTGTTTCTTGTGCACTATTCCCATAACCAGTTTTTAAAGTTTAAAAAAGTTACTTAGAACTCAATATACGAACGATAAACTGACGCTGAACGCATTCGTTGTAAATTTTATTCACTTCACTTTAAAATCCAATAGCTATTATATTCGAACGGGACCAATCAATTTTGCTGTCTCCACAAACAGGCAACAAAATGTATCTGTTGTCTCCAAGAATACACTGGTACACGACGCACATAACAGTATACGGATACATTCGTTTAAAAAACATAAGAAATGCCGTTTCCATTACAAAGCAGGAAAAACACAGAAAAGGCGTCAGTAATGGAATCAACGCGAACATTTATCATTTTCTTCCGTGTGTAACTAAAAGAAATACGAAAGTGAAACACAAAAATAGAATTCGTTTTCGGGAAAGAGAACTACATACATATGTCTTGGAGAAGAGGAAAAGAAAGTATTGAGTGTGTTTATATAACTGGCATGTGGAATATTCATTCTTCTTTCCAGGTTTTTTCGTGCCCCTTAGCCGTAAAACTTTAGAATTCTGTCACTAAACGGTAAAAATTAGGCAATATGTAGGGAATACCTGGAAAAGAATTGTTTTTCTTTTCACAAAGACTTTATCAGAAAGGTATGATGACTTTATCAGATCAGACTTTATCAGTCACAATGATTTTATCAGAAAGGTATCATAAGAAAGGTATGATAAAGAAATGTGTGCTTTTTGATTATATCTTGTTTTTACTCCATTGATATTTTATTTAATTCAATGGTGGCTCTTTTTATTAATTTTAATTTATGTGATGTAAAAAGATGCAATAAATCATTGTTTATAAATTGTTACACATAAACATAGTTTTCTTCTATATATTATCAAATAGATGCAAGTGTCATATTTTAATATAGATTTCTTTTTGTTTCTTTAATACTAAATTGGAGAGAGATTTGGCACCTCCTAGCCAAAAGGTAGAGGGAAAATGTTAATATAGGCATCCTCTTTTGTTTTTGACTTAAAGATGTTGTCATTTTGAAAATTCTAGATTTTTCACGTTCATTAACAAATATAACAAGCTTACAAAGTAAGAAGTGTCAAAACTATGATTAATAACACTTATTTTAATTCGAAAACGATTTAGAAAAATCTTTTTCGAAAATGGGGTGCAAATATGAGCCCTCCCCAAAAAAGTCTGAAAAAATAGTTTTAAGTGTTTTAAAACAGGATAAACCATACAAAAGACAGAGAATTTATCTATTACAGAAAAACAGCATATTTACAGAATTGGCAAGCATAACTGGCTCTTTCAGCTCCGGCACAACTAAGTTAGCCCACGTTTGGCACATAAAAAAAATTAACCCACACTTATCCGTGAGTGTCTTCAGAGAACTTTCCATCACAAAATATGCAAATCGCATCCCTCAAGTCTGGTTTATCCATATTGTTGCGTTTCGCAATTTGAATTTTCTTTTTTTTTTTTTTTTAATCCCCTTGGTTTTCTGACCCTTGCCCCTTGGCTGGCCTCTTACCCTAGGAAAACTCAAGGACTTTTTTGAGAGAACTTTTGTCAAGCAACTTGTTTAACTAATCCTTGTATTGTGATCCAGTGATGAGGCTGGACGTTGCTGATTTGCGTTAACTAGTAGTGGTTCTCTTCTTAATGTTCGGGACAGGAGTAAGTCAAACGGAGAAACTGCAATTGAAGTTTTCCAGGAAACATTGCGGTGTTTTAGCAGCCTCATCAACTGGCATAACCAGAGCTCGATTGCTTGCATATCATGATAATCTGTAACCAAGATATTCCCCTTAAAATTTGGACCCATATTTACACCAACCTTACCTAAGAAAGATGATCATTATCACATGTAACAGTAAAGGCCCGTGCGAGTAAAGGCGTGCTTCTAAAAGTAGATTAGAATCTCCGCTTTTGGGATACTACTGTGAAATTATTTCATACCAACCATAAGAATATGAAAAGAAAAATATTTCAAATGCCTGTCTAAAATTTGAAGTCCATAACAAACTCCAATCCACACACAATAACTTACGCTGTATCCACACTACTTGACAAAAATTGTTTTTCAACTGCTCTCTACTATGTTAAATCAATAAATGTGATGCCATGTACTATTCTGGTCTCCAGTCTTCAACATCTCCTATAGTCTCTTTGGTAGGGGTGTCCACATTTACACCTGTGCCTGTTTGTACACGTTTTCCTCTATTATAAACAAAACAGATTTTATTTAGTAATGTTTTATGTTAAAATTATGTCTAATAATTTTTCTGTTCACAGAAATTCAATGCATGCGCAGCAGTAAATCAGTGACTATTATAGTTTTTTTTCCAATTTATTTAAAAAATTTCTTATCTAACGGTATTTCTCAGAAATAAAGGCGATTTTTTTTAATATAAAATAATAGAATATATTTTTGAAAATTTTGTCAGCAGCATCTACATACTTTCAATTAGCCACTATTGAAATATGATCTATTTAACCAAAGAAGTAACAGCGTTATAGCTTGTTGAATATTCCATCCTGGTGTGAGATAATTTTTACTGTATCAAATTATTAATTAATACATACATAGTCAAAGTCAATGAAGTTCGTTTACTAAAGGGTTTGTAATTTTAAAAATGTGACATAGTCGAAATGTTGTAAAATGCATAAATATATGCAATTTCATACTATGTACGAATGCCACAAATTAAAAAAAAAAGAAAGAATTCAAAGTTCGCATAAAATTTGCATTTTTAATCCTAACTCTTTTCAATAAAATTCGTTCATTAGAAAGAACAAGAATAATGTAGCCTTTCGTGTAAAATTCTGAGTCAGTGACGTCAGAAGAAGAAAATAACATATAAGGACAAGCAATTCCCAAACATTATCTATGGTAAGCATAAGCATGAAGCGAGGTGGGGAGCTACTGTTCTTGCAAAATGCAAATAAATCATACAACAGCACCAAAATATTGTTTTGCAGCACCAAATTAGCCGAATGTTCCACTTGACACAACCTGCAGTGAGTATAGTAATATAAAACAATTCACTACAACTGGAAATAGTCGTTTAAGAAAAGGCTCCTAGCTAGAAACTAATGTTGGCTGGTCGGAAAGTACGCCTATTTCGTCAACATATTCGACATTTGGCGGTTGCAGATCTTATCAATTGCAAAAAGTAAAGTTTTGTAAACACCATTGCCCAAGCAACTGCGTGTTAATGTATCAAAAGGTGTGGAAACACATTACAAAAAGTAAGACGTAAAGCATTTCTCCTTTCATCGAATAAACGTCGCCGTATTGCATGGGCCAAATGTAACTTTAGCTGAACTCCAATTCAGTAGAAGGTACAGTGGGCAGGTGAATTTCTTTTTGAGGTTTCATGGTAAATATTAGCCGAAAGTTTATTGGGAAGAAGGGTGAAGCCAGCGATCCATTTTGTTACAAGACCATGGTTCTTAAAGTAAGTTCTGTGAGGGTATGGGGTTGCTTGTAAACGAAAGGAGTTAGTAATACGCATTCTTGTAGGGGCTCCATACGCATTCTTGAAATGAATCGACGCACTGCCACCTAGATACAGAAAGCCTGAGCACTGAAGCTTTGACGCCATCATTAGGCCTTCAAGTAATGACGTCACCACACATTTATTCTCATAAAGTAAAACTATTTCAGATTTCTGGTGGATGCTACAAATATTAAAAAGTATCTTAAGTGAAAGATAAAGATTGAAATACGTTCATGACACAAAACAATTCATTGTGATTTACTCCCTTATTACATTATATAATTAGTTACAGTTAAAAACTGCTCTTTTTTGTAAGATTAATTTTTCTATCTCAATTCATTAAAATGTTATTATGAGAGAGTAAATTCACCAGAAAATTCGAAGAGTTTTACTTTATGAAATTTAATGTGATGACGTCATCTTTAGAAGGCCAACTGATGACGTGGAAGCTTGGTGACGTAGCAGTGGTTAGGCTTTCTATATCTAGGAGGCAGTGATCGACGCCCATCAGCGCAGAGACTGTTCGTCAGAAAACTATATCTTTTCCAACAAGTTAACACAAGTTAGCATATAACAAAGCTAACAAAAACATATCTACGTTCGAAACGTGTCCCTGTTTCAGAGTGGCCAGCAACAAATCCAGATCTTTCTCCTATCAACAATATTTAGAAAATACTTTAAAGGAAGATGACTCAACGCCGGCAGGAATGGGGGAAAATTTCTACAGACATTAAACCGTTTAATCTCGTCCATGCATAAACATTTTGCTGCTATAGTATACGCCAGTAAAAGTAACGTAACCTCTTGGTAATCGAACTGAAGGAATATTTTTGACTTTAGTTGTGCAAAGACATACACTTGTAATGCTTATCACAACTATATGTTTTATTTCAAACTAACATTTTGTCGTTACAGTGTTGCACTAAGCATATCAAATGTTAATAAAATGCTTATTTTGCGTATACGCTTCTTTGTGTTTCACACTTTCCGCATTTTAAGGTATTTCTTATGTGAACGAACTTTATTGATGTTTACTATGTAAATGCAGAAACATGTTTTATTATTCGACAAAATAATGCCTGTATGTTGCATATAAGGATTATATTATCTCTTGGATATTATCTTATTCCGGATTATATTTACTCTTGCCTTGCCATTCGAAATTTTAAAATATGTTGCATATAGTTTATGGAACAACTATATCTAAAACTTTTTACAGAAAAGTCATTTTTAAGGCAAAATTTTGTTTTAATTTTTTATTTTGTACTGACGTTTACTATGAGCATACCCTCCACGGCATATTAAAAAAATATCAACGAGGAAAAAAAATCATGAGCAAAAGACGTCGCAGCAAATTAATCACAAGATATTTCAACTGAACACACATTTTAAAGAACATTTATAAAACTGAGAAAGTCCTTTCGAGTCAAAATGGAGCCTTTTCGTCCTGGCGAAATTGATCCTCTTAAAGCACAGTTAACTAACTGCCTTAATTCACAAAGAGGCACCTTTTAAACACGACTCCTGGATTAATAATATTCAAGAATTCTGCAATTAGTGCCGCCAGGTACCTTCGGTGGGGAAAAAGGAGTGACCAGCACCGGAACGAGTCGGAGAAATAGCGAAGATTCACCTCCCCCTTTAGTCTTCTCACCGCAGTCTTTTAATTGGAAATTGATCTTTTAACTTTCTGGTGAATGAGGAGAGATTAACTTGGTTTCTTTTATGCCGCGTCGATTAATTTCTTGGTGTAATGTAGTCAAAGTATTGGATTTTAATTTCTTTCTTTCTTTCTAATGGAATATCCAAAAATATGGAATGTTAGCTTCTAGTGAAGGGGGGAATTGGTTTTGCTTTTTAACGGCTGGATTTTAATGGTCTGTTTCGAATGTAATTTGCGCGGTTTTGCACTAGATAAATGATTTTCATTATTATTATATTTTTTTAATTTCGGATTATATTATCTTCGTAAAAGAAATTTGGGTACTCCTGAAATATTTTTTATTCAGCATTCTGATTGAATATGCACATTGTAGGAAGTAAGGAATCGAAAAAACAAATTAAATTATTTTTTAAAATTAATTTATAATACATGTTTGTGAGTGCTTTTTTTCTGTAGGCAAACACTTACGGAATTGGTATTCACCACAAAAAATGTTCGAGGTGCTGGCCCTTTTATAGGCATCTAGTTGGCGTACAACGCAACTCCATGAGTGTTGGAATGTCCTAATTTTTAACTAATTGCAGAAAGACCTGCACCTGGATTGGAACCATTAGAGGTATCGTTTCAACATGCAAGACATTAGAGCAGGGGTTCCCAAACTTTTTTCCCCGCGGCACCCTTGTCAGACTAAAAGCATTTCGCGGCACCCTTGTCAGGCTAAAAACATTTCACGGCACCCTTTTCAGACTAAAAACTTTCGCGGCAGATTTCCTTTAAAGCAATATGAATATGAAGGTTAGAATGAAGCAGTTTGGATGCATTTTTTGTTTGTTTGTTTATAGGGCTAACTATCAAGAAAGTACTCTCTTGGGAAAGGGATATAGAATTTTGACATACCCCCATTTCGGGGAGTTCTTATAAAAGAGAGGCTACAGGACAGTATTGAACTTGACTGAAATATTTTTGTTTGAGCCCACTTGGTCATCGGCTTGGCCAACTTTTTTGTGGGATACCGGTTCAGAGGAAATTATTTGATGATACTCCACCAAAATACTTTTCTTGGTTATCTCCACGGCACCCCTGACATACGCCCGTGACACCCCAGGGTGCCGCGGCACCCAGTTTGGGAACCTCTGCATTAGAGCCATGACGAAATTTATGTGCACCAACTCCCTTTAGTGTTCATGCTCGTTCATGAAAGTGTAGGTGCAGAGATACAGAAATGATGATATAATCTATGGTGATCCCATATATTGAAATTTATTTATTAACAAATAATTAAGTAACAAGTGCACATAACTGTTTTACTTACATTGCAATAAAGTCTATTTATTAGAATACATATTCAAATCAAATATCATTTTTGAAGGACACTGACATAATATTCTTGCCGTGTCCAATAGTAGACCATCATCTGGTTAAAAGACTTTGCTACCATCCAGGTGAACTTGTCGATAGATAAGATGGGTATATCACTACAATTTTATCTATCGGTATGTTTGTTAGAGTACTTATTCCCTAACTCTTCTCTAGGAAAAGTATAAGCGTCTGGGAATATACAAATTAATAAAATTTTACACTAAATCAAGTAAATGTAAAATCCAGTCATAAATGGAAAGGAGTAAATAAGAATTTTGAGAAATTCTAATTGCATTGAGTTCTTTAATATATTTCATTGTTCAATTATAATTGTTTAGTGTTCATTTGTCAAAAATGTTCAGATGAAATAACACAGAATTTTTTTAAAATTCAAACTGCCAACAAAGCACATAAAGGTTAATAAATGCTATATAATTTTTTCTGGTGAATTTCGTAAAATTGCGAACCTTTTGTTTCTGAAACACTTTTGCAACAAACAATTCCGGAAAGTATGTTTTTTTTTTTTTTTAACAATGAAGCAAACAAAAAAGTTTCATTAAAAATTGCAACTGCTTACAGATAAATAAACATAGAAAGGAAAACCGTAAGTAAACAGATTATCTTTTAAACATATAATACTCCAACAAAGATACCTTGCGCATTAAAAAAAGGGAAGAATACTGAGAAAGCATAAAAACTTCCAACCTATCGAGTACGAGTCTTCTAAATTAATATATTCTCTCAAAGTGGAAATAATTCCCCCTCTCTAGTATGCCATTTTGTTCTCTAAAACCATAATCGTTGAATTAAGAGACATTCATACCTATGAGCTGGAGACGACTATAAAATCTCAAAACACCCCAATCCAGTGATAAAAAACTATTAAAGCCTTTCCATTAAGAGAGCCTACGGGACTATTAAAATCCTGATATTCTCTGTCTGTTTTTAATAATTTTGTTCTCTCTTTTTTGCTTCATTCAGTTGCGAATCGATTGCAGCTAAGGATGCTTTCTGCGATAATTTTTGTTCTTCAGCAGAACAAAGACTTTTGATGTATGAAAAGACATGGAATTTCTGTTTTTTATTATTTTAACGCTTTATGGGAAACTGGCGATAAGACTTCTTTTTTGTGTGTGTCAGGTAACGTTTTTGTTGCGCGATTTACTGAATTCAAGCAAGTATGTAGCATGCTACGCATTCGAAAAAAAAATGTAATGAAACTATTTTTAGCTGTTTTAATATCTGAAAGGTTTATAATATAATACCGATATTAGTGAGTAAATATTTTTACTGCGTAATTAAGTTGTCTAAATAATTTCTTTTAATCAAAATGTCCTATTTTTACAGACTTTCAACACCTCGCTATCACGTGGTATGTATACAAATAAGACATTTTCGTTTGCAAATATTTTATAACGTATGCGTTCGACAGTACTTAGCTTTCTGCTTTTGTTTTTTCACATACCCTGATACTAAGTCAATTTGATATACTCACGTTTCTTGAGATAATTATTATTTTAGAATAAATTATACTGTAATATTTTTACATAAGTATTTTCTCCATACATAAAGTTAAAGAAAATCCATACTCAAAAATCTTGTCTACTTTACTAAAGTATGAGTTAGAACATTGTTTCAGTTCATTAAATAAAATAAAATTCTAAAACACAAAAAATTATCAAATTATGCGAATTGGAAGAAAAGCATTACTATTAAAAATCTTGGCGGGGGTTATCTTATTCAGTGCAAGCTTTTATATTCTAAATAATTGCTGTGGAGTTATTTTCATTAAAAAAATAATCATTGAGAAAATTTTGCTAATAATTTGTGACACAATTTTCAAGAATTTTCAAATATTCGACGGAGAAAGATTTCTGGAGTTTTTGCAGAGTTGCACAAAACTAGTATATAAATAGGAATTTATGTATGTTTTTAATAATTAAACTTTTTATTTTACTCTTATTCGACAAATTTTAAGTTTGAATAACTTGTTAGAGATGTCATAAAATTTTTACTACAGAAACTTAAATCGTGTTTTTAAGACAATTAAATATGTACCAATGAAAAAAATACTATAATTCATTTTTCTAACTTCTGTTTTAAAATTTATTACAAAACAAATGGCGGAATTTACCTGAAAGAATGCAAGCAACAAAATCAATACTTTTAATGATCGGATTAAATCACACTGAAAACATTCCACAGTGACATTTCAACCACACTGTATCAAAAATGTGTGTGTGTGTTCTGCAGCGTTACTTTTATTTAAGAAACAAGAATCTAAATTTTGTATAATCTTTTTTTCGCTACACCAGAGAATCTTAACAGCATTATTTCCCATGTTAAACGTCCTTTATCATCATGATTTTTTTTTCCGACAAAACTCTAAAAAAGAAACTCCAACTCGATATACAACCTCAATAAGCATTCTCGTTTTACGCATTTCTGAAAAAAAAAATCTTCGTTTAATCTTAACCCTTTGAGGCGCAACCCTTTCCCAATGCTGAAAAAAGGGCAGCCGTTGCCATCTCTCGACTTAACTACCAGCAACATGACGGACGATCGAAACGTTCATCGCGTGCCACAGATCTAGAGACTCTTTTTTGACGACAGCTGGCTGTGACAGTTAATCGTGACAGTTTTTTTACGGGAAATGACGTGCTAAAAAGTAAAGGATTCTCGTGGATCTATGTCACCCGCAACTATTTTTACAGAAATCAAATCTATTCTTCGTGACTGGCCACAGTCAAAACATCAGAGTTTGGTGTTCCCAGAGCGGGAACACTGCGTGTTAAAGGGTTAAAGCAGACATATGACAACTTGTTCAAGTTACATTCTGACCGATATACTTAAACACAGTCGAGTAAGTGAAGACAAGAAAAAAATAAATAAAAATTTTTTCAAACTACCAGACTTCAGAAATCTGACTGACGTCTGTCTGGTAAGTCGTACAATTTCCTCTTTCTCCCTCATCGATCCGAACCCAAAAAAAAAAAAAAAAAAAAAAAAAAAAAAAAAAAAACACTTCCACACTCAGCGACCTGTTACGCTATCCAACTTTCAAACTTTACCCTGTAAGAGATGAGTTGAGGAGATTGATGGCCATGTTTCAGACGCTTGTAAGATCTCGGAACATCCCTGGAAAGAGCTATCAAAACCCATCAAAAACCTTTCCAGTAAGAACATCCCTCGAAGCAGTTGAAGGTTCCCATGCTTCTTTTTACGTCTCGTATCTGTTTCATTCCTGCCTCGAAGTTCTGGAATGATGGAAGTTGTGGGTGCTTTTTGACGATTATTTTCTTATTCTTCCAGCGGAGAAAAGAAGGTACTGTGATGGAGATTTTCTTATTTCTTTATCTACTTTTTTTTTTTTTTTTTTTTTTGCTTTGAGAATGGATTTATGTATTTTTTGCGTTTTGTGAATGGTAAGACTTTATGTTAAGTATTTTATAGCCGAGCATTCTTCACAAAGCGTATGAAAAATGCATAAAATATAAGTTGTTTTTTTTCTTTCCCTTCTAATGGTCGGGTCATCGGCCTCGCCTAACGTAGGCTTGACCTCTACGAGGGTAGCAGAGTTTGGTCATTTCATTATAGTGGCACCTATTAGGCAGACCAGCGCTGCTTCTTGTGAGTGGTGTCCTAATTTTGAGCCAATTTCATCCGAGAGACCCAGCACCTGGATTGGCACCCCCAGAGGTAACGTTTCAACATGGAGGACAATGGAGCCACGGCTGAATTTACGTGCACCAGGTCCTTTTAGCGGACACGGTTACACACCTGTCCAGCTGAGGGAGGTTTTCTCACAAAAGCACCGCTGGTGAAGTCGACCCTGCTTCAATTCCCATGTTCTTATGGTAACGGAGGTTAGTGACTAAGCGAGACTTAAAGCATCAAATATTACTCAGTATTCTGTAATTAATACTGAAATGCGCATGTTACGTGAGTTTATTTAGAATGCAATTCATATAACCTATTCTATTCATCTCTCGCAAACAGTAGCTACAATTTTTTATTTGCATGGTTAGCAGAGCTACGTTTGCTTTTTTATTTATTTATTTTTTTCGTTCAAGCACAGACCAGCAATAGCAGTGTCGATTGAAGTCGGTTCCCATCAGAATACTGAAAATAAAGCAGTTACAGCATTGGTCAGTTCTTGGGCGGGTTCTCTCTTGACTACTGTTATGGAACCTCTTACATTGAAGGGAGCTGGTTCATGTAAAATATGTCGTGGCTCTAATGTCCTCCATGTTGAAATCTTGGAGGAGCGAATAGTGCATACGGAGTGGCACCCTCTAGTTCTTCTATGGGGAGAAAATGAAGTGGAAAGGAAAACCGTATGTAAACAAATTATCTTTTAAGCACATAATACTCCGACAAAGATACCTTGCTCATTTAAAAAGGGGGGAGAATACTGAAAAAGCATAAAAACTTCCAACCTATCGAGTAAGTGTCTACTAAATAATATATTCTCTCAAACTGGAAATAATTCCACCTCTCTAGTATGCCATTTTTCTCTCAAAGATAACACCATAATCGTTGAATTAAGAGACATTCATACCTATGAGCTGGAGGCGACTATAAAATCTCAAAATACCCCCAATCCAGTGATAAAAAACTATTAAAGCCTCTCCATTAAGAGAGCCTACGGGACTATTGAAATCCTGATATTCTTTGTCTGTCTTCAATTATTTTGTTCTCTATTTTTTAGCCGCCCTCAGTTGCGAATCCATTCCAGCTAAGGGTGCTTTCTGCGATAATTTTTGTTCTTCGGCAGAACAAAGACTTTTGATGTACGGAAAGACATGGAATTTCTGCTTTTTATTATTTTAACGCTTTATGTGGAACTGGCGATAAGACTTCTTTTTTGTGTGTGTCAGGTAACGTTTTTGTCGCGTGATTTACTGAATTCAAGCAAGTATGTAGCATGTTACACCTGCGGGAAAAAAATGTAATAAAACTATTTTTAGCTGTTTTATTATTTTAAAAGTTCATAATATTATACCGATATTAATGAGTAAATACTTTTAATACGTAATTAAGTAGTCCAAATAACTTTTTTTTAAATCAAAGTGTCCTACTTTTAGACTTTCAAAGCCTCGCTATCACGTGGTATGTATACAAATAAGATATTTTCGTTTGCAAAGATTTTATAACGTTTGTGTCTCAGATTACTTAGATATCTTGTTTTGTTTTTCCATATACCGTAAACGAAAGTTAATTTTATATACTCATGTTTCTTGGAAATAATTATTATTTTAGAGTAAATTAGCTGTGATGTTTTTGCATAAGTATTTTCTCCACACATAAAATTTTAAAAAATCCATACTCAAAAAATCTTTCTTAAAGTGTGAGTTAGCATATTCTATTAGATTTTTAAATAAAGTAAAATTCTAAAACACATAAAACTATCCAATTATGTGAAGTGGAAGAAAAGTATTACTGTTAAAAATTGGGGTGAGTATCTTATTCAGTGCAAGCTTTTATAATCTAAAGTAATCGCTGTGGTGTTATCTTCATTAAAAAAAATTATCATTAAGAAAATTTTGCAAATAATTTGGGGCTCTATGGCAGAATTTTCAAATGTTCGACGCAAAAGGATTCCTGAAGTTTTTGCAGAGTCGCATAAAACAAGCATATAAATACGAATTTTTACAAGTGTTTAGTAATTAAACATTTTATTTTACTGTTAATCAACAACTATTTAAGTTTGAATAACTTGATAGAGATGTCATAAAACTTTTTCTACAGAAACTTCAATGGTCTTTTTAAAGCAATTGAATATGTACCAATGAAAAAATACTATAATTCATTTTTCTAACTTCTTTTTTAACATTCACTACAAAGCAAATGTTAGAATTTGCCTGAAAGAATGCCAGTAACAAAATCAATATTTTAAATGATCGGATTAAATCACACTGAAAACGTTTCACAATGACATTTCGACAACATTGGATCAATAAAATTGTGTGTGTTTTGCAGAGTTACTTTTATTTAAGAAACAAGAATCTAAATTCTGTATAATCTTTTTTTCGCTACACCAGAGAATCTTAACAGCATTATTTCCCATGTTAAACATCCTTTATCATCATGATTTTTTTTTCCGACAAAACTCTAAAAAAGAAACTCCAACTCGATATACAACCTCAATAAGCATTCTCGTTTTACGCATTTCTGAAAAAAAAATCTTCGTTTAATCTTATAGAGCAAGAGCCAGCGATCGCCAGACCTTCGTCATAGTATAAAAGCTGAAACTTTCTCTGCGCATATTCCCCAATACAGGTAGGAACAATCGGCCACTCTAAAGTTTGGAGGATCGTGGCTTTGCCAGGTAACATGTGGCAAAGGTGTATAAAATTGCAGAAAATTTTCGTCATTTCATAAAGCTTAATTTTTTTATATGTTCTTCTACGCAGTACTAGAAATCATTTTATCCCTTGCCAGACACTTTTCCATCGTGGCAAACCCCTGCCAGACAACCTCAGTCATGGAAAACGTGATTCTATTTTCGTCATTTCATAAAGCGTGATTTTTTTATATGTTCTTCGGCCCAGTACTAGAAGCCACTTTATCCCTTGCCAGACACTCTTCCATCGTGGCAAACCCCCGCCAGACAATCTCAAAGTCATGGAAAACGTGATTCTATTTTCGTCATTTCATAAAGCGTGATTTTTTTATATGTCCTTCTTCGCAGTACTAGAAGTCACTTTATCCCTTGCCAGACACTTTTCCATCGTAGCAAACCCCCGCCAGACAACCTCTAAGTCATGGAAAACGGATTGTATTTTCATTATTTCATAAAGCGTGACTTTTTATATGTCCTTCTTCGCAGTACTAGAAGTCACTTTATCCCTTGCCAGACACTTTTCCATCGTGGCAAACCCCCGCCAGACAACCTCTAAGTCACGGAAAACGGATTGTATTTTCATTATTTCATAAAGCGTGATTTTTTTATATGTCCTTCTTCGCAGTACTAGAAGTCACTTTATCCCTTGCCAGACACTCTTCCATCGTGGCAAACCCCCGCCAGACAATCTCAAAGTCATGGAGTTGGATTTATCGGTAATTTCTTTAAATAGAAATATTTATGAGATAAAAAAAATCAAAAATTTTTCAATATAATTTCTATCTTAATGCATTAATCAGAAATCTGATGTGGACACCACGTGACTTTCTTGTACGTCTGTTATATCATAAATATTTTCGGTGCATTTCATCTAAACTTATTTAGTTTGTAACGAGATAAAATACTGCAGTAATAATAAGGTTTATCGATTTTTAGCCAAATATTTCCGATATCTCCATCCTGGATTCAATTTGAAAGATTTGTTTTTGACACTTTATTCGTTCATACTACCACCAAAAGCCGAAGTCTTGAGATAGTTAGCTACATTTTGGTCCTAGCCGAAATGGTGATTCATCACGATGAATTACTATTTCGGCTATGACTAGTGTCGTCAGTCTCATTATAATGAACTTGAAGTGTCCAAGTGTAGTGTGAAGACCTTAATGTATTTAATGTCTTGGGTAACCCTGTAAATAAATTACTCGGTTGATTGAAATCAAAAAAGAGATAAGCAGTTAGCTGTTATAATAGTTCTAAATACAAAATTTCACTATTCTACGGTAAACAGTTTTAGAGTTCTGCGAAATACGTAGCTGTTTTTGGCATTAAATTTTGCGATATTTCTGCAAAACACGTCAAGGTCGATGACAAATGATAAGATTTTTGGCATAGACCAAACAGTGACTCACTACAGACATTATACTGTAAAACCTCGCTATAACGATACTCGATACCACAATAAATCTCTCTACAATGATAAAATTTTGTGGTCCCACGGAATTACAATGCAATATGTTCTCCCCTCGGTATAACGATACATCCCTCTAGAACGATAATTTTATTGGGTATATTAAGTATCTTTGTATCGAGGTTTTACTGTATATTGAAGATGTCCATAGACATTAATGTATTGAAATTCTTTTGAGTTGTTCTGTAAATAAACTTTGAAGTACATTAGAACAAAAAATCCAGGTGCACAACTAGATGTTACAACAATCTTAGATATGAAATTTCAACAGTCTACGTCTAATTGTTTATGAGATATGCAAGTTACATACATACAAAGTCGCCAAACTTCGCGACTTTTGGGGCAGTTTTTGAGGGGGGAAAACGACCGAAGTCCCCACAAGTGAAGAGATTGAAACTCTAGGACCAATATTTCCCGAGATTTCTAGAAACCCGTAGAAAAACAATGGGGAAACCGAAACCTCCGTATCCCCGGTTCTAGTTGACTGATTTTGATGCAACAAAAAGCAAAATTTAACTATCGTAGAATACGAATTTTAAACATTTTAAGCCCCAGAACAGCGGGTTGCCCCAAAAATTCGTAACAGTATTGTGCTTGAAATGGATGAATGTCCCTAAAACTTCCATTTAGCGTATTGTGTTGAAATTCTTTGAAATGTTCCTGTAGCAGAACTATAAATTATATAGACACTATTTTCGATGAATAAATTCATTTTGTAACCATTAATAACGTATATCACTTTTGATTCGTTTGAAGTAACCTAATACCTCTAAGTTATACTTGAATGAATTTCTAGAACTGAATAATTGATATCTAGTACTACGAAGAAGAACATATAAAAAAATCACGCTTTATGAAATGACGTTTTCCATGACTATGAGAAATCCGATGTCTGGCGGAGGTTTGCCACGATGGAAAATTGTCTGGCAAGGGATAAAGTGACTTCTAGTACTGGGCCGAAGAGCATATAAAAAAATCACGCTTTATGAAATGACGAAAATAGAATCGCGTTTTCCATGACTTTGAGGTTATCTGGCGGGGGTTTGCCACGATGCAAAAGTGTCTGGCAAGGGATAAAGTGACTTCTAGTACTGCGCCAAGAAGAACATATAAAAAAATCACGCTTTATGAAATGACGAAAATAGAATCACGTTTTCCATGACTTTGAGATTGTCTGGCGGGGATTTGCCACGATGGAAAAAATGTCTGCAAGGGATAAAATGATTTCTAGTACTGCGTAGAAGAACATATAAAAAAATTAAGCTTTATGAAATGACGAAAATTTTCTGCAATTTTATACACCTTTGCCACCTGTTACCTGCCAAAGCCACGATTCTCCAAACTTTGTAGTGGCCGATTGTTCCTACCTGTATTGGGGAATATGCGCAGAGAAAGTTTCAGCTTTTATATTATGACGATGGTCTGGCGGTCGCTGGCTCTTAGACTATTAACCCTTTGAGGCGCAACCCTTTCCCAATGCTGAAAAAAGGCAGCCGTTGCCATCGCTCGACTTAACTACCAGCAAAATGGCGGACGATCGAAACGTTCATCGACGACAGCTGGCTGTACGGCACAGCCAGCTGTCGTCAAAAAAGGGTCTCTAGATCTGTGGCACGCGATGAACGTTTCGATCGTCCGCCATCTTTCTGGTAGTTAAGTCGAGCGATGGCAACGACTGCTCTTATTTTCAGCATTGGACAATCTATCCAGCTGTTCCCGCATTCTTCCATTTTCAGCAGATCTCGGTGCTGTTAAAAATAATCGTGACAATTTTTATACGGGAAATGACGTGCTAAAAAGTAAAGGGGATTCTCGTGGAGCTATGTCAACCGCAACTCTTTTTATAGAAATCGAATCTATTCTTCGTGACTGGCCACAGTCAAAACGTCACAGTTTGGTGTTCCCAGATCGGGAACACTGCGCGTTAAAGGGTTAAAGCAGACATATGACAACACATTCAAGTTACATTCTAACCGATATACTTAAACACAGTCGAGTAAGTGAAGAAAAGAAAAAATAAATTAAAAATCTTTTCAAACTACCAGATTTCAGAAATCTGACTGACGTCTGTCTGGCAAGTCGTACAATTTCCTCTTTCAAACTCATCGATCCGAACCAAAAAAATAAAAACCACTTCCACACTCAGGGACCTGTTACGCTATCCAACTTTCAAACTTTACCCTGTAAGAGATGAGTTGAGGAGATTGATGGCCGTGTTTCAGACGCTTGTAAGATCTCGGAACATCCCTGGAAAGAGCTATCAAAACCCATCAAAAACCTTTCCAGTAAGAACATCCCTCGAAGCAGTTGAAGGTTCCCATGCTTCTTTTTACGTCTCGTATCTGTTTCATTCCTGCATCGAAGTTCTGGAATGATGGAAGTTGTGGGTGCTTTTTGACGATTATTTTCTTATTCTTCCAGCGGAGAAAAGAAGGTTCGGTGATGGGGATTTTCTTATTGCTTTATCAATTTTTTTTTTTGCTTTGAGAATGGATTTATGTATTTTTGCGTTTTGTGAATGGTAAGACTTTAAGTATTTTATAGCCGAGCATTCTTCACAAAGCGTATGAAAAATGCATTAAATATAAGTTTTTTTTTTCTTTCCCTTCTAATGGTCGGGTCAGCGGCCTCGCCTAACGTAGGCTTGACCGCTACGAGGGCAGCAGATGTTGGTCATTTCATTATATTGGCACCTATTACGCAGACTAGCGCGGCTTCTTGTGAGTGGTGTCCTAATTTTGAGCCAATTTCATCTGAGAGACCTAGCACCTGGATTGGCACCCCCAGAGGTAACGTTTCAACATGGAGGACAATGGAGCCACGGCTGAATTTACGTGCACCAGGTCCTTTTAGCGGACACGGTTACACATCTGTCCAGCTGAGGGAGGTTTTCTCACAAAAGCACCGCTGGTGAAGTCGACCCTGCTTCAATTTCCATGTTCTTATGGTAACGGAGGTTAGTGACTAAGCGAGACTTAAAGCATCAAATATTACTCAGTATTCTGTAATTAATACTGAAATGCGCATGTTACGTGAGTTTATTTACAATGCAATTCATATAACCTATTTTATTCATCTCTCGCAAATAGTAGCTACAAATTTTTATTTGCATGGTTAGCAGAGCTACGTTTGCTTTTTTATTTATTTATTTTTTTCGTTCAAGCACAGTCCAGCAATAGCAGTGTCGATTGAAGTCGGTTCCCATCAGAATACTGAAAATAAAGCAGTTACAGCATTGGTCAGTTCTTGGGACGATTTTATCTAACGGTGTGTTTGTTAGAGTATTTCTTCCCTAACTCTTCTCTAGGAAAAGTATAATGGTCTGTGAACACAAATTAATAAAATTTTACACTAAATCAAGTAAATGTAAAATTCAGTCATAAATGGAAAGGAGTAAATAAGAATTTTGAGAAATTCTAATTGCATTGAGTTCTTTAATATATTTCATTGTTCAATTATAATTGTTTAGTGTTCGTTTGTCAAAAATGTTCAGATGAAATAACATCGATTTTTTTTAAATTCAAACTGCCAACAAAGCGCATAAAGGTTTATAAACGCTGTTGTAGAATTTTTTCTGGTGAATATTCGTAAAATTGCAAACCTTTTGTTTCTGAAACACTTTTGCAACAAACAATTCCGAAAAGTATGTTTGTTTTTTTAACATGCAGAAAATAAAAAAGTTTCATTAAAAGTTGCAACTGCTTACAGATAAAAAATATAGAAAGGAAAACCGTAAGTAAACAGATTATCTTTTAAACATATAATACTCCGACAAAGATACCTTGAGCATTTAAAAAAAAGGGAAAAATACTGCAAAAACATAAAAACTTCCAACCTATTGAAGGTATATTAAATAATATATTCTCTCAAACTGGAAATAATTCCACCTCTCTAGTATGCCATTTTTCTCTCAAAGATAACACCATAATCGTTGAATTAAGAGACATTCATACCTATGAGCTGGAGGCGACTATAAAATCTCAAAATACCGCAATCCAGTGATAAAAAACTATTAAAGCCTTTCCATTAAGAGAGCCTATGGGACTATTGAAATCCTGATATTCTCAGTCTGTCTTCAATTATTTTGTTCTCTCTTTTTGCCGCCCTCAGTTGCGAATCGATTGCAGCTAAGGGTGCTTTCTGCGATAATTTTTTTGTTCTTCGGCAGAACAAAGACTTTTGATGTACGGAAAGACATGGAATTTCTGCTTTTTATTATTTTAACGCTTTATGTGGAACTGGCGATAAGACTTCTTTTTTGTGTGTGTCAGGTAACGTTTTTGTTGCGTGATTTATTGAATTCAAGCAAGTATGTAGCATGTTACACCTGAGGAAAAAAAAATGTAATAAAACTATTTTGAGCTGTTTTATTATTTTAAATGTTCATAATATTATACCGATATTAATGAGTAAATACTTTTAATACGTAATTAAGTAGTCCAAATAACTTTTTTTTAAATCAAAGTGTCCTACTTTTAGACTTTCAAAGCCTCGCTATCACGTGGTATGTATACAAATAAGACATTTTCGTTTGCAAAGATTTTATAACGTTTGTGTCTCAGATTACTTAGATATCTTGTTTTGTTCTTCCATATACCGTAAACGAAAGTTAATTTTATATACTCATGTTTCTTGGAAATAATTATTATTTTAGAGTAAATTAGCTGTGATGTTTTTGCATAAGTATTTTCTCCACACATAAAATTTCAAAAAATCTTTTTTAAAGTGTGAGTTAGCATATTCTATTAGTTTTTTAAATAAAATAAAATTCTAAAACACATAAAACTATCCAATTATGTTAAGTGGAAGAAAAGTATTACTGTTAAAAATTGGGTTGAGTATCTTATTCAGTGCAAGCTTTTATAATCTAAAGTAATTGCTGTGGTGTTATCTTCATTAAAAAAATAATCATTAAGAAAATTTTGCAAATAATTTGGGGCTCTATGGCAGAATTTTCAAATGTTCGACGGAAAAGGATTCCTGGAGTTTTTGCAGAGTCGCATAAAACAAGCATATAAATACGAATTTTTACAAGTGTTTAGTAATTAAACATTTTATTTTACTGTTAATCAACAACTATTTAAGTTTGAATAACTTGATAGAGATGTCATAAAACTTTTTCTACAGAAACTTCAATCGTCTTTTTAAAGCAATTGAATATGTACCAATGAAAAAAATACTATAATTCATTTTTCTAACTTCTGTTTTAACATTTATTACAGAACAAATGAAAGAATTTACCTGAAAGAATGCAAGTAACAAAATCAATATTTTAAATGATCGTATTAAATCACACTGAAAACGTTTCACAGTAACATTTCAACCACATTGGCTGAATAAAAAATGTGTGTGTGTTCTGCGGAGTTACTTTTATTTAAAAAACAAGAATCTAAATTTTGTATAATCTGTTTTTCCTCTACACCAGAGAATCTTAACAGCATTGTTTTCCATATTAAACATCTTTTATCACCATGATTTGTTTTTTTCCGAAAATCTCTAAAAAAGAAACTCTAACTCGATATACAACCTCAATAAGCATTCTTGTTTTACGCATTTCTGAAAAAAAAAAAAAAATCTTCGTTTAATCTTAACCCTTTGAGGCGCAACCCTTTCCCAATGCTGAAAAAAGGGCACCCGTTGCCATCGCTCGACTAAACGACCAGCAACATGGCGGTCGATCGGAACGTTCATCCCTTGCCACAGATCTAGAGACCCTTTTTTGACGCAACTGGCTGTGCCGCACTGCCAGCAGCGTCAAAAAAGGGTCTCTAGATCTGTGGCACGCGATAAACGTTTCGATCGTCCGCCATCTTGCTGGTAGTTAAGTCGAGCGATGGCAACGGCTGCGTTTTTTTCAGCATTGGCCAATCTATGCAGCTGTTCTCGCATTCTTCCATTTTTCAGCAGATCTCGGTTCTGTTAAAAAATAATCGTGACAATTTTTATACGGGAAATGACGTGCTAAAAAGTAAAGGATTCTCGTGGAGCTATGTCACCCGCAACTCTTTTTATAGAAATCAAATCCATTCTTCGTGACTGGCAACACTCAAAACGTCAGAGTTGGGTGTTCCCAGATCGGGAACACTGCACGTTAAAGGGTTAAAGCAGACATATGACAACACATTTAAGTTACATTCTGACCGATACACTTAAACACAGTCGAGTAAATGAAGACAAGAAAAAAACATTAAAAATCTTTTCAAACTACCAGACTTCAGAAATCTGACTGACGTCTGTCTGGTAAGTTGTACAATTTCCTCTTTCTCCCTCATCGATCCGAACCCCCCCCTCCCCCCCCCAAAAAAAAAAAATAAACACTTCCACACTCAGCGACCTGTTACGCTATCCAACTTTCAAACTTTACCCTGTAAGAGATGAGTTGAGTAGATTGATGGCCATGTTTCAGACGTTTTGTAAGATCTCCGAACATTCCTGGAAAGAGCTATCAAAACCCATCAAAAGCCTTTCCAGTAAGAACATCTCTCGAAGCAGTTGGAGGTTCCCATGCTTCTTTTTTACGTCTCGTATATCTGTTTCATTCCTGCCTCGAAGTTCTGGAATGATGGAAGTTGTGGGTGCTTTTTGACGATTATTTTCTTATTCTTCCAGCGGAGAAAAGAAGGTTCTATGATGGGGAGTTCGTTATTGCTTTATCTTTTTTTTTTTTTTTTGAGAATGGCTTTATGTGTTTTTGCGTTTTTGTGATTACTAAGAATTTATGTTAACTCTTTTAACGCTCATTGTTCCCGATCTGGGAGCACCAAACTCTGACGTTTTGACTGTTGCCAGTCACGAAGAATAGATTTGATTTCTATAAAAAGAGTTGCGGGTGACATAGCTCCACGAGAATCCTTTACTTTTTAGTACTTTCCTTTAACTAATCCTTTACTTTTTTACTTTTCCCGTAAAAAAATGGTCACGATTATTTTTAACAGCACTGACATCTGCGAAAAAAAAACGGAAGAATGCGAAAACAGCTGGATAGATTGCGCAATGCTGAAAAAAGGACAGCCGTTGCCATCGCTCGACTTAACTACCAGCAAGATGGCGGACGATCGAAACGTTCATCGCGCGCCACAGATCTAGAGACCCTTTTTTACGCAGCTGGCTGTGCCGCACAGCCAGCTGTCGTCAAAGAAGGATCTCTAGATCTGTGGCACGCGATGAACGTTTCGGTCGTCCGCCATCTTGCTGGTAGTTAAGTCGAGCGATGGCAACGGCTGTCCTTTTTTCAGCATTGGGAAAGGGTTGCGCCTCAAAAGATTAAGTATTTTATAGCCGATCATTCTACACTAAGCGTATGAAAATGCATTAAATATAAAGTTTTTTTTTTCTTTTTAATGGCCGGATCAGCGGCCTCGATTAACATAGGCTTGCCCGCTACGAGGGCAGCAGATGTTGGTCATTTCATTATAGTGGCGCCTATTAGGCAGTCCAGCGTGGATCCTTGCGAGTGGTCTCCTAATTTTGAACCAATTTCAGCTGAGAGACCCATTACCTGGATTGGCAACCCCAGAGATAACGTTTCAACATGGAGGACAATGGAGCCACGGCTGAATTTACGTGCACCAGCTCCCTTTAGAGGATCATGGTTAAGCAGCTGTCCAGCCGAGAGATGTTTCCACACTCAAAAGGCCGGCGCTGGTTCACTTTCCGTGTTCCTATGGTTAGTGCCTAAGCGAGACTTAAAACATCAAATATTATTCAGTATTGTGTAATTAATACTGAAATACGCATGTTACGTGAGTTTATTTAGAATGCAATTCATATAACCTATTCTATTCATCTATCAGAAATAGCAGTTACAATTTTTTATTTGCATGGTTGTCAGAGCTCGATTGCTTTTTTATTAATTTTTTTTCCGTTCAAGTGAGTACAGTCCCGCAGTGGCCCAGTCGGTTGAAGTCGGTTCCCATTAGAATACCGAAAATGAAGCAGTTACAGCATTGGTCAGTGCTTGGGAGGGTTTTCTCTTGACTCTACTGCTATGGAACCTCTTACTTTAAAGGGAGCTAATGCGTGTAAAATATGTCGTGGCTGAAATCTTGGAGGAACGTAATACGGTGTAGGCACCCGCTAGTTCTTCTACGGGGAGGAAATGAAGTAACTGTACGTGCAGCCTTGGGGGGCGTGGCTCGATAAATCCTATGAGCTCCAAACGGCTCTTTAACTCCGAGTCACGCCCACCGAGGTTACGCGTAGGGTTACTTCATTTTTCTCCCCATAGAAGAACATAGGTGACGGAGGAAAATCCGGTTACAGTTGTAGCTTCACTTTTTCTCCCTCATGCCTACTCCTCCAAGGTTGAAATAATACTTCTGGGGTCGAAGTTGATATGGGAAGGCATCGGATATACTGAAGAAATATTTATAACGAAAAAAAGAAATGGTAATGTAGCATATCATCAATTTTAAATTCTGTGTGCATCAAAAAAGAACTGATAGAGGATATAACGGATGCAGGAGCTGGATTCTCCTCTCGTCGCTAATTTTTTGCAGTTGTTAACTTTGTCCCGCCTTGAGGTCACTTGAGGTGGAGTTTTAAGGAGGAGCGTCAAGGGGTTCTTGTGATTGCGTAAAAGACCTCCTGATGGTCTCCGGAATCGTTAGCGCAGTCGATAACCAAACAACTGGTTCTGCCCAGTCGACAGCTAGCCACCGACGATTTCGGAAACCACTGGGGAAGAATTCCACCCCAGGTTCGTTTTCCAAATGATGAAAGTATATACTTAATAAATATTAATCGTTTTACAAACAGAAAAATAAAGCATAATTATGATTGGATCATGTATTAATTTGTACTTGCTGGATATTAAAAAAGGTATAAATTCCATTAAAATTCTTTTTGTAGATCCCGTTTTTAACAAAATATTATCTACGTGTTATCGGTACTAAATAACTCATTTCATAGCAAAAATATTGAATTCCTTTGCTTCACCTCCCACACATGCTTTCACAGACTTTTAAATCTAGACAAATATTTACAAAAGTTTTTTTTTTTCTTATGGATAAGCTTCTTTTCCGACAGAGAGCTCCGACTTTATTAAAAATATATTTTTAGTGGTTCCTGAAGCGAAGAAAAACATCAGCCGCTCGCCAAAAAGGAAAATAAACAAAAACTCGAAAAATATTTTCCCTTGGACTGGTTTCCTTTACTAAAAATTGAAAAAAGGAAATTGTAAAGTTAATGAAAATGTTTTCAATGAAAATCTATTAAGTATACAATAAGTTAGATAGTAACAATGGTAAATCATGTGTCAAAATTGATTAATTTTTCTGCAGTCGCATAGTAGTGGCCATAGTAGTCAGAACTAAAACAAAACGTTGTGAGTCATTCTAGACAAAACCAACACTAATGACCTCCCCTATATACATGTATATTTTGTATAAGTAAGAATGATTTTTTTTAATCCAATGGGCTAAGAAATCGATAAAGAAAAAAAACTAATGTAAATTAAAATATTAATTTGTGGTCAAAAGTTAACAAAGTCCATGCACAGACTGGAACAGGGGGAAGGAGACAGAAAAGGTGGACAGGAAACAAAAGCGAAGAGAGGGTCGCCAATTGGAGGAAGGTAACAGCAAGAAACCAGGGAGAATAAGAGAAAGTAGAGGAAAAGCGGGCAGATGCAAGTATACACAGAAGATAGAGGTATGGACTACTACTGATGAAGTTCGAAATTCTTTCTTCCGAAGCATGTGTTTAGCAGAACGATAAGTGCTTTTTATGTGTGTTAATTTTCGGAGTTTTATTTATTTCATCTTTTTTAACACCAGTTTCTTTTGAGTGTTTTTACTTTCCGAAAATGTACCATGTAAGGAAAGTATTGCAATCATGAAAGAATTCGACTTCGAGATTTTGTTGTATTGACACGTTTTGAGGTCTTCTGAATTCATTTATGCTATTTTTACGAGATGTATGTGTATGTGTGTGTGTATGTGAGTGAACACGATAGCTCCTCAACGGGGCATTCGGTTGAGCTCAAATTGGGTATATATGTTATAAACCCCCATTATAAGACCGGTATTGATTTTGATGTGTATAGGACTTATAGTTTTCCTACAGGGCGGCTACACAGATTTCTTTTACATTATGGCCTATGGGGAGAAATTCTTGAAAGTGCGCAAGCGTTTAAACGGTGCATTCGATTGAGCTTCAATTTGGTTTATATGTTTGAATTATTCATCGATTAAAATTTATTTAAATGCTTGATAATGATCTTAAATCGTAAGTGTTCGGAAAGTCGAGTGGAGTCACTCCAAATTTTTTTGTTAAAGCTATATTTCGATACAATTACCATTAAAATTTAGCCATTTTTATCTGTATACGTGTTTCCTTTTATCCCCTTTCTAAAGAACGCTGCCGCCAGTTATGTAAAGGAGGCCTGAACAGTCTTCTGAAGCTCCCCTTTTGATCTTCGAAGCTAAGGGATCATTATCCTTAAACTAAACTGGAAAATTGGCCAAGAGTCCAAAATTTTCAGACCAAGGAGCAGCTTTAAAACAAAGGTCAGGTCTATTCATAGCACCGTTGATTTAACTCTTTGATTCATAAAATTTTATTTAATTCACAAACAAGAAATTATTTACATATAACTTCTTAAAATTCCATTCAAATTGAAAACTTTTTTTCATTTTAAGTAATTAACTTTACAGTGGCAAAGGGGTATACAAATTATAAGACCAGCTGTTAATGAATATACAAATTCAAATGAATATGCTGATATATTTTAAAACGACTGATTACTTTTTGTCATGTAAATTCGCATAGTTAAAGTTCACTTGTGAATTTTTTATTTGAAATACAAACATACTTTTTAGTATTTCAAAGGAAATCGAACAAGAAACATATAATTGAGAAAAGATATTAAACATTTTCGATTAAAATTTAAATAAAAATAAAATGGATGCCATGAAAGCACATAAAATGTGAGAAATTATTTTCAAAATGTCGTCTAAACTATTATTTGTAATTTCATGAATTTACGCAAAGGAATATACTGAAATACAAGTTACTATTTTGTATAAAAATGTAGAAAGCATGGTTTAATTTATTATATATATCATTAAATTTATTTTATAAATTATTCATATTAATTTGACTATTTAAGTATGAAAATTTCTCAAGTTTCCTTCCTAGAATATATGTGTTTACATAATTGCACAATGGTATGGTTTTATTACCTGCTCATGCTTACAACATAACACATATGTTATTGTAATTAAATAATTCAGATATACAAATATTTTTTTCAACTTATCTTGGTACTTCAAAAATAAAAATATTCTTGTGTAACAATTAATTTTAAAAAAAAGACACCAATTTATTGAGACAATGTACAAGTAGGCGATTATAGGGTTGTCTCCAAAGAATGCTGAAAATCATAGATGGAAAACTATTGCCACCTATACCTGAAAAATAGAAGTATTTGAACTTAAATAAGAATTGCTAGCAAAATATATTCCAGCATATAATGTACCAGAGAAAATTTTAATATGTGGTACGTTTTTTATACCACTAATCTTAAAATGTTAAAGTTTTCTCATTGGTTTGTCTTGGTCACTGGCGTAGCAGAGAGTGATTTGCATCTCTTCCCCCAACTGAAGAACTGGCTAAGAGGCCAAAGCTTTCAAACCAATGAGGAGCTTAAAATCAACGTTCAGGTCCACTCACATCATTGTTGATTTAAATTATCTCATTGTTCTCTATTTGCAAGCGACTTCGCAGTGAGTGATTTGCATCTTATCTCTGAACTGAAGAAATGGCTAAGAGTGCAAAGCTTTCAGGCTAATGAGAAGATTCAAAACTAGGTTCAAACACCCTTCACATCATTGGCTGCAACGGTTGACGAACAGGGGATCGCAGAGTAAAACACCTAATCTTTTAATCCTTATGATAATTATGTTAAAAAGTAGCCATGCTTGACTTAATTTTTGTGATAAATTACTATTGTTCTTTACTCTTTATTTTTTTTAATTGTACAAGGGGAACTTAAAAAGAAATGTATGTATTCTAAGGGCATCTTTTTTTTAGAAAACTGGGGGCCAAGGCCCCCAGACTCGCTACGCTCGCTTTTCGTATGAGGCATTCGGCCCCTAATAAAGCTTATTCGTAAAAAAGACATAATTTCAACAGACAAAACCCGAAGATTGGATCAGATAGAATGTTACTGAGCTATACATTGCTTGTTTCTTGCATGTTCATTGGTACATAAAAATTTAAACTTCACAGTACAGTAGACCCCGTCCATAGCACGGTAGATATTTTGTTATAGGAATCCGTGTTGTACGGGTCCTGAGCTATACTCCACCTGGAGTGCGGACTCCGCTTATAATCGCTGGAAAAATTATTAGTACTCCTCAGGAACACAATGATATTTAATGTTGCCATTCAAAAGTTATATTAATTACGATCTAAAGCGTAATAAAATCAGAACATCTGTTTCAGCTGTATTTTTAATAATGTAAAACCTATTGGAAATCTTGCGAACCATCTTGCGAATTTGCCACCCATGGCGATTTTTCATTATTTGGCGACTTGCGTACATGTAAAGTTAATAAGAGCTACGGAACAGATAGGATAGCATGCCACCAATGGCGACTTTTCATTATTTGGCGATCTGCACATGCTCACAACCTGTAATTACTGTTCATTTAAGGTTACCGGAAAACCGTTATCAATATTTTCATTTACATAATCGTTTGCAGATTGGCGTACTTAGCACCACGAATTATACCATCTCGTCGCGCTAGCAAATATCCAAAGTGTACTATAACTGCTATAATGGCATAGTTAACGCCGCCAAAAATTTCTCCTGGTCACAAATAATCCAGCTGGACCGAACCGGCTTTAAAATAATCTGCATTTTAATTACTTTTCATTTTCAAGATATTAGTTATTCTGTTTTGGAAAAACGAATAATCGCTCATTCTGAACTCCTGTCGTCTAAGCGAACTTACTATTTCAAAATTGTCAACTTCGTGTAACACATTTTGAGTTACTTATTTCATATAGTTTTTATTTTGTCGAAAAATGGGTGTATTTCTACTTCATGATTGACAATTTCACGCGACTCTACATACTTGAAAACGCTTTGTTGCAAAATGAATGATTTTATGCCAAATCTGGCAACCATTCTGTTTATTTTTCAGTTTTTTATTAATATATTCTAAAATAATTCGATTTTCGAAATTTAAGTCAGCTTAGGTTCCTCGGAATTTTTCGAATCTGTGGGCACCTTAGTCGAAACTTAAATCCCCACGGTTTAGGAGGAGTTAGGCCAACAAGGTTTGACAGCGCCATCGGCCTTTACTTTATTTTAGAATAGAGAGATAATGCTGTATAAAAGTCAATAGAATATTTTAATCTGACTTAAATAAATTTAATTTAAAATTTTTCATTCTAACCGAGTTTTATGAAAATAGCATTTTTACATTTACATAAAACCTGATTTCTTTTTAACAAGGAAAATTAGTATGTTGGTTTTTGCAAATAGAAATTTGGGACAAAGAATGTACCAATCCAAGAATTGTAAACTTTAAAGTGCTTTTTTTTGCCTGTAGTGCAGTTGTTGTTATGATGATTACTCATTACAAATATTTTATTCACTTGAAAAGTACGATTTTATATTGTACACTTTTTCTAGAATTATTTCGAATAACAAAGACTCAATATTGTCGGTAACTCAATGAGTAACATCTTCTGAATGATACTCCTGATCCTAATCAGCAATAATGAAAAATAACACCGGTCAACAAAAAAAAAAAAAATTGTTTTGGGGTTTCTGTTCTCATTCTTAAATTCTGATTCTAGACATTAAAAATCTGGAGTGACTCCACTCGACTTTCCGAACACTTACGATTAAGATCATTACCAAGCATTTAAATAAATTTTAATCGATGAATAATTCAAATATATATACCAAATTGAAGCTCAATCGAATTCACCGTTTAAACGCTAGCGCAATTTCAAGAATTTCGTCCCATAGGCCGTAATGTAAAAGAAATCTTTGTCGTAGCCCTGTAGAAAAACAATAAGTTCTATACACACCAAAATCAATACAGGTCTTCCGACGGTGGTTTATAATATATATATCCAATTGGAGCTCAATCGAATGTACCGTTTAAACGCTAGCGCATTTTCCAGAATTTTCCCCCATAGGCCATAATGTAAAAGAAATTTTTGTCGTAGCCCTGTAGAAACACTATAAGTCCTATACACACAAAAATCAATACTGGTCTTACGATGGTGGTTTATAACATCTATATCTGATTTGAGCTCAATCGAATGCACTGTTTAAACGCTAGCGCACTTTCCAGAATTTTCCCCCATAGGCCATAATGTAAAAGAAATCTTTGTCGTAGCCCTGTAGAAAAACTATAAGTCCTATACACACCAAAATCAATACCGGTCTTGCGACGGTGGTTTATAACATATATACCCAATTTGAGCTCAATCGCATGCCCCGTTCAGGAGCTATCGTGTTCACTCACATACACACAAACACACAAACACACATACACACGCACACACATACACACATACATCTCGTAAAAATAGCATAAATGAATTCAGAAGACCTCAAAACGTGTAAGTACACCAAAATCTCGAATTCGAATTTTTTCATGATTACAATACTTTCCTTACATGGTACATGTTCGGAAAGTAAAAATACTTAAATTTTCATTTTAGTTCTTAAAGTTTTCTTTTGTCTGATTTACGTCGATAAGTATATTTCAATTTATTTCATAAACGAAAGATGGCAGCACTTTGATTAACCCAAAAGTAAACTGTATTATTATTTGTAACTCTGTAGTCATGCTTGTAGTATTATTTGTAATATTATTATTTGTTTGTATTATTATTTGCTCATACGAACATAAAAGAAATACGAAAAATATTCACTTTTAGACATTATTTCCTTATTTTTTTTACATTTATATGTATATGTTATTGTTTATCACAAATCTTGAATAAAAAAGACTTTTATATCCATCAAAATCTTTTCTGATCATAATTTAGAGTGGAATTATAAAAAATATATATAAAAATCAGTGATTTTTTCCAAAAAGTTGAAAAATTGCTTTAATTTCTACAAAAGAAAACTTTCATTTAAAAAAAATTATTTTCCTTAGTTTTGGCGTAGGAGAAATTAAAATTTAACATGTACAAGTCAGACCCAAAAATCGTGTTGACCGGTGTAATGCGTACATTATAAACATTTTCCAGTATAAATGTTTTAATTCCATGTATTTTATAGTATTAGGTGTATCGGAAAGTTCCGCCTGATTTTTCTTATATCGATATTTTGCCTAGCCAAAACTACTGAAGCTAATAATACGAAATTTGGCATGAATATGAATTTTTAGCGTAGGCAGTAGGTTTGAGAGTATTTTTCAAAGTTCTTAGCATGGGCATAGGGAGCGGAAATTTTCATTTAACATATCCAGAGTGATCTCAAAGAGAAAATAATCTATCCATAAAATTCTAGCTGTAAAATACAACATTCATGCATACATAAAAATAAATTTCAGAACATTTCTAATATAACGGTCCATGAAAGGTATAGGTGAAAAAAGGTGGATAGTGGCTTTTTTTTTTCTTGAAATATAGCATTACATTTGACACACCTAAATTGAAGGAAATTACATTTTGGCACACCTAATAATGTAAACTTTAAGAAAATGAGTGAAAAGCGTATGATTTATAAATATAAGCATCTATTCAGCGTGGCTCATCAGATTTAACTTAAAGTGCATGTTTATAAGAGTTATAATTGAAAATGACAAAGGCACCATTCTTATCAGAAAAATTACTATGGTAAATTCCATTAATATCCTAAAATTTAGTGAATATTCATGTATATTTACTAAAATTGATGCATTAATTAATACATATTATCCTTAATGAATGGACTAATTTCGGTACTATTTAAGGTTACTGTTTATACCAGTTCGAAGCTTCTGAAGTCTTATCAAGTCTCTAATTTAATACTTTTAAAAACAGCTCAAAAGTTCCATTGCCCGGATATTAAGGTTCTATGTGAAATCCTAAAGACAAAACTGTAGACTGAAAATAAAAATCCATATATGTAAATTATTGTGAAACTCATAGGATTAGGCAGATAATACAGAAAGTTCATACAGTTAAGTGCCTGGCACGTAACAGCTATAGATCGCAAAAAGACCATTTATCAGAGCAAGTGATACCCTATTAATGAACTTTAATTATTTCTCTCATTAATGTTAACAAGAAATTTAAATAATTTTACATTTAGAACAAATACTGTAAAAGATATTTAAGCATAAATAAGTTTTTTTGCTTCAAAACTTTACAGCAATATTATGCAGATTTAAGAATAATTAGTGATTTTTTCTTTAAATTTAAAAACTCTGTAGCATTGCACGCAAACAAAGATACTAATTACTGCTTTTAAATCTCAGTTTTAAACTTACTTAATTCCCATTATTCTAACAATAGTGTAAGGATTTTGTTAACTCAACTTTTTTTTTTCGCTAATACGTGTACAATTTCAAAGCAACGAGAGCTTAATCAGAATAAATTATGCTCTCGACAGTGTACAATAATTGCAAAAATAATAAAAAATATTATAAGCATTTCATGAAATGAAGCATAAATATAATTCCATGGTCCATGGTGTAGCTATAGTTTTCTCATAGAAGGACTTCAGCTAAGGTAGGGGGAGGCGGTTTGTTCTTATAAAATTTAATTGATAGAAAACTTTACAATAAGAATCTGGTAAAAACTTTGAAATTCTATATAGAAAATTGTGTTTTTATGCAGTTAATTATAAAATATTAAACATTAATAAAATTTATTTTAATTTATTATAAAGTTTTCAAAATTTAAATCTTTTTTACCGTACACTATTTTGAGCGATGGGTTCAAAAGGGCAATATATAGTTGCTAGAAGTTAAAGCCAATTGTGGAGGCAATTTCAACGGGCGTAGAAAAAACATTTGGAGAAAATATGCCTACATTCAGTATATTTAATCTTCGTCCACCTAAAATAAATAAATGCATTTTCAATTTTTATTATATTCACAAATCGAATTCAATGCTCTTCTGTAAACCCGCGGAAGCTTTTCGCCTTCGAACGATTCGTTTTTGTGAACAGCCCCTCTTATATCAATGCTTCATGCAGACGATCATTTTATTGAACAAAAACTATAAACTATTTAATCTGGAAAAACTATTTCAAAGGAATTGGAATCGCAACTTTCCCTTCAAAGTCTGTTGACCGTGACTTCAATATGACGATATGTCAATCGCAACAGCTAATTTTGTTACGCAAATGATTCACTTTTTTACTCTCGGAAATAAAATGGAGATGAAAATAGCGAAAAATCTCTTAAAAGGGAGGGAACTGTGCATTTTCAAATTTTTAAAGTAGCGCAGATTTATCTCTATATTTTTATACATAATTATGAAAAATTTCAAGGGGATCGTATAAACGGTGTAATGCTATTAGGCTTCTTGTGCTTAGCTTTTTAATCTTTTTGGACTTATGCGTTAAGTTTTAACTTGGAGTGGTTGCCCGGAATTGCTAAAGAGTCAGAGATCAGTGTAACTGTATAGTAGAATAATTAGGACTAAGAGGGGGGGATCCAGACACCTTAACCCCCTCCCCTTATACACGTCAGTGCAATGATATAATTCCCTCTTTTAACCCTTTGAGGCGCAACCCTTTACCAATGCTGAAAAAAGGGCAGCCGTTGCCATTGCTCGACTTAACTACCAGCAAGATGGCGGACGATCGAAACGTTCATCGCGTGCCACGCAGCCAGCTGTCGTCAAAAAAAGGGTCTCTATACCTGTGGTACGCGATGAACGTTTCGATCGTCCGCCCTCTTGCTGGTAGTTAAGTCGAGATATGGCAATGCCTGTCCTTTTTTAAGCATTGGGCAATCTATCCGGCTGTTTTCGCATTCTTCCATTTTTCAGCAGACGTCAGTGCTGTTAAAAATAATCGTGACCATTTTTTTACGGGAAAAGGACGTGCTAAAAAGTAAAAGATTCTCTTGGAGCTATGTCACCCGCAACTATTTTTATAGAAATCACATCTGTTTTTCGTGACTGGCAACACCCAAAACGTAAGAGTTTGGTGTTCCCAGAGCGGGAACACTGCGCGTTAAAGGGTTAAAATATCTTTAAAAAGAATCAGTTGTGTAAATACTTTTCATCGTAAAATCTAGAGCATCTCACTAAAAAAGTGAATCGCTTAGTGAGAAATCCGTTTACTGATGACGCATTCAGCAAAGTATCCAAGGTAGAATATAAAGTTGGGAATACTAAAGCTGCAATTTATGTATATGCGCCGCCATATCTCTAGCAGAATTACTTTTTTACATTAAAAGAAAAAAAAAATATTTATGTACCCTTTCTCGCTGCAAAATGCATTCCAGCAGTGACAAAAAAAAAAAAAAAAAAAAAAAAAATCTATACATACATATATATGCAATGTCACCGTATATGCCGCAGTTTTCATACCGAATAACCTACCTCTTAAAAGAAATGACATGCATCTTAAAATTCCTCGGCTAAGCCTAAGCCCACATAAAGCAGTGCAGTGGAAAAAAAAAATAAATAAAACTCGAATGGGGCGAATTTTTAAGTTCCCACATTGCCCGTTAAGAGGTTTTCCAAAGTGTTATGTGACTTTCAAAGCAGTCATTTGGAAGCGTCTTTATCGCTGTCAAAATCGGACCAGCGCAGGAACGGTTTACTATCGGTGAAATATCAAGCTCCAGATTTAATAAATATTTTAAAGACTTTTTTTTTTCTTCTTCTTCATGCTGCATATTGGCGGAATTTTATATTTAAAATATATATATATATATATATCTCAAATAGAATTTCTCATCAGCGTTTAAGTAAAATATCATCTTTCGAGAATAAAATCGGTTGACGTAGATGATGTGTTATACTGACGGGATTTCTTTCTTTCAATAAAGTGCATTACCTGTAAATGAACGTTCAAAAAACAGTAAATTAATGAAAACTTACTATTATAAGTGGAAATACATCAGTAGTTTTCTCGAAAAATCGTATTAAGGATAATGTTGACAAATTAAAAAATTCCATGATTTTTCCCTTCGATTTAAAATGGTTTTTACATAAACAAAAATGAAGATAAAAATCTTAAGCGTTTAATGCAAAATTATTTAATTTAAAATAGTCTAATATTGTTTTTTTTAAGTCAACCATTTTGCCACTAGAATGATAATATTCCCGTCCAGCAGTTACCAGTTAGTTAAATTCGTTTTCCAACAGAACATCGAAATTGAACCAGTCCCGGCTTAGACCAGTGCTTGGGAGGCTGAGCCTCTCTCTCAATTCAGGCTGCTGTGGACCGTTTACGTTAAAGGGATAACTTCTTTCCGTATTTTATAAAAAGAAACTAAACCACTTTTAATACATCACACCATTTTAGGACAATATTTCAAAAGTTCGGAAATATAGTAAATCTAGGATCTGTACGATCCCTGGAAATGGACATTTATCCAAAACCCCAATAATGTTTCTATATTTAGGTGGAAATATTTGAAGGGACAGCCTATCTGAAACTGGTCCCTGTGGATGTCCAGAATTTACTCGCAAGATATCACTATGGAAGCCGTGTTGTGTCATCGGGGCAAGTTATGAACTCATACCAACAAGGTATGGTCATTGGAGTATGTCCGTAATTTGTCTAGTTCTAAATATGGACATGTTCTGGGCAAGTTTGTGCTATATCATTACGAAGCGTCGAGAGGCATTTTCTGACACTTAAAATATGGATTTTTTTTATTTCAATATTTATAACTATTGTACGTAAGAATATGACATTAAAGTTTCTTTAGTTAACTGAATTGCTCTCTGAACATAATATGCAAGTGGCCTTTTATATCACCATGCGTCGACAACTGCAGACTATACGTGAAAGGATACAAGTAAACAATTGCATAAAACAGGTGACCTTTCTGAATAACCGAAAGTATTCAAGAACTTAAATATGAGCAGGATACCAGAAAAATTACCAAACATTCATATAACCAGACATAACCTAACGGACAAAACCAATCGGTTACATTTTCAAATGCGCCCATAGAAACACATGTTTCTATCTACATTTTATGTGATTACTATAGGCATATTATGGAAGAAATGGTTCAAATTACGTCCTGGAGTTATATTTTATAAACCTAGACATGTTCTGGACAAGTTTGTCCTAAAACGGACATAAAATGTACAAGTGTGTTGTTCATTATGAAGTATCGAGGCGCATTATATGAAACTTGAATAAGATACCATAGGTCTGTGAAGTGATTTTGCTTCTGTTAAAGTTAAGGTTTTTTTCCCCATCTAAATTTTTGCATAGAATAGTAATAAATACTGAAATAAAGGCAATAAACAATTTTTACAAAGATCATTTTCAGAATAATGTGTAGTGCCGGATCACATAAAATTTGACTGAGTTACCAGAGATCAGTGAATTATTTTTGTTTCTGTCACATTTAAGGCTTATTCTTCAGCTAATTTTATAAATGGTCACTCTGGGCGTAAGCAGTAAATGACCCTCAAAATCATGAAATTTTGTATTTTTTGCATTTTCAAGATCAAATATTTCTACATGCCAAAAGTCAACCACACATTTATTACGCTTTTTCATGACTTCTAATTACTGTCTTATGCATTTACTGAAATATGCACCCTTGTGGTCTACTTTTGGCACAAGAAGATTTTGACGATCACAGTCGATTAAGAAAAAAGCTCTTTTACAAAAAATTTTGAATGTCTCTTGGCTTTTGTGCATAAAGTCAAGCATGAGTCTGCGTGTCTTGTGAGTCCATTTATACTTAATAGAACACAAAATTAATTCCGGTGCCATGGTTCACTCTTGGAGCAAAAGGATTGCATAAAGGATTGACAAAAAAGTAAATTTTTCTTTAAAAAATGAGATATTTTCCGTTTCAAAACTATGTGGAAAATTTTTTCGCAAAAATAAAAAAATACAGATAAAATAAATTTACGTGAAGAACAAATGATGGAAATTTCAGCAAAATCAAAAAGGCCAATCAGCGAAGGCTGCCGGACTCTTAATTACTTAAATGTGACGGTGGTATTTACGTCTTTTTTAGATAACCAATAATAGTTTAATTTCTATGTATAAATTCAGGTAGAATCAAAAGAATAGCATTTCAATTATTATGTTAACATAAAATGTAAATACAGTCAAATCCGCTTATTGGAATATCGTTCGAAAGTCATATCCCTCTTATTGTAATAAGTTTTCAATGTACCAAACCGTACTCAATATGATCAATGTGATTTAGTCAATGAGATCAATGTGATTTATTCAATGGGATCAATGGGGTTAAGTCAATGGGATCAATGGGATTTAGTCAATGGGATCAATGGGATTTAGTCAATGGCATCCCGGATAATTCAATATCCCGCTTATTGCCATAAAAATTTATTCTAACTATCCCAATAATTAGAATAAATTATCATGGCAATCTCGCTGTTCCGTTAATCGTATTCAACTGTATTCGTTAAAATTCTGAATATGCTCTACATTTTACAAACCTATGAGAAATTTTATCTCGTTTAGGCACCATGAACATATGTTCAAATAATGTTGATCGCAAAATCAAATCTCTTTCAACGGTGGACAGTCGTTTAACGATAAATCCGTTTTATTCATGGCCCATTCAGAGAAACACCTACCGAATCGAGTACAGTTAAAAAAGCCAAAAATGTACTTTATGTGAATACACAGCCAAATATCCAGTAGAATTTACTTTTTATACTAAAAGGGTAAAAATATGTACGTATTTCATTTTTCGCTGCAGAAACCATTAAAGCATACACCACGGAATAAAAAAAAACAAGAATGAAATGCAGTGTCATCAAATAAGCCAGAATTTTCATGCCTATGAAACCGAGAAACCATCTCTTAGAAGAAATGACATGCGCCTTAAAAACCTACGGATAAGCCTTACCCCGCATAAACAAGTACAGTGAAAAGAAATAAATAAATGGGGCGAACTTTTAAGTTCCCACATTGGCCGTTATGAGGTTCTCCAAAATGTTTTGTGACTTTCAGAGCAGTCATTTGGAAGCTTCTTTATCGCTGCCACAAACGCAGCAACGCAGAAATGGTTTACTATCGGTGAAGAATCGAGCGCCAGGTTTCATAAATATTTTGAGAACTTTTCTCCACTCAGTCTGCATATTGATAGAATTTTTACACAAAAAAAGTGCATTTGCAATAGATTTCTACCCAGGCGTTGTAGCTAACTTTTTCTTTTGTTCCCGAGAGTAAAATTGAAATCACGTGAATTTCAAGCTGTATGACGAATGCTATGCAGTTACTTTTTTTTTTCTAACTAACAAGCATTTCATTTTCTGATTGTAAATTTAGCAATTCTATTTTTATTTTTGTGCCCCCTCTTACATTTGATTTTCATCTGTTAACCCTTTGAGGCACAACCCTTTCCCAGTGCTGAAAAAAGGGCAGCCGTTGCCATCGCTCGACTTAACTACCAGCAAGATGGCGGACGATCGAAACGTTCATCGCGTGCCGCGTAGCCAGCTGTCGTCAAAAAGTGTGTCTAGATCTGTGGCACGCGATGAACGTTTCGATCGTCCGCCATCTTGCTGGTAGTTAAGTCGAGCGATGGCAACGGCTGTCCTTTTTTCAGCATTGGGAAATCTATCCAACTGTTCTCGCAATCTTCCATTTTTCAGCAGATATCAGTGCTGTTAATAAAAATAATGGTGACAATTTTTTTACGGGAAATGACTTGCTAAAAAGTAAAGGATTCAAATCAAATCTATTCTTCGTGACTGGCAACAGTCAAAACGTCAGAGTTTGGTGTTCCCAAATCGGGAACACTGCGCGTTAAAGGGTTAAAAGCATTTACTTTGGATTTCGGCTGTTGATATAAAAATTACTATTGAGCTGACGCTCAGTCCGTAATTTGTAAAACTGCTTTGCTTCACTGTAAACTTTTTTGCAATTATTATTCTTCAGTTCTCATTGCAGTCATCGTAAAATTTATTCTCAAATTTGCCGGCAGTTTTGTGCTTTTGGTCCCATGTTGTTAATTTGGCTTCTTGGGCTTATCGTGTTTTGCTACGTTTTTCTTTCTACTTGCGACCGCTGTGATAACAACAAATTGTTTTCGACTTGCAATTTATCTCTAGTCACCGTGACTGTTCAGTAGTTAAATAATAATGGTTTAAATAAAAACCTTTTAATACAGCAAGTCATGTAATTTCTTCATTGTCTCTCAGGATTGAGGATTGTTGCGCAATGTTTTTTACTACAATTTTAACTTGAAAACCACTTTTTTTAAAAGTTAAATCTGCAATTTTTAAGCGTCATCTACAGTAAAATGAACTTTTATTTTACTCCAACAAAAGGGATGAGTGCAATAATTTTCTAAAGCAACTACTAACCTAAATCTTTTTTTTTTTTTTTTTTTTTCTCTAACATGCGAAAAAATCAGTACACATTGTGACTTGGTTAAAAAGACTGTAGTGTACCACCAGATTTCTCTCGTAATCCAAGGCATGTTATCTTGTAGGTTTAATTAAAAATCTGTTGATCTGTTAGGTTTCGCCCAGAAAGTCATCATACACATTAAAAATCTAGAAAAATCTAAACTTAAGTTTCATTAAAAAAGACATTAATATCTTTAGCATTAATATATCCAATAAAAACATAACATTGATAAAATATGAATTAATGAAAATCTTATTTAGGCTCTCCTTGACTTCCTTATTAATGTCCTAAATTATTTACATTGTTCATACACTTCACTCAAACGATACTTCTATGGCCATTTCTCACCAAACATAGAAGAATCGCCAAGTTGTGTTCAGTTTTGAAAACCTAATTTTGGTGCTGATTTCGGGGATATTTCGTCGAAAATCTCCTGGCTTGGCGACAGTTCTCGCAATTTTGGTCAAGCCCTCAAAGCAGACAGTCCATAGAGTTTTACAGTATTGACAGTCTTTTGGAAAATCCCGTGAATAAACTACCCAGTCGACTGCAATAAAAAAACTTCTCACAACTAGATGTTCTGGCAGACTAATATACAAACTTTCAACATTCTAATGGTCAATCGTTTTTAAGTTATGCGAGATACATGCTTACTTCATCCGTACACACAACGTACAGTCTTCACGCTGAAATTAGTGTAAATGGATCTACGGTGGGTCAAAAGGATCGTATATACGTACTTACGTACATATAGGTGTGATGCAAAAACTTGTCAAATTCAGTATATCACATCCTTTACTTCGTAAGAAAAGTGAAACGTATGAGAGTTCGAATATACATTTTAAATATCACAGAGATGAAACGTTTGTTGATTTAAAACTATAAAATTTAGATATTGCGTCAATAAAATTAGCTCACTAAGGGCAAATAATTTTTACATGTAGACTCCAAAGTGGTAGACTTCATTTTAGTGACAAATAAAAGATCATTAACGCTGTTCTCATCGATTTTGGTGGTAAATATATCCTAAAAATCAATAATGCATGATTTTTTTTAATAATTTTATATGGAATAATGAATGAAGGCACACTTCAAACCATTATTTACATATGTGCTAAAATAATTTTATTATTACGCTTTACAACCGTTAATGCTAACTTACTTCATCTAACTCCGCAATAGTGGATTTAATAAGGCTCTGAAAATGGTAGACGGCTGAAGTATGAAGGTCCAGGAATCTGGCCTACCGTGCGGCTATCGATCTATTGGTCTGGTGAAATGTTTGGACCAAATTGGTGAAATGTTTGGACCAAATTTTTAAGAGTGATTCCATGATTTCTCAGATTCTTTCAAATACTTGGAATGAAATCGAGCATTGTTTAGATGTTTTAGGAGGCCCAAAAGGTTCTGATATTGAAAGTTATTAATTTTCTTATGTATGTAATTAAATAGCAATTTCATTTTAGTGTTCCTGTAATTGTAATTTTTTAAATTTAATTTTATAAAGTGTCCAACAATTCTCGGTCACCCTGTATTTTATCTAAACCTTCCAAAAATCCACACATAAAGAAAAGTGCCGCAACTAATGTGCGCATTAGACTCACTCTCCAGAAAAAAAATTCCTTTTTAAATACAATTCCATCCACGTATAAATCAAAAGAATGACATCCTATAAATTCACAATATGTTACTGAAAACTTCAATTCCCCCTCTCCTCCCTCGACACTTTTCTGGAAGCGTGCCTGTATGTATACATATATAAATTTATATAAACGGACGTGGAATTACATTTTTTTCTTCCCCTCCCCCTGAATCTGCTTTTTTATGCCTGGAAATCACTCTGAAAAGCATTTTCAAAGCAATTTCTGAGAGAATGGAGGGAAAAAAATAAAGAAACAAAGAAATAACAGGCCTCCACGTTATAAAAATAACCACCCGCATTCCGCTATCGAAAAACCATCTCTTCATAAATGGCAACTTTTCAAATTCTTTTTCAAGCCCAGAGAAAAAAAAAAACCGCAAAAAAAAGAAAAACCAAAGCTCCAGCAGCCGTCGGGAATACACGTTTAATATTGAAATCCTAGATCTTGAACCACAAAAGCAGCGGCGAACGAAAGGGGGGAAAAAACTGTATTTCTCTCTCAATTTCCCACGAAACCAACTGTCTTTCAATAGGGTAAACGCTTTCCCAATAAATGATGAAACATTTATTGGAAGTATAATGCATCGTCGATTGCGGAAAAATGATTTTTAATTGCGGTGTTCAAAAAAATATGAAGATTAAACAGCGAGTTTTGCTGACGATTACCTGCAGAATTTTATTCAAGAAATGTGTTTAAAATAACATTTTATAATATATATACATACAGGGTGCCTCAAAAAGGATATCTATATAGCAGTCCGTTTGCAATTATGTAATCTTATGTTTGCAATTTTAATATTTGTCACTATTCAGTGTCCATAGGAATTCGGTATTCTTCATTTGTGACGTCAGATATGACATGAATCTACAGACGTTACTATGACTCATTTGTGACCTCACAGTGGCAACATTTGTGCAGCACGATGGCACGTCACTATGTTATTAGATATGGTGATACAGAAAATAAAGTATTCTATTATCTTCACACCAATATCTTGACTCAAAACTATACTGAATGTATTGCAAAAGATTATTTAGAAAGAAAAAAAACTATGAAATTACAATTTTTAGGTTTTTAGGATTTTCAATTCGGAATGTGAATGCTAACTCTTGATTAGAATTGGCTCTTTTTCTAAATGAGTAATATTTTCAAGAACAATCGTTACTTTTCAAAATAATTCACTCATGCGTGTGAAATGGATATTAATAAATACGAAATGATGACTACAGTTTTTGCTATCTATATAAATAAAATTAGACTTTTGTCTGTATATTTCTTGGAATTCAAAAATTTTGCGATTTCTATCTGTTTCAAGCACCCGGGAATCCGATGCGACCCTCAAAAAAAAGTTTGTCTGTCTGTCATTCTGTCGTTCTGTCATTCTGTCCGTGACGCTTTTTTTGTTTAAGCATCACGTAAAAACGACTGAAGCGAATGATATGAAATTGGGTGTCATGATAGGTGGTCACTCAACTTAAAACATAGACGTCCAATTTTTAAAAAATCTTGATTGGATTTTGAGATTTTGCGAAAATCCTTTCAAACTGCGTAAATTTGTGTTCGCACATCACGTAATAACTGCAAAGGTGAAAAAATGATAGGTGCTCACTCACCTTAAACTATAAGCATCTAATTAAAAAAAATCGATCAAATTTCGAGATTTTGCGAAAATCGTTTAAAACTGGGTGAATCTTTGTTCCCGCATTACGTAATAACGACTAAAGCGAATGATATGAAATTTGGTCACACGATAGATGGTTGCTCAACATAAACTATAGGAGTCCAATTTTTTAAACATTTTTATTAGATTTTGAGAAAATTCTCTCAAAATACGTTTATATTTCTTCAAGCATCACGTAATAACGACTAATACGAATTATACGAAATTTAGTGATATGATAGGTAGTTGCTAATCTTAATTTATAGGCGTTGAATTTTTAAATTATTTTTATTACATTTTGAGATTTTGTGAAAATCGTTTTAAAATGCTGAAAATTTGTTCCAGCATCACTAAATAAAGACTGCAGGGAATAAAACGAATTTGGGTGACATGATTAAGTAGGTTGTCACTCAACTTAAATTCTAGGCTTCCAATTTTTCAAAAATTGTTTATTAAATTTTGAGATTTTGCGAAAATTATTTCAATATACGTAAATATTCGTTCGCGCATCGCATAATTACGACTGAAGCGAATGAAATGATATTACTTAGTTACTCTCTAACCTGTAATATTTTAACAATACATAAAAATTATAACTTCGTTTTCTTTACTTTGGCAACATACTACATCCATTCTGTGTACTCCTACAATGCTGACGAAAGTTCTTGCTTTTCGGAAATTTGCATTCACTAACCCGTCGAGGACGGGTACTTCAGCTAGTCACCTCTAAAATAGATTTCTTCAACTATTTGTGTAAGATAATAGCGTAAACAAACGATATTACATAACGACCTCGATCGATCTGCAATTATACTTTTGTTTGAGGAGAAATAATTTCCTTCCAAATGTCTCTTGTCGAAACCGTTAAACTCCTGCGTCTAAAGAAACTTCAAAAAATAACAAAAGCTGAAAATTTTATTTATTTAATTTTTTTATATGAACCTCGAAAAGTGCAGTAATTATTAGTAGATAGGTTGGGTAAAAGATAAATTCATTATTTACATTTCATTGCAGCATTACACTTCAAGCAGAAAAATTAGTTTTACAGGCAAAGAAAAGTCGCTGTTCATAAATTTTTTGTAATAACAAGTGCAGTTAGAAACACGTAGAATCTCAAAAGAAAAATGCTTAGGTCACTTTTCACTGCAGCGTTGCACTTTATTCAGAAAACGTTTTACAGTCAAAGGAAAGCTGCTGTTCGCAGAATTATTAGCAATTAGAAGTGCAATTAGAAACACTGGTATTTAGTTTAAAAGAAAAATTCATTGTTTACATTTCACTGCTGCATTACACTTTAAGCAGAAAAATTAGTTTTACAGGCAAAAAGCTGCTGTTCAAAAAATATTTTTAATAAGAAGTCAATTCACGTAGAATCTCAAAAGAAAAATGCTTTGTTCACTTTTCACTGCAGCGTTACATTTTATGCAGAGAAAGTAGTTTTACAGGCAAAGAAAAGCAGCTGTTCATAAAATATTTGTAATTAGAAGCACGTAGATCTCTCATTGGTTTATTCTTCAAAAGAAAATGTGTTTTTCGCTATTCACTGAAGTATTTATACATAAAAAGTAGTTCTACAGGCAAAGGAAAGCCACTGTTTATAGAATATTAGTAATCAAAAGTGTTGTTAGAAACACGTAGATCTCATAGGCATATAGTTTAAAAGAAAAATACGTTATTCACTTTTCACTGCTGCATTACACTATGCAAAAAAAGTAGTTCTTCAGTCAAAGAAAAGCAGCTGTTCATAAAATATTTGTAATGAGAGTATAATTAGAAACACGTAGATCTGTCATTGGTCTATTGTACAAAAGTAAATATCGTTCGCTTTTCACTGTAGCATTTATCTATAAAAAGAAGTTTTACAGGAAAAGAAAAGACACTGTTCATGGAATATTAGTAATCAGAAGTGTAATTTGAAATGCATAATCTCATTGCTAATTACAAAACTATTAATTTGAAACATGCATGTGAACATTTATAAACATATATGTTATATATGTTCACATGTATCCATGTTAGTACTAACTTTTACACTAACTTCGTCAAAAGTGAGATAGTGTTAAAGTTAGCTGCTCCTTTCTGTCAAACTTTTCGGTGAAAGTCTACTTTGATGGAACTTTGAGGAAACACTTAAGACATCTGTATCGTGTAACGTAGCGTCTTTATAGTTTTTCTGATATTTAGTCGTAAACATATTTCGGCAGCTGCAAGTGTCATAGACTAAAAGTGCATGCTGTGGTTCTTTTTATTATTGGTATGGCCAAAAAAGGCATAAATGCACTGAAATTTACTGGAAGTTTGATGTCTTGCTTGTTCTAAAATAATTACATAAAGATTGTTTTTTTATTTGTTTGTTTAAAGATAGTTTTTTTTTACGAGTTTATACAGAATAATTTTTGTTGAACTGTAAGATTGTATATAGAATAATCTTTGTTGGAACTAATTACATTAAATGCTTTTATTTTCCGTTGTTATAACTCACTTCAGTCGTTTTGTGTACCGAACTATGAATCGTTAAATTACCACATTTTTAAGGAAATATGAATATATATCGCACATTGATTTACATGTAAGCAAATCTGCGCAAACTAAGGTTGACGAATATAAATGTGAATCAATCTGTAATTTAAAGACACCACGAATGATCAATGATATACAGTTAAATTAAAGTAAATATCAAAATTTAATAACATGTATGCGATAAATGTATTAATGTGATAATGAACAAACCACATGAATTCTCTTTCAAAGCAATTAAGATTTCTAGCTTCCTTAAAAGAACATATTATGAAATAAATGGAACAGAAGCAAACTTTGAGAGTGTTGCGAGATATAATCCTTTAATACATGGTATTTATTAATACTTGCGTTTCTAAGACAGTTCTTCACGATTTATAAATGAGTCACCAAATATCAATTAAAATATTTCTATTTTCATACATTAACCAGTCGTGATATACCAATAATTAAGTAAGGAATTTCAAAGATTATTGAAAATTAAATTATGTAGATGAATCAATTTATTTTATAAATAGATTAATTCTTAGAGTACTTTTTCCTGCCATCAGTAAAAAAAAAATTACCCTAACCTTGACTTATAAAAGATTATTTTTTTTTCTTTTTTGTTTAAATTATACACGTTTAATAAAATATTGAAATTTTAAATGTGTGAACATTTTGTATAGGGTGTAGGTAGCAGCATTCTAATGAGAGTACTGCAAAACATACTTGCATCGTAATCGTTTTATTATTATTATTATTATTATTATTATTATTATTCAACATTTTTAAACTAGTGAATATTGTTTTCCGAAAAGTACTCAATTGTTTTTTTTTTTATTATTATTTAGACAATATCTGCATTCTATTTTATTTTTAGTTTTTTGTCCTCATATTTTATTATTATTCAACTTTTTTAAACTAGTGAATAATGTTTCCCGATAAGTACTCAATTTATTTTTTTTAAATTTAAACAATATTTTCATTCTATTTTATTTTTAGTTTTTTGTACTCAAACATCAATAGAAACCGACATCTTTTGAAATAAAAGGTCATTTCTATAAGATATTTCTTGCTCTTTTTTATAGCTACTTCTGCGTCTTCTGTATGCTTTACAAGGACAAGAAAGGAAATATGAAAGTTAATAATAGTAATCGAAAAAAAAATACAGAATGTTTCCATTCCATAATCAGAAAAAAAAATTCAAAGGAAACCGGGAAAGCATTTGATATTTTTTGTTTGGTTGTTTGGTTTTTTATGAATTTTATCAATGGGTATTGATTTCACCGTAGTCGGTGACCATACTTGTGTCAATGCTAAACATTAGAGTTATTCTCAAATTTTTAACTTTTTCATTAATTTTTGTGATAGATTACCGTTGCGCATTTATTTAATCGATAGTTGATTATATTTTAGTTCTACTTTTTAAAGTGTTAAGGCGGTTTAATCCTACAGTTAATTATTTCTCTGCAATAATTGCAAACTAAAATACAGGGTATCCATGATTAAACTTGAAATTTGCCAGCAGACTGCTCGCACATTCCATGCATAATTATGAACACCTTGTATATTTATGTATAATCAATTCATTTGACTTAATTTTTATAGATCATTTCATTACCCTCATACACAATATTTCTCTAACCAATTATCTACACTATTTCCATAGTAGAAATGAAAACAAGAAAAGAACAATTAGTATGCAACAAGGAAAAATAAAATACTCCACTCCAAAAAAAAAGCATTACAAGAAATTTCCAACTTTTCAGTACAAAAGTCCCAAACAATTTCTGAAAGTACACGAGTTACAGAGAAAGAAAGAAAGTGAATGCTGGGGAGAGAGAGAGAGAAAAAATTAATGCTGTTCCCATTCTGCGAACGAACAAAACAAGATATAAAATAGAGAAAATCTCGACAGCAGAGAGCAAAAGTACTTTTCCCGATATCTTCTTTCATTCTTTTATACCTTTATTCTCTTTCCTCCCCTGTAAAAGAATCAGTCGAAAAAGGGGCATTATTTCAGAACACGGTACCGGCAAGATGGATAGTAAAGCGCAACTAAAGTAAAACTGAACCAGCAACAGGCTGTAATTCTTTTTTTTCACTCTTGCTTTGCCCGCAAACGCTCGAATCAATTCTTGTTGCCATTTTCTTTTTGATAAAAAATGAAATCCTGGTTTTTCGGATGTTTCTTTTTCATGCAAGTTACGACGCATTTAAAAAAAGCGTCAGCAGTGGAATTATACAACATGTTTTATCGATATTGTAAGTGCGTCCCATTTCTTTTTAAATCCTAGATATTTCAGTATATTTTAGGCTAGATTGATTTTTTTTTTACATTGATGTTTACTTCTTTTTAACACACAACAAAACTTTTTATTTAGATTTTTTGCATTTAAATACGTAGTATAAAGTGTGCGGTAGATCCCGATAACCCAAGGACCATGACAAGGAAATAATTTTAGCTTGACAGCCTTGGAACTTTCATAATTTTTCCTCCTTTTCTTCTCACTTAATTTTCCTTACATTTCTTTTCTTTCTTTCTGAGGTTTATTATTATTAGTATTTACTTTCATATTTGCTTTCTTGTCGTCATGAAGCTGATAGATTATTATCTTGTCACTGAAAGAAAGTTCATTCTGACTGCTGAAAATGTGAATATATATTTACATTGGCTCACGAAACATCCTAATATAGTACGACCGTGGGAAAAAACTATATGGGGGGGGGATTAAAATAATGGTAGACAAACTTTATACTATGAGTACTTTCATGCGTAAATTTTTGCAAACATTTTATTCTAAATGATTTTTGAAGAAGTAAATTTCCCTCAAAACACTGTTAATGAACACACTGCAAAAAAATCTTGTTAAACTTTCAGAAAAAAAACTGTAAGCCTAGACGCCAGTTTATTTCCGTATATTTTACGGAAGTATTCCTATATTTTCCGTATACGGAAAAATTTCTGTAAAATAAACTGACAATCTGTAAAATTTACCGAAGACTTCTCTTTAAAAAAAAAAAAAAACAGAAATAAACTGGCGTCCAGACTGACAATTTTTTTCTGAAAATTTGATAGACTTTTTTTTTTCAGTGAACTACTTATTTCTGCCTTTTTTAACGCTTCTAACAAACGATTTTGAGCTGTCTGTCTGCATAGCTGTCTGACTAATTTTTCTATTACCTAGCTATTAACTATCGCGTGCTCTAACCACGATAAATATGCATCGGCTTCTGGAAAATTTATACATATTTCTGTTTGAATACCATGATTTTTTTAAATTTTTTTTTTTACAAAAGCGTCAAAGCACACCAGTATTCCTTTTCATATTTTTAAAGCTTTCCAAGCAAGTTCAAAAGTGCTTCAATTTACTTGTCTAACATTTTGTAAGTTCGCCATGCTCTAGCTCCGTGAACATGCCTCCATTACTGCGAAATATACAGGGTGGATAGTTAAACTTTTCCTATAAACAACATTCTACACCTGAAACGAATGTTCAGATTGCCCCCAGATTTGGCATATTAAATTGTACACGAGATGCACTCAAAGAAGTTTCTAAAAAATTACTTCGAAAACTCTCCACTAGGTGGCGCTTTGCATGATTAATTCAACTTCAAAATGACCGAAATTCGTTAATGAGAGCTCAAAAACTATTGAACAAAAGTTGAAATTTGTACGCTTCGAATCAGACGTAATTTGGGCCTTTTTCGTGTAAAGACATGCCCTGCGAACATTTTTTACCAAAGGTTAGGTGTTTTTTTTTGTTTTTTTTAATTATTTAAGCGTATTTTATATGCGAAATTAGATTACAAGTGTATAATCCGTTTTCGCTGTAGAACGCTGTTGTTCATAGCTCAAGTTAATTCATAAACACCCTGTACGCATGTTATTGCTATCATGTACCGTATTGAGTATGGGGTGGCTATAAAACTTTTACAAGAGTAGCCGGGGGGGGGGAAATCTCAATACATTATGCTCTATGAACAGTCATTGTTTAAGAGTATCTTAGAGATATTCATCTATTTCAAACGAAACAAAGAAATGTATATATTCTTAGTAGTTAAAAGTCCCTCAGTGATCTAGTCACTAAACTCAGTTCCCGTAAGAATACGGAAAGTGAAGCGGCGTCGGGTTTGGCCAGTGCTTCGGAGGGTGAACTCGTCTCTGGACTGGACTGCTGTGGGACCGTGTAAGCTAATGAAAGCTGGTGCACGTAAAATGTGTCGTGGCTCCGATGTCCTCCATGTTCAAACCTACCTGTACTGGGGCTGATTTCAGGTGATGGGTCCCTTATCTGGAATTGGTTCAAAGTTAGGGTTTAACAGGTAGGAGTGTAACCCCCCGCACCTCTTTCCATGGATAGGACCATCGTCTATCCCTGGCCACGAGAACAACAAGAGTTACAAAATGGTGCTCTGCGTCGAAATTAGTTTATTAAGCATTACAGATCTCTTAAGAAACACTCAAAATAAATCCAATACATATTACTGTCTATAGCAGTTTAGAGACATCAAAGCATTTTAAGCACAGTCCAATAAGTACCATAGTCCTGCAGTGACCTAATCGCTAAGTTTCCTTTCTTATGGAAAGTGGTGGAACACAGAAAGTGCACCACCACTGGCTGGGCCTATTCTGCCCAAGCTGGTGTTGCAAGCTGGTGTCCGATTTTACGAGCTGGTGCACGTAAAATCTGATAGTGGCTCCAATGTCCCCCCCCCCCATGTTTAAACGATACCTCTGAGGGTGCCAATCCAGCAGCTAGATCTTTTTTAGAATTGGTTCAAAATTAGGAGACTACTCATAGAAGGAAAGGTTGTTTTGCCTAATATGCTAACCCATAATGAAATAACCAAGATTTGCAGCCCTTTAGCGGTCAAGCGACTGACACGGCCATTAGAAATTTAAAAAAAAAGGTAAGTATTATAGAAACGTTTGTAACAGCTTATATACTTTTAAATTGAAGGATGGAAATAGCATTTAAAGTTATTTTATAGGTTTTCACAAATACATTGCTTGTGATATTCAGTTTTTTCGAAGTTATTCCAAAGTTTTTCGAATAGTTTGTTGACGATTCATCGCCGAATCTGGTTCAAAAATGACAGTTGTGTTAGAAAGTGTTTTGTAACTGCATTCGTTCGGCATGGTTTACCTTTGTTTTGTTTTTTTCAACAAGCATTTAAAAAAGTAACCGTTGGAATAACATCCTAGTATAATATTCAATTTCGCTAAGTTTGCTGATGATTCATCGCCGAATTTAGTGCAAAAAAAAGACAGTTGTGTTAGAAAGCGTATTGTAACTGCATTCTTTCGGCATGATTAATCTTTGTTTTTTTTTTTTTTCAACAAGCATTTAAAAAGTAACCTCTGAAATAACATCCTAGTCTAATATTCATTTACTATCCGCCAAGGCGGCCAGCTTCGCCGCTCCATACCTTATTGTTCTTTATACTCAGTCCAGTGTTGACTAAATTTCTGCACTCATTTCAATTAAAATCATGTTTCTTTGTTTTAACAGTATTTGCCATTAAATTTAGTTAGGTTAGGGTTGATACACATTTTGGGTGTCATCATAAAATCCGATGTTGGAACAGCCAATGGCTAAAATGTGCTTTAGCCCAATGCGTGGTGACATCTTTTAGATGGGGATTCATGCGCCAAGTACTGGAAGTTCGATATTTTAAAGCTGTGGTAAAGTCGGAAAGGTCTTGCGTTTTTGTGTATCCACCATTGTTATTTTGTAATCTAGCTACTGCGTGACATAGGCTTGTTCGATTTGACGTCATTGAACTGTTAATTTGGGATTTTGCACATTCGTTTTTGTTATTGCACTAATGTTTACATCTAGCTCTTGCCATTCGCAGCGGGGAAATATCGTCGATTTTGGTACCGCGTATGTTAGCCTGTTATATAATTAGATGAAAATATATTTATAGAAACATTTCAATAAACAGTTTCTATCATATATTTATAGAAACAATAGATCTCTTTTTTTCATAAAGAGATCTCTGAGGGGTGTTTTCTTTGAGTGCATCTTACCAACTAGGATAATAGTTTGACGATTAATCGCCAAATTTGGCGCAGTAAAAAACGGTTAGAAAGTGTTTTGTAATACGCTCGTTTGGCCAGATTTATATTTATTGTTTTCTCAACAAGCATTTATATAAGTAACCTACGAAATACTATCCTAGCCTAATGTTTATTTATGAATATATTTTAATCGAAACGAAATCCTTCAACAATAGATCTCTAAGGAGTTTTTTTTTAACTGCATTTTGCCAACTGGAATAACAAACGGAAATCCGCGAATTATTTAACAGCAAATAATTTACACTGAACATTACGTTTTAAGAGTGCGGTTTTGCCGTGCCATGAAATGATTACACCTTCTTTCTATTAATAAATGACGTTATGCAATATTTCCTAAGTGCGTGCCAAGTCTTTAAAGAAACTTTCCCCAGGAAACACATCGTTTCATCCTTTTAAAACGTACTGACAAAAGTGTTAGAGTTATCCAAGCACGCAAACGCCAGTAAGGTATTAAATCTTGTTTAAAGGGGAGAACGTTCCGGGGAAAATGCTGTAGTAACGGTTGAGATTCTTAAAACATGTACCCGAAATAAAATTCCTCATAAATAAATCACGAATTTCGTTTTAAAAGGAAATTGGAACAAAAATAAAATTTTATTAATGTTCATTTTGAAAGATATAAAAATTTAATTATCTGTCTATATCTTATGCCGTCTGTATGTCAATTTCTTTCCTATGTATTCAAAGCAAAAATACACTGGTGAATTAAAATATAAAGTGTTAATAGCATTTTAAAAATTATTTTTCAGAGAATTCGTGTAAATTTACAATAATTGCTTTTACAGATATTTATCAGAGTTATTATCTGTAAAGCAATTATTGTAAATGCACACGAATTCTCTGCAAAATAATTCTTAAAATGCTATTATCACTTTATATTTTAATTCACCAGCATATTTTTGCTTTGAATACATAGGAAAGGAATTGATATACAGACGGCATAAGATCTGTCCAAAATACTGTTTATCAATGAACTGAAGTACTAATAATTGTCATTTACATATTTAATTTCAAACTGTTCAAGATTAAATTCCAATAAAATCAGAGATTAAAAAATTGATTTCGCTCATGAAACCTTCCAAGCAGTTAAACACAATAAACACTTCGCTTTGTCAAACTACCAAGTATTTATTTTCAAGATATGCAAAAATATTAATAAGTAAAAAACAAACGAACAAATATCAATTTCTAAATTAGATATGAGAGAAAAGAAGGGACACAACTCTGAAAGTTGCAGCTTTTTGAATTTTTACTTCTGCACTTTTGTTTTCATAAATACTGAGTTGAATATATACGTGTCCGTACGCTGAAAATAGTGTTTTGTTGAATGACAAAATTTTGGTTCACTCTATTTCAAAGAATCATTTTTGTTGAATTAACAAATTTTTTTTAATTCAACGAAATGTTTTGCAGATATTAACAAAATTTTTGTTAAACCAACGAACTATTCCGTTAAAATAGCGCCAATCAAATTTTTGTTGAAACAAAAAAGTTTTGTTCAGTTCAACGAAACATTTTTTTTTCTTGTACCACTTCGTTTTACTCTTCTCTGTGAAAGCTGTTTTACGAAGAACGCAAAAGTATTCCAAGCAGACCCCCCCCCCCCTTCAGACAAATAACAGCCATTTACTTTTAAAAGCCAAACTCCCAAAACTCCATGTTTCAACACTTGTGCTTTCTTGTAGTAGCAACGTTTTACTGTTCCTTTTTTTCTAGCGCTAATATCTAAAATATGCAAATGGCATTCTCTAAAAATTTTACCGCATTACCTTTTTTCCACACATCTGATATGCACTTTAGTGACGTTAACCCAATACACATAATACGCGCTTTGTAAAAGAAATAAAAATTTAAATACATTAAAGTTTTACTTTTTACTTTTTTAGTAACGTAGTTTATTATAAGATAGCATGGATTGGGGTAATCACGACCACGAGTAATTTTGATCTACGAGACTTTTTAAAAAATATGATTTAGTGAGAAATTTTCGTAAAAATTTAGGTATGAACTTGAATATTATCAATGATTATTTATATTGTTAAAGTATTTCTTAAATATTAACACAATTGTTAAGATTAACAACATACCAAATTATCAATAACCGGGTTCGAAATTCAACATCTAAAGTTACTTGACGCAAAATGAAAAATATTTTAGGTAATTAAATTCATATTTAAAAATATGGTATTAATGCATTTAAGTGAAACTGACATATTTTTAGATTTTATAATATAGTTCAATGATATTAAATTGATGGTTATAATTACTCCCACTATTTTTAAAAAATTAGAGTAAATATGACCATATTTAAAACAATAATAGGATAAATCCTTTTCACATGGAAAACTGCATCCTAAATCATTTTAAAATGTATTGGGGAAATAATTTAAAAGTTAAGAATGTAGGAAAAGAATAATTTAAGGAAAGTAATTTGATAATTTTATTTATTTGTTGCATTTTAATTTAGAAATAAATTTAAAAATGTAATTTAACTTAATAAGACTGTTTAATAAAATTTGAGATACTAAATAGTCTTTCTCCGGCCTTGTCAACAAATACATTTCAGAAAATTAAGAAAATGTAGTAGAACAGAAATTGTTCTGTGACTGTTTTACCCATTAACGCGAGAAGACAAATTACAGTTGTTTTCTTTCACATTCAGCTTTATATATATATATATATATATATATATATTCTTAGTCATTAGGGATAAATACTCATAACTTCGAAGTGCACATGCCATTTACATGTGTTTACTTTTTTGTGAATGCATTTTTAAAGGTGTTATTTTATTTTTTAATTTTAAGTCTTTGTATGTAGGGTAATCCTAAAAAGTTTTAGAATTTCTCAAATGTACGGAATTTCATAAATCGTGTAGTTCTAGAAACTTTTTAAAAAACACCTATTGCATTTGGTTTATAATTAGACATATTTAGATCAGTTCAACAATTTCCTCCCTTTATAAAATCTAAAAATGGATCCCAAAAACACATTTTTAGTACAAAATGTGGTAAAAAGTATTTTAGCGTGACAATTTTTAACGATGTGATAAAACAATTTTAAAAAACTAATAATTAAAAGAAATCATTAGTAAAGTTTTTATAGTTCAATCGCTATGTATCTTTTTAACGATATCTTGAAATCTATAAATAAATTTTTCATGACATTTAAGATGACATGTTTAAACATCCACCTATTTGGCTTTTTAAAAAACCCTTGTCTTTTTAAAAATTGCCTTTAAACCTTTGGCTTTTTAAAAATTTGGCCCTTTTGGCCTATGTTACTTTCAATTATCTGGATTTAAAAAGTCCTAAAGCTGCTTGTACCAATCTCTTGGGAAAGTGTATTAATTCAGTTTGACACACAGAGAGTATATTTACTTTCATCGTTCCCTGAAGAAAACTGTTTTTTGTTGAATTGCTGAAAGATATCACTGAATTCAACCCAAGTAAAAGATAAATTGGCTCACCTTGCCATTGAAGAATAAAGATAAACAGCCATCGCCAAGGAACGTCAAGAATCATCTCGTTCACCATAGCTGCAAAGAGTTTATAACAAAAATAAAAGAGACTGTCCAATCGAAAAAGTACTGTGGACAACCACCTAACTCCCGCCGCAGATATCCCGAATCGATGCAGGCATCTTAGCACGTCGACTTCTATCCGGAGAATGATCCGGCCGACTCTCCACGTGCGTATTGTGTTGGTTTATCCGGGAACTGCCGGACTTTTTCACGTCAGGACGCCTCCTGGATGTGAATCATCGATCCGCGCCGGGAAATTTGAACTTGTGGCGGGCCGTGTGTGGTGTGTGCGTTGAAGATGGAACAGTGTTAGGACGATGCGCTGGTAAACGGCCGAAGGGCTGAAAAATTTTTGATAATAAATGATAATAAATTTGAAAAATTTTTGATAATAAATTTGAAAAATTTTTGATAATAAATTTGAAAAATTTTTGAAAATAAATTTGAACTTAACTGGACTTGGTTAAATTTTGGAATTTGAAACTGTAAATTAAAAGACTATACGCATTCAGTCATTGACTTTTTCATATATTCGGAATTATTGTACGGGTAAACAAGTCCAGGTTGTGTTTCACAAAATTTGACAAATAATTATGATAAAATAATAATAATAATGATAATATCAGTAACATCTCCAGATCTTCAAATGCGAATAAGTGATTTCTTTTTCAGTAGTGGTACTTCATACATCTAAATCAAGAATCGTTTGTTTTTCTGCTTTATGAGCTATTCAGGTGAATATCGACCTCCTTATCTCTTTTTTTACTTTGGTTTAAAAACATACAAGGTGCCCCAAAAAGGTGGAAACACGCTTTGATTCTTTATCTATGAGGAATAACTGGGCAATGTCAATTGGAAAAATTTTCAAAATAAAATTTAAAAAAAGATTAAGCTACAAAACAATTCCTCTAGTTAATTTTTAAAAAGATGCGGGGTTTTTTTTTGTTTGTTTGTTTTGTAGACGACCCTATGCAAAATATTTAATGGTTAGCAAAATGTTTCAAACACACTAATGAGCTGATGTATCAGATTTCAGCCTTTCATTGTGAAACATCTCAGAGAAATGGAGATTAAACGTATGCTGACTTTCAATGGCTCTCGATGGGGAAAAAAATCACACCGGATGATCGCATTTCAGGAGCTGAAGTTGAATTCGGAAAATAAGAGACCGATGAATACCATATTAATCTTAAATCAGTTTATGATTACGTTAAGGTAAGTAAACACAATTTAATTTTTATAGAGTTTAATAGTAAAAATTAGAAACCGTCAAAAAATTAACTAACTATGCATACTCTGAAGAACCAAATATTATGAACATTTCCTCAGTAATGCGTTGCGCCTCCTTTGGCCTTCAAAACAGCTGCAACTCGCCTGGGCATGGATGCCACGAGTTCTTGGTAGATAACTGGAACTGGTTGTACCCAATATTTAAGCAGCGGTCACACAAAATTGACATATTAGAATAGGATGGTGTTTGAACTCTGAGCTGCATGCCGGGAAGAGGGGAGTAGCTGTTCTCCAGGAAGACACTAACATGGACGTGATGAAGGAGATATCCGGAATCATCCGACGAGGCAACTCTCTTCCACATATCCATGGTCCAGTCTCGATGTTCCTCTGCACCCACTGAAGGCGTAGTTGACAATGAGGCTTGGTAAGCAGGGGCACACGAGTGGTAAGTCTGCTCCGCAGTCCCATAGCGAACAGTGTCCGTTGAACTGTGTGTTCCGAAACACTTGTACTTGGATGCACTGTATTTTGCTGTCAACTGAGCCACTGCCTGCCGCCGATTTTGCTGTACTAGGCGGTACAGTCTCCGACGTCCTCCTTCTTTGATGATGCGTGGGCGCCCAACATCTTGGCGTCTGCTGCTGGTTCCACCGTCATTAATCCACTTTTTATAAATACTAACAACGGCAGATCGTGAACAACCGACCAGTCGTGCAGTTTCGGAGATACTCGCTCCGAGTCTCCGGGCCATTACAATCTACCCTCGCCCCCCACCCATGGTCGAGTGGACAAGTCACTGAAAATGGAAGACGGATGAAGTATGAAGGTCGCGGCTTCGAGTCATATCCGGCGGCTGTCGATCTAACGGTGTAGCGTTTTTGTCGGTTTTCCCCAGATGTATTATGAACATGCGTTAGAACCCCTTAACCCTTTGAGGCGCAACCCTTTCCCAATGCTGAAAAAAGGGCAGCCGTTGCCATCGCTCGACTTAACTACCAGCAAGATGGCGGACGATCGAAACGTACATCGCGTGCCACAGATCAAGAGACCTGACGCAGCTGGCTGTGCGTGAGCACAGCCGGCCGTGGCCAAAAAAGGGGTCTCTCGATCTGTGGCACGCGATGAACGTTTCGATCGTCCGCCATCTTGCTGGTCGTTAAGTCGAGCGATGGCAACGGCTGCCCTTTTTTCAGCATTGGGCAATCTGTCCAGCCGTTCTCGCAATCTTCCATTTTTCAGCAGATGCCAGCGCGGTTAAAAATAATCGTGACCATTTTTTTACCGGAAATGAGGTGCTAAAAAGTAAAGGATTCTCGTGGAACTCTTGTCATCCGCAACTATTTTTATAGAAATCCAATCTATTCTTCGTGACTGGCAACAAACCAAACGTCAGAATTGTGTGTGCCCAGAGCGGGAACACTGCGCGTTAAAGGGTTAAAAAAGCCACTAACAAAGGCACCCCCCAATCCTAGGCAGATCGCAAAAGTGTAGCGTCGCCTTAACCACACTAACCAAACAACCTGCCCTCTATCAAATTCGTTTAGATCAACAGCCTTTCCCATCACTCACAAACATAAGAGCAAGAATGATTCCTTACCTTCTCCAGCAACAGTTAAATGCCATTTCCACTTAATTAAGTACTCCCCATGTCTTCCATCTGATTTCATTGAAAAATGTGGAGGTGTTCATAATGTGTTGGCTCGTCAGCGTACAAGTAAATTGCAATTTGAGTATTTTTGTTCAGTTTTCCTGGTATTTTAAACATCCATGCTTAAACCAAGTTATCTAAAATACGTTATTAAAAATCGATTATTCTTACTGTTCTCACATTATTGTGAAGCATGCAGCGATGTTAGTCACGATTAACCTGCAGAATATTTTTTCAGCATATTCTTGCCGAATATTCCCCAAAAGGTACAAAAACCGATTATTTGTTTCATTTCTTTTTTTTTTAAACGAACTGCATTAAAAAATAGTTTTAAGTTTTCTCTCTTCTCGAGATCAATCCGGATCAGAACATTGCATTTTAAGATTATTTTTTATATCGTTTCTCTTGAGAGAATAAATATGTCAGCAAAAAAAACAAATCAAAACAAGAAGAAAATAAACAAAATAGTCATTATTTAAAAGACTTTTTTATGCTAATATATAAACAAACTGCCATACAAAAGAGAGCAAAGCTTCATATAAAAATATTTTTAAAAGATTAAAAAAAGAGACACCCAACAGCTAAGAAAAAAACTGAAAAAGCAACTAGAGGCGAAAAACAAAATAAAAAATTAATTAACTGATGAAAAAGGCTAGTTAAGCCTACTTCATGCATATTCCATTGATATTATTCTTGGATATAGCCTTACGGTGACGAAAAAGAATTGATTCTTGTAATAAATTAAAAACCCTACGGACGCACTTAGTTAATTATATCCTTGAAAAACTTTTCTTACTCCTCTAATGATTTTTTAATTAAAAGGATGCACTTCTAAAGTGAAAAAGTTTTTTTTTTTTTTGGAAAAAAAGAAAAATGTTTTTGTGCCTAAAAGAGTAATAAACAAATACGCTGCTTGCAAGCATTTGCATACGTAGTGGATGATATAAACCCTTTATTAAGTAGGTTAAAAAGTATAATGCATTTGCATAAACTGTCATATCTAGCAAGTTATTTGATATATTTTTTAAACTTCTTGGTATATGCATATTAAACTTTGAGGCACAAAAAAAGTAAAATATATGAATTTGTTTTAAATGTAAAGTAGTTTAAAATAATTTTCAACCATGTATTAATATTACGTTACAAAAATATTGTTGCAGTTCATCAAAGTAAATTACAAGAAATGCTAAAATTAAAGAGTTACTTTTACTATATAAAAATTCATTATTTTAAAAATACTTTTTTAAAGTATATTTTTAATTGGTGTTTTTTACCTTGTTTTTATTGAAGGGTTGCGTAAATGAAAAATGGACAGTTTATTGTTGTGTGTGATTATGGAAAACCTATACTAGGGCGATTTGCCAAGGATGGGGGATGCCTTGGTAGGAGGACTTTCTAAGGGGTTCTAACGCGAATTCACGTTACATCTGGAGAAAACCTACCAGAACTTCAGGCCGTTAGATCGACAGCCACGCGACGGGACCCGGAACCAGGACCTTCACATTTCGGCCGTCTACCATTTTCAGTGACATAACCACTGTGCCATGGTGAGGCATGGACAGTTTGAAAAAAGAAAATATTTTTGTTGGCAATCAAAAGAAATCGTCATGTCCCGCGGTGGCCCACTCCGTTCCCGTAAGAACACGGAAAGTGAAGCAGTGCCCGGTTTGGCCAGTTCTTGGGAGGGTGAACATCTCTCGCGGCCGGGCTGCTGTGGGCTGCTCCAATGCCCCCCATGTTTAACACCCTCTGGGGGTGCCGATTTCAAATGGTTGGTCCTTCATCTGGAATCGGTTCAACATAAGGTGACTCTGAGCCAAGTCGGACTTCCACCCACTGGGACTCATTAAAATGGAAGCCGCCCCTTCCACCCATCGCCTTCCTATGTGGAGGATCTGGCACCGCTCATCGGCTTTCAGAGCAACAACAACATTTTGGCATACATTTGAACATCTTTTAATGATGTTACTAAGTTTTAACGTTGAATATTCTGTGACAGTTAAATTTTCTGCTTAATTTAAAATTTCTTTCATTGCAGTTATAGTCGATTCGAGTCAAATGATATCTTACTTCTTTCTGTCCAATGTCTCTACATTAAAGCCACTTTCATTCTAGCTTGTTCCGATGCATCCAGACTTGGCAGTTTATCTCGCAATAGCCTTTCACTCCCTCTGCAATTAAAGCTATGAATCCGCTACTAATCACTGGAAGTAACATGATTAAGCAGAATCAGGCGCTGTATATAACAGCAATATAATGAAACCAATCACACTATTGAATTTCGCTTTGGTCGAACTAACTTATTTGGAAAATGGCTTTACAGTAATTCATACTTCATATGAAAAAATGTATAATAGAGAAGACGTGTTGTAGGCTAATATAATATAAAGAGTGATCAATTTAAAAGAATACCCGTTGGTTTTCTTATTACTCATAGATCTGGCGGTTGTGGCAACTATTTTAACATTAAAGAAAATTGTTTGAACCTTTCTTTAAGCTTGGAAAACAATTTTCAAGGCCATTGAACTATTGATGCTTTAATACTTATATGGAAGAAGCACACTGTTACTTAATCCAGTGATAATTTTATTTTTAAAAAGCATAATTTAATTCAAATTTTATACATTATCATTCCTTACAGCAAATGTTAACCATATTCTTCGCCATTTTAAATGCAAACATAAACACCTCGAAATAGTTTTTTGACACACCTTGCAACATTGCTGGTGTTATTGATGAGATTTCTTCAGTTATGATTTGTATCAATTCATTGATGTTTGCGGGACTTTTCTGGAAAACCCTATCTTTGGGAAAATAAAAAATGAAACGGAGTTAGGAATAATTAATAATGGAATGAGAGTGTAAAAAATTTGAATTAAACTATGCTTTTCAAAAATAAAATTATTGCAGGATTAAGTAGCGTTGTGCGTCATCAGTTCTGTTTCACCTTACTAATTAAGTTGTAACAGTCCAACAGTGTTGGAAATTGTGTCCCACACTTAGTAAAAGTTTAAAGAATCATACCTCAGTGTTAGAATATTTGCCATATCCGTCAAATTCTTGGGGGGAAAAAACCAAAGGGTACTCTTTTAAATTGATCACCCAGTATGTGTATGAATGTATATAACATTACAAATCAAAAGCCGCTAAAATCCCAAATTTTTAGAAACTACGCAGTTTTAATTCAGTTGGAACAAAGGAATCTGCTTTCAAAAACTGCAATTGCTACACGGTCCCTTGCAATTCCTTTTGTAATTTTGTTGACAGTCCCCGTGTTCAGCCACTGTGGCGTCTTGAAAGACATAACAAACCTTGAAAAACCGCGGCCCAGATTTTGGGTTTGGCCAATAATTGCAACGTGCATTGATCATGTGACACGACTTCAAAAGTTAATAAAAGGAGCTGATGCAGCCCAGGAGCGACTCTTCCGCGTGACTGCAACTGCCATGGAAATACGTATCGAATCGCCCAATAAAATGATGTAATCGGACTTCGACACATTGATTCCATCCACCGGCAGCCGTAACGCGTGCCCAAGGATTGCTACCGGCGTTTGCCGGCCAGCGAAGACCGGCTCGGATCCCACAAAAACGGCTCGAAGCCAGAGTCCCGAGCCGGCTCGCCTAGTACCCCTCGCCGAGAATGGGTCTCAAATAGCCTCGCCTCCTCGGGCTCACGACTACAAACTTTCCCGTTGCAGCGTTTAAATGCTACATGTATGTATATGTGTGTGTATGTATCAGTTTTATGATGATATATGTCAAAATTTAGAGCAAAAGTGCCTGTTGCGTTGAAAAGTTTATTTTATAATATATGCGTTTGGCATGATTCATCTTTCTTGCTTTTTAATAATACCATGCCATTTATATTTTTACTGTAGTCTACGTTAAAATAATGCTAATCATATTAATAAAATATTGCCTCAAAATATTCAAGAGCCTACACACATCGCTGCAAGTCATTCCTTCAATCACAAAACAAAAAGAAAAGCTACACCGTTCACGCAAAATCCTCATTTCAGACACAAAAATGCTCAACCAACCCCCCACTACATTCATTTACAAGCCCAATCTCAAAAATCCCTTTACAGCCACGGCTCATAAACTTTATCCCAAAACACAAAGGCGTATTTAAGCACGTGGGCTTCAATCTTCCCTCTAATCTTTTCCCTCGTACCCATAACCCCTTGCTCCTGTTCATTCCAAATCTTTTTTAAACCGGAAAAACACCACGGAAGAACCTGTGTTTGATTTGTTGAAACGATGCTCTGCAAGAAGTTTTTTTTAATCTTTCTTCTGTTAATTCTTTTCCTCCAACAACATTAGAACCCTTTGACAGGTATGGTATTTTGAAAAATCACCCGCAAAATGGCGCTCGAAATCTAAGCGCTCCTCTTCTACAAGGGATTTTGGTTTTTTTTCTTTTTTTTTATTATTATTAATACCTACAGGAAAAGAAGCACACACACACAAAAAGAAAATATATTAATGGGGAATCGATAAAGCGATCTTATATCGAGATATTAAAAAGGTGTTCGGAACGTTTAAAGGGAATTTGTTTTGCCCTTAGAAAACGTTTAATGTCGTGAGGAGGGTATATGAAGCTCTTGTTTGGGTGCTTAAAAAGCGCTTAGGCTTAAGTTGCAGACATCTTGCTGTTTTTATCCAAACTAATTGCCCGAAATGAACAGAGGCTTCTGATTTTTTATGATTTTATAAAATTTCAGGGTTCTCAAAGCATGAATCTGTGAAAATTATCTGAAGCGAAACTTTACATGGATAATATTAATCCCCATTTAATAATAATACGATTGATTTCTTTGTAAGATTCTTTTTTAACTTTTTTGTTAGGTTAGCAGCGTATTATCTCTGAAGTTAGATTAATTTAAGAGAACAATTGATTGGATAAAGATTTTATATACTCAAATATAAAAAATAACACTTGTAATACACAATAGCTTTCGTGTAAGTGCTCACTAATTTCTACTATCGTTGTAAATTAACACTAATTATTTATCTTTAGCTGAAGTATTATGAAGAAATTCTAATTAACTATAGTTTTGACTTATTGTATATCTATGTACTCTATCAATAATTTTCATTAGAAAATGTGTAATATCCATAATAAATGAACGTCATCTTCACGTTTTCGTGTCCTTCCACGGTAACGTAACAATATGACGTAAGCTTGAAGTCACAATGTGAATTACTGAAAGTAGAGTGGGTGACTTTCTGGTGGCATAGCAAATATATGGTAACAGACATTCCATCACAACTAAGTGAGGTCACATGGAAAGAGTAACAAACAAGTCCCACTATGGCATCTAGTTATTTTCAAATAGTGTTCAAAAAGTGACTGCGACCTATTTGACACGCATGAACGTCATTGAAACGTCGTCGTAACTTTACGTGCTATTAGAAATTCACATTAAACCTGGAGTCAATAACTCTTAACGCATGCGGATAATTTCCATTTCTCATCGATCTCCTTCAATCTCAGTTCTTATAATTAATATTTTTAAAATGTCTCTACTTATAGGATCTTAAAATCTCTTCAAAAATTCATAAAGCCGCATCAGTCATCCTCTCACGTTACACTATTTATACTATACATTCATTACTGTATTTACTACTTTTATATTGAGTTCAATCGACCAAAGCAACAACTTTGCCCATGTAGATTTAGAACTTGATATCTTCAGAAGATTGACTTACTTATAAATCATCAAACACAAAACCGTAGAGTGGCACTGTCATACAAATATTTTTGTCATTTCAGCCGGTATCGGTACAGTTTCACACAATGATGACGATATCGAGTAAAATGGACTGATACTGGCTTGGACCAGTATCGGCAATACTCCAGGTAGTCTGGCCGCAATCGCAATATCGATTAAGTTTCTATATCGCCATGGTGACAATCGCGCTATATCAGTCTCTCATTACTTACTCATAACTAAGGAAACAGCATCTCGGAGACAATAATAGGTCTTCTTACACCTAAAGATTGGCAAACGATATTCATTATCAACTATCACTAGGCAAGTAGGTCTTTAACTATTTTCTTAGATCCATTTCAGTTATCTGTAGGTTTACAGTTGGTAATAGGTACAGTGGGTAGCCAAAGCCTTGATAGAAATCAAGTAAATTTATTTTACTCAAACTTTTTTTAAAAAAAAGTATTTTTAATCCATTTTTATGAACTTTTTTCGCTACCAAGAACTTTTTTTAATATTTTGTAAGTTGGAAACATGTAAACAATTAATAATTTGGAAATGACAACATTGTATAGGGAGACAATTTTTTCGCGTTTGGTGAACGCGACACGAAGTCACAAAGTGCTGTAAATTATTATACTTTTATTGAAGAAAATTGTATTTGATTCGAGGTAAATTTCGTTGTTTGCTGAGTTATAAATTATTAATAGTAGAAATGAAATATTTATTATTTTTATTGTGTCTTTTTGGACTTTTATCATAACCTCAAACGTAAATTTTAGCCATGGGAAAGTTTGCAGCCATTTTTCTAAGAAAAAGCCAGTGATAGGAACACCTTTGAAACATACCAGTCAGTCTCAAAGGAAAACAGCGCAACTAGCAATCCGACATATAAAGAAGGTTCCAGATAAGGACAAGTCATTATCACCAAAACATAGAGGTAAATGTGGGAGAAAACATCTCACAATTTCTCGAACTGTGAGAAAAATTAGGCCTCTAATTATAAATAATCGTAGAAAGCCTCAAAAAATTATAAAATCCTTGTTAAATGACTGTAGCATAAGATCGTCTGACAGAACGTTACGACGAAATTTGAAACAAGCGAATTTCAATTGTTGTAGACCCCTCAAAAAGCCTAAATTAATCGAGACGATGTTTCCTAAATGACTAGAACTTTTTAAAATGCATAAACATTGGAGTGTAGAGGACTGGGAAAAACTAAATCTGTTATACGAAATGAATTTTCTCAATTATAATTGAAAATTATTTAGCGAACATAATACTATTGATATTTTAGATTTGCTTTTCTGACGACTTGTCTATTCATATACACCAGGACGATTCTCAGTTTGTTCGTAGCTGGGCTTATGAAACATATGATGAAAGCTGCGTAGTTGAAAAAGTTTGAAACATCGGAATTTCAATTGTTGTCGACCTCTCAAAAAGCCTAAATTAACCGAGACGATGTTCGCCAAATGACTAAAACTTTTTAAAATTCATAAACATTGAAGCGTAGAAGACTGTGAGAAGCTAACGGTCTTACATGAAATGATTTTTCCTCAATCATGATTGAAAATTCTTCACTTAACATAATACTATTCATATTTTTGATTTTTTTCCGGCGATTCGTCTATTAAAATACTTCAGGACAATTCTCAGTTTGTTCATAGCTGGTCTTATGAAAAATATGATGAAATCTGCGTATTTGTAAAAGTGGCACATCATCTTCCCGTTATGATATGGGGCGTAATTTGCTCAAAGAGCGATTGGCCAACTGCATTTCTTTGTAAGCACTATGCGTCAAGACCAGTATCTGAGAGTTTTGGAAATTTTACTGCTTCTGCAGATGAAGGAATAGTTTCCAGATTGCAGTTATGTCTTATGCAGGATTCAGCACCATGCCATGAAGCCAAAAATATTATAAATTCGTTAAAGATAAAAAAATAAATCTTTTGGACTATCCTGGGAACTCGTCAGACCTCAACTTGATAACAAGTGTGTGGGCGCCCCCCCCCCTCAAAAAATGAAATTTGCTAATATAAAATAATTGCTAACAAAAGGCACTTGACAAAAAACATTTTTAAAGCATGGCACAATACACCTGCACTTCAAGAAGTAGTAAAAAATCCATTGTCATCATACCGCAGCACATACAAAATGGGATTGCTCAATGGAAAGATTTACTAAATATTGAAATTGTATTTTGAATTGTATTTCTATTATTGAATTTGTACTGTCTTGAACAATAAACCTATAAATATAACAATTGAAAATAGTAAGCTAAACCCTTAAAACCGCTTGAAAGATGAAATTTTTCATGTGAGTATAATGATTTGGCCACCCACTGTATGTCTCAAGCCGATCTACTAAAAAAAATGAAAAATTGCTAAAACTGGCATCTTCAAGTGATTTCGTCTAAAACTGCAGCAGTTGGAACGAGTGCTACAAAACATCTTTCTGTCCTCAGAGTAAAATATTCATGACTAAATAACAGTTTACTAGGCCAACATACAGTGAAAATACTGACTGATGACTGGTTCTAAATGATTATGTTCGAATTTCTGAAAGCCATTTACAGCGAAATCCACAATTTATGTATCTACTGCATACTTTTTTACCTTGTTTCGTCATTCCACCGTGCTATTATCTATACAACATTTTTTTGCCTTTAATTCCGCATGTTTGGCAAAAGGGAAATAAAATCAATTATTTTAAATATCCAATTCTAATCATAACTATTCAAACTGTTCTACTACTTTTAACTGTTCGCTAAATTACCATTCCTCACATTTCCTCCAATTTAATTTGAAACGCGGTGAAGATATCAAAGATTCTTGCAAAAATTCCTCGCCAAATCCAATAAACCTATTAGCTCGCTCGTCCCATGAACTGTCGCCAAGGAAAACCTAATACGGCGCGTCAGCACATTAAAATCCATTCAAATATTCATTTGCATATTTCATTAAACCCCGTCGCACTTATACACGGATCGCCGTGTTTACGTATTTTTAATTAAAGAACGAACAATCAGCCCTCCCTTGAAAATTAACGATCAGCCCAGGCTAACGACTGGAGTTCTGAGCGTTAAAGGCAAAGAGAAGCATTTGCAACAGGAAAAACTTTCGAAAGCTTTACTGAACATATTTTCCGGTTGTTTGTTAGTTTGAAATCAGCTTAATGGTGTTTGTACGCGCGAGAAAACTTTTGGAACACGACGTCGAAATTCGATTGTTTGGCTTGATCAATAATCTTTTCTGTTACCGTTTTCATGCATAACTGGAAATGGGCGGTGGGACTTGCCGTAATTTCCTTATTAGCTTTGCTTGTAGTTTCGTTAATCCAGATTAGAATTTTAATATCTGCTTTCTGACGAATCGGTTTTCAGAAGTATTGGGGGAAAATCTTCAGTTTTTGGTATTTTCAAAGTTTTCAAATTGCACTGTGATAAGCTTGTTATGTTAATCATATTTTTAGTTTATCAAAAGACGGATAAGCGTCATATTGACGCTTATCGGTCAATATGAGTTAGTATCGGTCAATATCGGTCAATAAGTTTTTTAATGTTTTTTTAAGAATCCGCTCAAATTCTCGATTGAAAGAATGCAGGCAAAATGATACGGAACTTTGAGTACTGTTTAAGAAGTAGCAACCGCCTTAGAAATTTCGTTTCACCGAATGAATGAATCTAAAGTTGGTGAAATAATTTGCTTTTATGTCAGTAAAATGAGAATAATGTTTAAACGTTCTTTAAATGTGCTAAAAACATAAAAAATTATATTTTTAATAAAATGATAATCTGCACAGATAATTAAAGCTTCAAAGAAAATTACTAGATCTTAAATTGCAATAATCCATTCAAATATCGTGAAAAGCAGGGTCGTCATTGAAATTTCAATACTTAGGCTCTGTTTCAATATTTAGATGACCTCCTAAGAGATAAAAATTACTGTGCATAATGTTAGAGAGCATTTACTGAACTAAAACGATACTTTTCTTTTTACTGCAATAGTTGTCGATCCAAATAGACGGCGATAGCGCGACATGGCTAACCCGTTGAGAACACTTTAACCTAAAATATCTGAGTTATTAGGTATTTTGAACCCACATCTGAAACTACGTTTAATCTGTGCGCACTCATCATTGAAAATACGCAAGGTAAAATTCCACTTGTTTGACCAGTCTCTCTTTCTAGCTTGGGTCTTTAAATGCACCGCTGGTACCCAGATATTGCGAAAAGGCAACGCAATTTCTCAGAGGAGTATTCACAGTCCAAAGCTGGGAATAAACGCTGGTCAAAGAAATGGTGACTTCTTTGTTGTCTTTTTAAATAATGCGAAATAGAAGATGCCAATGAACAGGAATTTTAAAAAAGGGATGCTTCATCTCTGATAAAATGCTTGTCAATACTTTGTGGTCAAAAAATATTAGGAATTCTTGTTTTAAAATGCATTTATAGTAGTATAGTCTGTAAACTTATATCATACATTTTTTAGGACATTGCGGCTGCACGAATCGCCTTCGCGCACACAACACCCGGCAATTGAAGGCCTTTCTGTCAAATGGGTACCTTTTGGCCGAGCTGGACTGCGTCTTATTCTACCACCCAAACTCCGCGAGTTCAAACCCAGATCTCGCCACAACATCTGTCTCTCTCTACAACATCTATCTATAAACTCTTAGAAATAGCATTATACAGCTGAAACGGGTGAGAAAACTGCCACCAAATTTGGTAAGTGGACTATACACCAGATGCGCTCAGAGAAGATTTTCGGAAAGCTTAGTTCAAAAAATGTCCACTAGGTGGCACTTTTCATGGTAAAATCAGCTCAGAAAATCACCCCGATTAATAAATATTCAAAGTCTGTCGATAGAAGCAACACCAATTTCTTCGAGGTCGCCCTTCACCTATGAAGTTCTTTCGTTCTGGATCGTACGAACCACGAACCATGAACCATAAATAACCAAGCGAAAAGAGTCGATTCATTGAGCTGCAGGCAAATCATCCGTTTAAGAGCGCAATCAACGTACTTATCCAGTGATTTATGAACTTCCATCAAACTGATCGTTCACAAGGATCGCATCTAAATATTCATTTGCGCTCAAGCGAGTGAATAATGATGCTTGTATCCCCCCCCCCTCCCATGCACTTTCACAATCATGAAATGGACTGAAAACGGCTCGCACATACATAACCTGCTGGCTGGGAAAATTCACTTGCAGCAGACATACATAGGCCTGTGAATCCAATAATGAATTAAATTGAACCTTATATTCAATAAGCACCCATGTAGGAGATTACGTGGATCCTTATGGATTTTGGAAATTTCGTTCGATCAGAATTAGGATGAAGTCACTTCGATTCCTACATGGAATGTTTTCTGCGTTACTGGGAAGGTTTTGTACAATGTGGAGGTTGGAATTTCGAATTTAAGTTACCCATTACTGATTCGCAATTTAAGATCGCCTTTGCAACATCTCGTGAAATGCTAAAAAGGAACCAGTAATCCTTTAATTCAGTGTTTCTCAACCTGTGTGCCGCGGCACACTGATGTGCCGTGCGACATATTCTGATGTGCCACCAGGGCTTTTGAAAAATCATTAAAACTGCGTGGTGTCATATCAGCGATATGTCATTTTCTATTTGTCATGTCCTGTCTTGTTCACTTTCAGTAAGCTATACACCAAGAAGAGCGAAACTTTTATTTCATAGCATGGAAAACCGTTCTGCCAATTTTTGAAACAGCTGCTTGCAGCAAGACCCATGCAAAAATAGGCTTAGACCTTTCATTGAATGCATTATTATTTATTTTTTTTTTGGTAAATAAACAATTTTTTAAAGTTATTTGTGTTTATCAATTTTTTGTATCACACAACCTTTGCAATTTTTAAGTTCAGGCGTGCCGGAAATAATTCTAGATATTTTCAGTGTGCCGTCAGCCATTAAAGGTTGAGAAACACTGCTTTAATTCCGTATTGAATCAGTGTTGACCTGCTTTAGAAATCAGAAGGCTTTATTTAAAGTAAAAATTAAAGCTTATAGTGCACATACCTTTGTATAGTTACTTATTTTTTTACTTTGTATCAATGCTTAAAATAACTCATTTAAGTTATTAGCATGAAATCATGACAAAAATATTTTTAGCTAACACAAGTGTTCATTGTATTAAAAAGTATCATAATTGCATTAAGCATGAACTTTTCATTTAGAAATATTTTTTATCTCAATTATGTTGTGAACTAAGTTTCGATTTCAAAGTTTCTTCACAACATAAATAAATATTTATTATTCAGCTTTAAAAAAAAACTACACTCAGTGGCACAATTGACCGAACATGGAGCCAAGGCCTGTTCTTTCCAGCCACGCTTTCACAACCATGAAATTTGTGAAAGCACAGATCGCCCTGCCAGATGGTCAGCGTAATGGTACATGCAACATTTATGTTCCTTTCACAGGCATATGAAGAATGATTGACAACACAATGATATTAAAAATGATACATAGCAACATTGCAAATGATACATACAATTCCATTAATAGTTCTCGTACAGGAGTGCACGAAAGAATTCCAGTATATTTCAGTTTATGGACTGTCATTGTTTATAGAGTCATTTTGAGTATTTGGCTATTACAAACAGAACAAAATTGATGCAGCATGTTCATAAGGATAACAAAATAATGCTCTATATCAAAATTGAAAGCGTAGAATTTAAATCTCTTCTACAGGAGGCGATGGGGGCAGCATTCAAAATAATTTCAATAAGATCTTTGACAGTTTTTAGACATTCATCTATTTCAAGTAAAATATAATAAGCTTAGGGAACGTTTATAACAATTTATTCTTGATTTAAAAGATTGAAAAATCATTCAAAGTCCTTGTACAGGGTCTCCCAAAATAGCACTAACAGCAATATACAGCTTATTTGAACCCATCCCGAAAGTCTTGCCAAATTTGATAATCATGCGTTTCTATATTTGGCACAAAAATGACTGTTGCATTGGAAATTGCTTTATAATCAATGCGTTTGCCATGATTTTTTTTCCCTGTTGTGTAATTGAAATTATTTTTTTAATTCTTATTAAATACACTAACCCTTTGAGGCGCAACCCTTTCCAAATGCTGAAAAAAGGGCAGCCGTTGTCATCGCTCGACTTAACTACCAGCAAGATGGCAGACGATCGAAACGTTCATCGCGTGCCACAGATCTAGAGACCCTTTTTTTGACGACAGAGGGCTGTGCCCGCGCACAGCCAGATGCGTCAGAAAAGGGTCTCTAGATCTGTGGCACGCGATGAACGTTTCGATCGTCCGCCATCTTGCTGGTAGTTAAGTCGAGCGATGGCAACGGCTGCCCTTTTTTCAGCATTGGGCAATCTATCCAGCTGTTCTCGCATTCTTCCATTTTTCAGCAGATGCCAGTGCTGTTAAAAATAATCGTGACAATTTTTTGACGGGAAATGTGCCAAAAACTAAAGGATTCTCGTGGAGCTCTGTCACCCGCAACTATTTTTATAGAAATCAAATCTATTCTTCGTGACTGGCAACAGGCAAAACGTCAGAGTTGGGTGTTCCCAGAGAGGGAACACTGCACGTTAAAGGGTTAAAGAAGAAGTTAAACAAAATGAATGTATAACTAATTTACGAAAATTCCCTAAAGACCACTGAAAATAATAAAATAATGTCAGCCCATTTGAAAGTTTATGTTAGCACGTTTCACTGCAAAACACTGCATGAAAAGTGTAAATAAACAGTCATTTCATCTTCCGTAATGCAGACTCTACACAGTTAACACAATTTATCCGCTGCTTCATACATTAGTCTCATCATTTGCAGCAAAATACATTTTCGCTTTATTGTATTTCAGGCGGAAGAGGGAATGTTAGAGCCAACATTTAATAGAAATCATTATGTGAACGAGGAGGGATTATTAAGTTTTATCACTTTTATTTACAAAGCGGGTGCTTTAGTGATAATAATAAGTCAGATTACTATTTAAAAAATCTCTATTGTATATGAAATGTGATTATCGAGGACATGCCAGAAACGGATGTTCGATTGTTCTATTGATTTTAATTAAGCACATAAAGTACTTGTATCTTTTCCATGACCTTTAGCACTCTTTGTAGCATTGTTATTAACAATTGATTATTAACTGGAGGGTGAATTAAAATTTATGAGAAACTTTTTTTTTGTCATTGGTCACTCAATATAGTGAGTTTCTAAAAAACATTTTTTGCTTTTGGTATCAGAAATTGTTTCCCTTTTCAACATTTAACGATAAAATTAAACAGAATATCGAATTAAATTTGCTTTTCGATGCAGTAACTTCTGCATATATGCTGGTATTGCTACGAACATATTGTTGACATTAGCCGCGCTATGTTTCTGATTAACCATTTAACGTGCAGTGTTCCCGCTCTGGGAACACCAAACTCTGGCGTTTTGACTGTTGCCAGTCACGAAGAATAGATTTGATTTCTATAAGAATAGTTGCGGGTGACATAGCTTCACGAGAATCCTTTACTTTTTAGCACGTAATTTCCCGTAAAAAAATTGTCACGATTACTTTCAACAGCACTGACATCTGCTGAAAAAGTTTAGTCGAACGATGGCAAGGGCCGCCCTTTATTCAGCATTGGGAAAAGGTTGCGCCTCGAAGGGTTAAAAGCAGTTTGTGTAGAATTTATAGATTTATTATTTGTGAACAGAAACATAATTCCGGCACATGGTTTCGCATTCCCGGTCGCTAAGTTCTGTTCCCATAAGAACAGTAAAGTGAAGCAGCCGACTTGGCCAGTGCTCGGGAAGGTAAAAGCCTCTCTCGGGTGGACTTTTGCAAAACCATGTACGTTAAAGGAAGCTGGTGCACGTAAAATCTGACTTACCTATAATGTCTTGAGGATGCCAGTCCAGGTGTGGGGTCTTTCATCTTGAATAGGTTCAAAATTAGGAGACCATTCATAACAAAAAAATCTTCGTGTGCCTAATAGGCACCCCCATACAAAAAATGACCAGCATCTGCGGCCCTCATAGTGGTCAAGCCTACAGTAGGCTGCTGACTCGGCCATTAGAAAGAAAAAAAAGCGGTCAATGAGTAAGAGTTCTTTTAAATTTAAAGGTGTTACTTAAATTTTGTAAATGTATTTCATTGATACTCTTTGAGGTTCTAGAATACTGTTGGTTTCTAATGTCAATTTTATAAGTCTGTCTATACGACTGTCTATCTTTCTCTAGCTTAATTACGCATGCAGGTTATCACAGTTGTTTGCAACAGAAACCAATCATTACAAAATTGTGACGTAAGTATTTGTGTCATAGTATTAAACAAAGCGTTCGCACTATTATCTCTAGACATTAATTTGAATGCCTACTGTAATAAAGGAATTTTTTTCTACGTCACTCACATATTTCCCTTTCTGGACGGTCGTCACATATATGCGCCAGCACAAAATTTAGCGCAAAAGGGCGACAAACACGCACGCGTGGCGTCATCATGAAGAAAATAATGAATATGGAATGCAATATGATTTTAAATACTCTCATGTAAATAAACTTTAGCGTTGAAAATCTGCTGTCATCTGGGATAATTTGTGCAGCGGTAATTTTCATATCGAGACGGTAACTTCTGCAAAATTTAGCGGCCGTCCGCAAAGGGTTAAGAGTAAAAATAACGAAATTTCTTCAAATTTCTTAAGAAAGCTTTAAAATTAATGGTTTTCTAGACAAAGTGGGGTGTCCCGTGGCCCGCTGCGCCAAGCTTATAGGAGTTAATAATTTCGAAAATTTGGTTTTCGTTTAACCGTTTAGCGGTCGTATTATTTTCAAGGAAACTGTCATAAAAGTGCCTATATTTTTATTCCAGAAAATTGCATAAAAATAAGTGCATGTACAATATATGTTCATATTAAAGTTTTTTGACACTTTTTTTAGCTCGATAGGAAAAAAAAAAGTTAAATTTCTAGGAAAAGCCAACTTTCAGGGTTACTGAGACCGAATATGTGTTTTGTAGCAAATAGGAAATCATTAAAAATGTTTGTTTTGAACATTAAAGGAGAATTTTATTAAACTTACTTCGTTAAATAAATAAATATTTTTTTTTATGAAGTTTTCTTTGAACATAAGTTAAAAAAAAAGTGAGCAAAGACTGCACGATGCACATATCACAAATGCACGTATTTGAGTACTGCCGTCATCTATCTAAAAATAAACTATCTATGAATTAAGTTAAAAATAGTCTGGTATTGTCATCCGTTGTGTAAAATGACATATAAAAAAAATCCGTGCATAAGAATTGAAATGCTCTTATCTTTCTGGCGCCATAATAGACGGAATTCTGGCGGTATAAATAGACGGAATTTCATCACTAATCCAAAAATTTCGGGGGGGATATATCCCGATATCCCCCACCTGGCTACGACCCTGGGCATGAGATATAGAGGTAGAAAGCTTAGCTTAAATATGGTTTGGCCGACGAAATACGTAAGTAATGGTCAGTACACCGTTTCTTGAGGTCACATAAGGACCTGTTTGTTGGCAGACCAATAGAGCAATTGCCTCGGAATTACCACAGAGGGACCCAAAATTTTTTTTATTCTTTAAAAAAAGGAAAACTAAACTTTAATCAAAAATTTAATTTTCATTTTTTCAAAGACTAAAACAAACTTCTAATTTTTATGTAGTACACATACTATTTAAAAACAAAAAAAGTGTATGCGTGTAATCTTTACGCGCGGTTGAAGTAAAACTTGACGTTTACGAGACATATCACTGAAATGATTAAACTTAAAATAAATATCATATTATAATTTAATTATATTTATTATTCATGTACTTTACAAAGATTATATAAATGTTATATTCATATTATTCATTGGAAATAGGTACTTGAATGTCATCATAATTTTTTATGTATGAAATTATAGGTTTGTGGTAATTATAATGTGAAACATAAATTTTACTCTCTAAATTTGCTAATTTTCTTGAAAATACAGCATCTATCGTTGTACCGAAACGCGTTGTTGATTGAAGTAGAGAAGTATTCATAGTTAGATCAAATTTTTCTTTTAAAAAATCAACTAACGGCTGAGATTCTTGAGAGCGAAAATTAACATTAAAATCTCCAGTAAGAATCATCGGTAATTCATGGTAATTACTTAGAATGCAGGAAGTGTCCATGTTGTAGTATTATTCTTTAACTGTTTTCTTATACCATTGTTCCATCTGGAGGCTGGGTTTGAATGGGGGGAATGTCCATAGTCTAGTATATACTTTAACTGTGTTCTTTAACTGATGTTTTCCTCTGTTAGTTGGGTTCGAATGCAGGTAGTATAACTTTTTTTTTTTTGTGTGTGTGTTTTTCTATCACAGTATTCTTAAGCGTTGATTTCGTCTGCTGGTAGGTTTCGAATTATTATTCTGTATCCGTGTTTTTAAACTGCAGGTTCTGTCTATTGTTTGGGATTGATTGCAGCCAGGGTCCGTTTCTTTGTGGTGTTCCATCCCCGTGTTAAACCGTTGCTTGCTCCGTCTTGAGGTTGGGTTAGAATCCACGGAGTGTCCATTTGTTATTCTTTTATTTTGTTACTAAACCGTTTGCAGCCAGTGTTTGTTTCTTTGTGGTGTTACATACCCGTATTCTTAAACAGTTGTATATATATCATTATAAATATATATCATTACTATATATAAATATATATATCATTACACTATATATATCATTATAAATATTGCGTTCACACAAACTACATTCTTCTAAATTTACTAACATTTCTTAAAATACAGCTTTTGGGCAAAATAATAACAGACATGACATACATAATATTTAGGAGTTTAATGGCCTAACGGCCAATGTAACTGGCATTTGACAAATAATAATATCACTTCGCTTCGAAACTATTGCCTATAATCATTACGAAATAGTATTCTAAGACAATTATGTAATTAAAACACATCTGAAGAACGACCAGTAAGTATTTACTAGTATATAGTCAGTCACGTGTGTCGTCGTTAAGGTTTATATGTAATTTATATATTTTTTGAAGTTCTGCTAATTCAACGATCTCCATTTACTTCGCCTCGATGGAAATATAAACAACCTGAGATAAGCAGAAGCAGAAGATGCGCAGTTACCCAGTGTGCGTAGCGCCATCTGTTGCAACTAGGCGTTATCCAACTTTCTAAGAGAAGTGTCCCCTCCTATAAATTTACCTTCGTGGGATCGAAGTATGATCCTCCAACAGTGTTCTTAAACGAAAATTTCCCTCTGCTGTTTAGGTTCGTTTGCAGCCACTGTCTCTTTAATTGTGGTGTTCCATCCCCTTGTTCTGTCTGGAAGTTGGGTTAGAATCCAGGAAAAGTGTTCTTAAACTGACGTTTCCATCTACTGTTCCCAGGGACCGATCTACACACTTGGGGGCCCAGGGCACAGATACTTTTGGGGGCCCCTGCACAAAACTTTTCAGCAGATATTACTTAATTAAATTAAGTTAAAACCAATTATCATTCCTAAGTTAACCATACGTAAACATTTACAAATCAGTAAAATGTCACGACAGATACCACTTATATGAATTTTTCGATTTTGAAATGTTTTTATGGGTATTTACAGCAGTCACACATCTTTGAAAAGATAAAAGGAGGAGCATGCTGAGGTTTCCGAACGAATTTGCGAATATCGAATTTATCGAATGTCGAATTGAATGCATAATTTTTAGCGTTACAAGTTACATTAAATTAAAAATTTTGAATATTTGTGATGAAATGAAGTAATCAGAAATTTTTCTCTTGAGATATAATTTTAGTAGCTATTATGATTACATAAAAGGAAGTTTTGGGGCCCCTAAAAATCGGGGGCCCAGGGCACGTGCCCCGAATGCCCCGCCGTAAATCAGTCCCTGACTGTTCCGGTTCGATCGCAGGCAGGTTCCATTTCTTTGTGATTTACCAAAACCATGTATTGTATATTATTCATCTAAAAATAAGGATTATCGAGAACCTCCTGTGAGGTTGGGATTACATGCAAAATATTATGTTGGATGTACCTTCAAAACGCTTATTGATATATAAATAAAGATTGATGTCTCTAAGATACGGCTCTTGACTGTTTTTCTCTAACAAGTTCCGCGTATTTTTACACGATGAATTTCGGGGAACGGCGAAAGCAGGTCGAAAAGGTAAGTTTTTCAGAGGTTTTTCTTTTTCGGGGCGCGCACGTCACTTCCTTTACTGAGCGTTACTTCCGTCAGAAAAAAAATAAACCTGAGTTACTCCCTAGTCGCCACTAAAGAAGTTTTACTTCAAAAATCTCTTAATTTGTACATTTTTAACAAGTTTTAAAAGTGCAGAGATTTTTGTCCGTTATGAAAATAACCTTAATTGATGTGTGTTTACAAATTTTTCAAAGTTCCTTTATTGCTATGTATTTATCTTCTATGTACCCTTCGGGTGCAAAGCTTAACCTGCCTATTTTGTTTGTCAAGGAAGCAGTTATAAAAACAGGAAATTTCCATTGTGCGTGCTCCTGTAGCGTGGTGTATTACTTCTTAATACCATTCCTTGTAGTGGCAATATTAAGGACATCTTTTTTCTTCTTTCTTTTTTAGAAAAAGAAAACTCCGCCTTTTTATTAAATGATCCCCAAACTTTTACATTTTTCCGATGATTGATTTTTTTTTTAATTACGAATAACCCGGTACTTACAATGACAGAAAATGTAAACATATTATTGCTGCTTACTGTGTTACAGACGCCTGCGTAGTATGTATTGCACATTGAAAAGTAATGTATTATAATATTAAGTGTAGCACAAAGTAATCTTCATTTTTGCATAAAATTCAAACAAATGAATTTTCAACAAGAATTGAATTGCAAGCAAGCTGTATAAGTAAGCATAGGGCTCCTATTTGTTAAATTTTAAAGATATTTTTTTTCTTTCTAGAAAACTAGCCACATTTCCCCCTTTTTCCACGCATGCCCTCCTTGGAGGATTATATTCGAAACGCTCTGAAATCGGTTTTTAGGCGTTCGTGAGTGCTAAATTTTTACAGCAAGAATTTTATGGATATCTCTTTTAATCTTTGAGATCACGCAGGATACGTGAAAAGAATGTTTTGTCCCCCCCCCATCCCCCGAAAGTTACGAATTTTGGAAAATGATTTCCAATTCAAGCACCTACGCTAAAAAATACTCCCACGCGTGCCAGATTTCATATTATTAGCTACAATAGGTTTACTAGGCAAAATATTGACGTACGAAAAACCTGACAGAATTTTCCGGTAAGCCTCCTAATATATTGTACTGCTTGGTCAAGTGAAAGAGGCTGGTTTTGGCGCGCTGCCAAAAAAACGGGAACAGGCCAAAGGGAGAAGAGGAAGCTCTCTAAGGGACGGAAAAGTACACTTGGAATTTCCTCTAGCGATCCGCGAGTGTTTGCTTCAGCCTGTAGAACCCATCTCCCCTATTTTCACCCATTGGAGCGACCGGTAAGTCACGTGACCCGTCTCTTTCGGCTGCCTAAGCCGTAAATAATAATATTTTTCCCATAAAACATTCTGTTAAGTGTCCTTGACAAAGTTTACCATACCGGTTATGAAAATGAAGTGAACATTTAACTGCCAACAAAACCACTAAGTCAAAATGAAACGCAAAGCAAACTACCTGAAGTTTGGAAATTCCTCAAGGAATAATCTTTTTGAAAATTTAGATCACACGTTTATAAAGCTCCATAACGTGGGGAAGCTTTCATCAAAGGTGCAAATAGAGAGTAATTTAATTATGAGAAATTTAATCTGCACGCACAGTTAACACAATTTGTATGTTAGCCTCATCATTTACGGCATAATAATGTTTTCGCTTTAGCCTTATTGCGTTTTAAGGGACAGGATCCAATCATTACTCGAACAAGAAGGGCAAGTTCGGGGGTGGGGGGGGGGGGGGGGTTATGAAATTTTATCGCGTTTATTTATAAAGCGAAAGTGTTAATGATAGTAATAAGTGAAATTAAGAAAAGAAAAAAAAAATACACCTTTGAGCCCTCTATTGTTGAGCATAATGTGATTATCGGAGATATGTCAGGAACTGCTGTTTAATTATTTTATTGATTTTAATTAGGAGCGTTAAAGTACTTGTAACTTTTCCCCTAAAATTGCACGACCTCCAGCATGCTCTGGAGTACTTGTATCAACAATCGATTATTAATTAACGGTGAACTGGAGTTATTGTGTGAAGTTTTTAAAGAAAAGGTGTTGGTAGTTTTAGAGCACGGAGATCATACAATTTTGGAAATGTAGTAGACTTTTTGATATTGAAAGGGTTTAACCCTTTAATGCGCAGTGTTCCCGCTCTGAGAACACCAAACTCTGACGTTTTGACTGTTGCCAGTCACGAAGAATAGATTTGATTTCTATAAAAATAGTTGCGGGTGACAGAGCTCCACGAGAATCCTTTACATTTTAGAACGCCATTTCCCGTCAAAAAATGGTCACGACTATTTTTAACAGCACTGACATCTGCTGAAAAATGGAAGAATGCGAGACCAGCTGGATGGATTGCCCAATGCTGAAAAAAGGGCAGCCGTTGTCATCGCTCGACTTAACTACCAGCAAGATGGCGGACGATCGAAGCGTTCATCGCGCGCCACAGATCTAGAGACCCTTTTTTGACGCAGCTGGCTGTGCGCGGGCACTGCCATCTGTCGTCAAAAAAGGGTCTCTAGATCTGTGGCACGCGATGAACGTTTCGATTGTCTGCCATCTTGCTGGTAGTTAAGTCGAGCGATGGCAACGGCTGCCCTTTTTTCAGCATTAGGAAAGGGTTTGCGCCTCAAAGGGTTAACTTCTCTTACTGTTCAACACACAGGATTGGCTGTCTGTGACGGAGTCAACCTTACGCTTTCAGGTTTTAGTAGTTCGTTTAAAGTGATAAGCCCTGTTAACACTGAAACGTCTTAAAAATTCGCATTCTTGGTAGATGTAAGTAAAACGTCTATTGAAAAGATCCCTATTTCCCGTTTTTTGTTAAGTCGATATGGACATTTATATTGTTTAACTGCATTTATAAAAATCATCTTGATATTTTATGACATCTAATCTATTAAATCATTAACGTGATTTAAATATCCGCTCTGTGTTTAAAATTTGTCTACATTTATAACGCATAGATTTCTATATTGTTTCTCAGCATTTTTGCCCATGTAGACGGTTTATATTAATATCATATAGTGTCTGAAAAAAAATCATTACACTTGTATTTTAAGCTTTTGAATGTTATGCCTTTGAATGTCGCATATGAACTTTTGAGTGCTATGTAAAAAAAAACTTTCAAATCTAAAGCGTCTAAGATAGAAAAGAATTTATTCTTATGATAATGTGAAAATTGAGCAATCGAAAACATCTTTCTGTAGATTTTCCAAAAACTAATATTCCGTATTTACCTACTGACGTAAAAGACAGTAAGATATTCAGTTTAATTATTGCAACCCGAACATCCCATTGGTTACTAAGAATGTAAAAAACTATTTTAGCCAAACACAATACTGCATACAACGTACCGTTGAAAAAGGACATTTAAAATTACACAACTGAGTACCAAACTACATTATCGTGATGGAGATCACATATTTAATTTTAACTAATAATAATAAAAAAAAATTCTTCATTTTTTTTCCTGGTTGAGGGAAGTATATATGTGATGGAGATCACATATTTAATTTTAATAATCATTTAATTTGGCTTTCTTAAATGTAATCTATCCAAAACCAAGAATTCTAAATCTTTTCTGTTCTCATTTTTCGGTCACTTCGGATTTTAAATCTGTATATTCGCTTTTCCCGTATGGATTATTCTTAATTGTTTATTCGTCTCTTCAGACATGGTGGCACCGTTGTGCTAAAAATAGATTACATTGCGTCCGTTTGCAAAATCAACGTACTTTTTGATTCCCCTTCTTTGGCATAGCGTTGGCATAAGTTATTATTTGTTGCTATGCGACATCTTTAAAATTATTTGCTCGTGATTACGTCATTTTAATTTTATTGGATTAACTGTTAGGGTTGCTCTGGAATTGGCGTTATTTATCTCAGCCAAGTTGTTGTTCTCGCCAATGTGTAATTCTCTGATGGCGTGATTTTCAATTGATTCCATCTTAATTTGTGTCCATATAGGACGGAATTTTATTTCGCTAAGCCACCACCGCCCGTTACTATAATGTTCAATAGTATCTTTTAAATAAATAGTTTTAAGCATTCAAATGTCTTTTTCTTTACTGCAACTAAGTGCATTCGAACCTGGATTTTTAACCGTCACAACGCAACTTAATAATTTAAAATACCGTAAGCAATCTTTACATAAATCTCAAAGATAGGGGTTACCAGAGAAATCCTGCAAACATCAATGAATTTTTAAAAATCATAACTGGAGAAATTTCGCCAGTAACACTAACCACGTTGTGGAAGTGTATAAAAAAACTTGGTAAGACGTGTTCATGTTGACATTCAAAATGGCGGCAAACATTTTCAACCTTTGCTTTAAGGAACGATATTGTAAAAAAATTTGAATAAATTGCGTTTTTCAAAAATAAAACAGAACAGAATCAAGTGACATTGTGCGTCTTCATTTCTGTTTTACCTTACAAATAATAGTTGTAAAAAAAAAAAAAAATAGTTGTATATAGTTGTAAAAATAGTTGGAAATTGTCTCGCAATCTTAAACAAGGTCCAAACAATTATACTTCAAGAATAGTTGCTACATCCGCCAGATTCAGGTGTAATAAGAAGATCTAACGAATACTCTTTTAAATTGATCACGCTGCATTCAACATTAGAACTTAATATAAATTCGATTCATTAATAAACCCTCGACTTGCATGCTGCCCGCTGCAAACTCCCCACAGCGCACTCCTCAGGTCGTACGCCGTTCAGGCGTATTTTGCGACTACTCAGACTCATGCAGCCAAACGCCGAGGGAGAGAAAATTCACATCATCAGTCATCCACGTTCGCAAAATGAATATTTAAACGCAATTCGGCATGCACTGGCAAAATTGCAAAAGTATATCCTGTTTTGATTGAAGTCCTCAAATCTCAGGATAGTTCGTCGATTAAGTTGTTAAATGGATGGGTTTGTTTGCATTTTGATGCAGCTCGTTTCGAACCCGGCAGCTGATGATGCCCAGAGGAGATCTTGATAGATAGATGGAAGCAAATTTAAATTTATGTTGCCTGTGTATATTTGGAAGTAATGACTGCGTAAGCGTTCTGAACTGCGTCTGTATTTTTAGAGTGATTCACAGTTTTGGGAGATGTTTTGCTTGTAAAGTTAGTCTTACATTGGATCTCGTTGATCTGTAGCGTTAAGGTTTAGTGTAACTTAAAAATCGCTGTTCAAAACTTGAGCGTTAAACTATTTTTTTATTTAAAGACAGATTTCAATAGCATGCTACCACTGTTGATCAATGAGGTACGAATAATTCGAGAAATGAACAGGAAATCTAACTTCGCGCATGACTGTTACACTTAGTGTGTCCCAAAAATGACGATTAGATTTTTGAAAATAAATTTAAAAGAAATAAAAAGGAACGCGATAGAGAAATATAGCGCTTGCTTCTTCATTCTTGGAAAACCAGGGAATTTTATTCCAACAATTTGCAAATTTAGTTAACATTGCCACCAAAAGCTGGCGCTGCAGGTTTGCATGAGCTGCGGAGCAGATGAAACCTTCACATTTTCTTCGGCATTTTGCTGCGAAATTTGTAATTGAGTACTTGTGAACGAGTGTAACTATGAAAAATGATTGATTTGTTGCTAAAGCAGATGTTAATCGCTTTGGAGTAACACCACTTCGGACACTGTCTTCCTCAGACCAGGCGCAGTTTTAAAGCAATGTAAAATTAAAACAATAATGTCAGAAAAGAACGATTTCCAAATTTCGATATTTGTTTTAAAAATTTAAAGGAACGAGGGGGCATGCCGATGACGGCCGTTCTGGAAATGTCGGCTGTCCACTACCCTTACAGCAGGCCATCGTACAGATGCCCCAGATTTCAATCCGCCATTAGCCGACCAGCTTGTATGGTGGATAAAGCACCGTATACTACGGTTTCGGGTTGAACTCCCAGCAGTCGAGGTTCGATCCCCGACTGGGTATGGATGTCATTGTGTCCGTCCTTTCATAGGGGGAAACGTTTGTCCACCTACTAGGTGTACCCATAATAAAGTGACCAACAACTCGTGCCTTAGTAGCGGCCAATGCCTCCAAGGCATTGTCAAGGCTCACCATTTGAAAAAAAAAAAAAAAAAATCAATCCGCCATTATGTAACTCGAGCTGAACTCCGAAGAATGGTTACAGGCCATTGCAGTCTTCACATGATCCAGACTCGCCAACCCCTGAGTGAAGATGCCATTGTCACTGTCCAATTTTGTGAACGCTATGATGCAGCTTTTGCATGATTGCGAACATACGCTTGTCTGGCGAGGCCTATTTTTACCTCGGTAGTTTTGTCGAAAACAGAATCGAAAATTCTCATGCTGCTGTATCTTCACTGCTGAATCCCCCAAACCTAATGCTCTTGGCCGCGATTTCCTCCAGATGAACAACGGAGCACCGGAAACAGGAGTAACTTGATCTTTCCTGTTTAAATGTGATGTCACCCAAGACAATGTATGTGGGATTTTGGAAGTAAATGCGTGACGTATGAGTGATTTTGCCAACTCATTAACATTCGGGTGGCCCGTTGTCCAATCTGCTTCAAAGCAAGAAATGAATGTTGCACAATATTTTTGTATTATGGATAAATTTGTGCCGATTCATAAAGCTTTGGAGGACTGTTCGAACGTCTTCTAGTTCATTCAAGATGGTGCTCCCCGTTCATGCAAGATCGAGCACCTATAGTATTTGATTTCCTGAACTCTTGCACTCTTAGCAACATTCTTAGTGCAACATTAAACCAAAACACGGTACTAAAAAGTTGGCACCATAAGACGGTGAAACCTTGTACCAACATTTAATGCTTCACCAAATTATAGTTAAAGTTGGAATGAGGTTTCACCATTCCTTCGTCCTCAGATTGGAATGGTGAAACCTCATTCCAACCTGAGTACCTAGTGTTGGAATGAGGTTTCACCATTTTATAGAGCCAACATTTTAGCATCATGTTTTAGGGAAATGCTGCACTAAATTTTTAAGAGTGTGCTTTTCCTGGTGAAGGGTGAGAGGGTTTTAAATTTTGAATTAATTTTTTTTTAACCCTAGGTATTATCGCATAACTCATAATCGATCTTGATCACTTAATTTGCGAGTTTATTACACAACACTATAAGCACCAAGCAGTTGCCATAAAAAGAACAGAAGCTCAAAATGCCACGTGATCTACAGTCATAAATACCAGAATAAAGAGAAGTGTACCCTAGTGAATGACGAAGCCACATTTCACGAATTGCTAATAGCTTTTGAAGAGTAGATCAGTCTAACTAAATACTAGTTATTAACTAAGCGCTTTTTTTATATTTCTAGAAATCTCATGGAAAGAAAAAAATTAGTTACCAGGAATGCTGCCGAATTAATCAGCTTCCCAATCAAAGTTATTTTTAAGTATCCTGTAAAAAAGATTTTTATTGTTTATACAGATGCTTAAGTAACGTTGTTAAAGAGGGGTAATAGTGCAGCCACTTATGGAAATAGTGAAACAGTAGGTCCATTGGCTATGCCTGTGTGAGTAGATCAGTCTAACTAAATACTAGTGATTAACTAAGCGCTTTTTTTTATATTTCTAGAAATCTGATGGAAAGAAAAAAATTAGTTACCAGGAATGCTGCCGAATTAATCAGCTTCCCAATCAAAGTTATTTTTAAGTATCCTGTAAAAAAGATTTTTATTATTTATACAGATGCTTAAGTAACGTTGTTAAATAGGGGTAATAGTGCAGGCACTTATGGAAATAGTGAAACAGTAGGTCCATTGGCTATGCCTGTGTGAACCCGATAATTTAATATACCAAATTATTCATTATAAAAGCTTTTATTAAATTGTATTACAAATATATTTAAATCAAGCTTTATTTATTTTTTATTGCACATTATTTTACTTTCAAATGAAAAAAGGATTTGCAATTTTAATTTGCAAATTAGTAAAACAAAATTAAAATCAACGGGAAAAAAAATTATTTTAAATTATACAAATAGAATAAATAGTAATGGATAACATTTTGTTTTAAAACATCTTCATATGAAATTTTATGAACTAATGTCCTAGAAATTAATTTTACTCCAAGAATTACAACATCTAGTTTCATTTTAATTTTAGTAACATTTCATTAATGCATTTCATTAGTGTGCCTCTCAATTCCAACTAACCATATACATTATCGATTATTTTTCTTCTATACTTAAAATGCATCTTAATTGCTAAGATGTGAAAACTTTTTTCTAAAATTCTCCAGTAAAACTAATCAGAAAAACTCCTGAGGTTATTTTTTAAATATTAAGGAACTAATAACGCCTAAAAATTTCTTTAATATCATTATTTTTTACCGCGTTCACTGAATTTTTTTCTTAGTAAGTTTATGTCAGAAAACTTCCACATCATTTTTATTTTTCCATGCACTTAATTTTGTTATCAATAATTTCCTACGCATATATATATATTTTAAAGTTTACTAACGAGAATTCCTGTTGCGTTAAAAATATTTCTTCTGAAATCAAAGTTAAATTTATGCACTTTTAAGGTTTCTTTTTCTTTTTGTATCAGCAAAACAGAGTAGCAAGATTTCATGTTGTGGGTCATTTCGGGAGAATTTATCTGCATAAAATTTCATCAAACTAATTTCATGAGAACTTCAATTAGATCCGCTTGTATTGTAACTTGTGTCTTAAGAACCTACTCTAATATTTTTTAAAGTGTTACTGATCAATAACTAACTTCGTTAACAGACATCGAGTAGTATTGTGCTCGTTCAAATTCTGACATATTGATTATGAATCACATTTGGATAATAATGAAGAAATATGCAGTACCAAGAATGGGAAGATTATCCCAGCATAGATCAACTGGTATTATTTTATTCGCATTGGTTTGATGTAACGTTCATTTCTTTACACGTCTATTTTAGGTTATATAACCTAAAGTTGTTGAATCAACAATTTTATCTATCTACATAAGAAAATTTACAATGTACAGACTAAGGTCAATACTTTTTTTGTACAACGAAAGTAAAGCAGGGCCGACCTAGATTAGCTTCTGGGAGGGTGACAACCTCTTTCAAATGAACTACTACCGTTAAGCTAAAATCTGTCATGGTTCAAGTCTCCTCCTTGCTCAAACAATACATCTGGGGGAGCAATCCAGGTGCTGGTCTTTCATCTGGAATCCGCTCAAAAACTAATAGACCGCAGGTCTCTCATTGGGCTTCAATAAATGGTAGTCGCTCAATTTTACCGATTGCCATCCTGTATACAGAATCTGGCGCCGATATGTGGTTAAAACAGTCGGCATTAGAAGCAATCACAATTACATTTTTAATGAAATTAATATTTATACAAATGGAATTGTAAAAATCCATGCCTAAAAACAAAACTTACAGTTCTATCATTTTTCATTGGAAACTCAGGGGAAAGAAAAGCCTGAATTCGATTTGAATCTATTTCAGGTGTATTATTTTGATTCGGGAGGTTTAAATTATTATTACCTGTTCCTCTTACAAATTGAACAACGATCCCATTCTGGAATAAAACTACAAAAAGAAACTCTCAACTGCCAACAGAATATGATAAAATTAAGAGAAAATATCCAGACTTTGACCACACATTTAAATTTTAAAGTAAAAAGAATAATTAAGTCGTTATAGGCAAAAAAACAATCAATCGGAAATTTTGCAACTCGCATTTCATTACGACTATATCTATTGACAAGAGAAAAGACCTTCAAATGTTGCCACAACTGAACACAAATATTTTCTTTCAAGAAAATCAGTGGTTACTATTTCATAAGATAAGTAAATGCGTTCTTTAAAAAAAAAAAAAACGACACTAGAAGTCACTGAAATATTCAGATCTCTGATTTTGTCAATTAAACGTATCAATTGATTTAAAAGAAATTGTAAGTCTATTTCATTTATATAAACTTATAAAACACATAAGCACACTCATTTTCAAAATATATAATCCACTTTATTTTCACTTGTGTACAGATTAAATGTTATTTGGTACATATTTGCATTAAAAGGAGATTAAAATGTTCTTCACAAGTTTGCAGGCATATAACTACTGTTTTAGAGTTGGAATATTTGAAAATCAAAGACTATTCTCCTGGCTGTTTTTCTTTGAAGCAGCATCTGAATATTTCTTTCACTTTCTGTCTTACCTGTAACAGAAAAGTAGCAAACAATGTTGATTTTGACAGTGAAAAAAGAAAACAATTATTTCTAGAAACTTAAAAGCTCTCCAGCAAGAATTGCCGGCTGGAAACATTCAAAGACCCTTGATATATCCAGTGCTTAGGTACAGAACGATGATTACTACATTTGCATCTTCTCCACGATCAAAGCGAACAAGTAAAACTAGGGGTTAAACCGTGGGTTAAACTCCTTCCCACCGATTTTTACGTGCGCAACTTTTGGAATTTGATGTCGAGGGAAAACAACAATATATTTCGACGATCCAGAAAAAGAATGCTTAGTCAGTGCATGGCAACGGGCCAGATGGTCACCATCCATGACTTGTACCAGATTAGAGTCTGTAGATTGAACTAGGAACTATATTGAGGTCAAGCGCTTCAGTAAATAGTCATGGCCAGAGACCAACCTAAACTTGGTCACTATCTTAAATTTGGACCCTTTTGAGACAACTGATATTTTGTCTTCCCAAGGTTCGATAAAATAGCTTGATGAAAACCTCGATAATAAGGCTTTTGTTTTCTCAGATTTCGGTGTTGTTCAAACAGAAATGTTGTTTTAAGTTGCAACATACCATACAGCCTTGCACGTAGAAAAAAAGACTCTTCCTCATCTGTACTGACGGATTTACTGTATTGGCGATTTGGCGATGGCTAAATTTGAAAGTCCAGACTATGTGAATGGAATTTCTTCTTTAAAAAAATTTTTATATATTTTTTTACATATATTATTTCTGCATACTGATAAGAGCTGACCCTTTGCGGTTTACAAAACCATGTCTCGTCCCACAAATATTTCATCTCAAAAGTTTGGAGTCGAAAGGGGCCAATGTACGCTTCAGGTTCAGTTACATGCTGACGCATTGTTCTACCAGTGATAGCTTCGGCCAATAAATGTATTTAAAAAAATACCTGATACGTGTACAATGTAAATTTGGTTGTTTAGCCAAACCACTGAAGTAACATATGGATTCATAAATTCTATACACTTCCTCCCCCTTTCCTCAGTAACTCAATAGAGCATTTGGACGTGACGTTGCCCAAATGACAACTAATTACTTATTCTTCAGCGCAGATTATTTCTACTGTATTTCTAAAATCAGAAACACACAGTACTATGAATATCAACTGAAATTACCTTTAGCGACAGAACCATAGTATACAGCTGGAAAAAAAATTACAAAGGTAGTTTAATAAATTTCGTTTATTGTAGTCACTCAATATAATCTTTTTGTTGTTTTGTTTTCGCTCGAATTCGATTTTCTCTCATCTGAATGTGTTGCCACTATAGATATGAGAATACCTAGATGCAATGTACAGTTTTACCCATTCTTTTTCCGTTTCTATCATATTGCCGTTAATGTAAAATAGAACAAGGAATGCAATAAAATTTAATGAAAATTCATGGAAAAATATTTAGCCGAAAGTACATTTTTAATATAGATTTTACTAAAATAACAGAAAAAATCATTCACGTAAATAACCACCAATCTGCAAAAACCCATGCATGACTAGCATATGGAGACACCGTAATATTGTTTCTTATTCTCAATTTACTGATTCCTATATCTAGGAATACGCACTAGAATTGTTCATTCTGTTGCGTAATGGTAAAGATCAGTTTCCACCAGAACACAGAAAGTCAAGCAGCGCCAGCCTTAGTCAGCGGTTGGGAAGATAACAACCTTTCTTGAATGGACTGCTGTGGCCCGTGCAAGTTTAACGTAGCTAATGCAATCTATTCTATTTCTATAAAATCTATTCCTGGATTCAATATCCCTCATATTGAAAATATATGTCTGGAGTTGGTAATCCAGATAAGGTCTCCAGGAATGGGTCCAGAATTAGTAGACCCCCTAGTAGGAGACGTCAGGGAAACCTGATGGGTGCAGCCGGTGAGTCCAGCACTTCCGGTGTGTGTAGTGGCCAATGGCTACTCGACGCGTTCTTGCCATTGAAAGAATAAACATATCTAGGATTACTAGAGGTTTGCTTATGTCACTCAAGCGTAGTTGCTCCACTGGTCGCTGTGTTCGTCAAAATCACGGACTAAGAGGGTACAGGCCAATCATCCAAGCATTGTGAAAGAACTAAATGAAATTTGCCCAAAAGGTGGCGCTGGGAGTCGTACCCATTAATTTTTGGCGAATGCGTCGTGTGCTAGTAGCTAAAATGTAAACAAATATCAACGGAAGCACCCCGCGGGAGATGCTTACGCCGTGTGTCGTCAGAGGGCGCCCATGCCGTTAATCATTAAAAGGGGGTCGCATATTTTCCTTTCAGAGGCTGACGCAGTTTCGCCCGTCTGCCGCTTCCCGATGATCGTCCTAAAGCCTCTTAGTCCGTGGTCAAAATGCTCTACAGTCCAACTTCGGCTTACAGGTGGAAGAAGAAGATTGGTTACACTTACTGCGTCGTTTCCGAGAGTGTGGAAGAAGAACACGAGCACGCCTATGACCGTGTTGAGAATGGAAAAGACGCTGTACAGGGCGAGATTCTGCTCGTAGTCGGACAGCATGCCCAGTATGTACGATGAGAGTATCAGGGGCATCAGGATCAGGTTGGAGCGCTGGTGAATCCTGCGAAGAAGTAAAAAAAAAAAATAATAATAAACAAGAAATATAAACCATGTGTCATGCATCCGTTATAAAACTCTTTCAAAGACGATCGGGTTTTTTTTATTTCGCTTATACTTTTGCTTAGTGAAAAATCAACCAGCTCACTCTTGGAGGCCGATCGAGAGCCTTTGAGAAAAGCGAATTAATTTAAAGGTAAATAGTCCAAAATACCAATGCTGAAACAAAATTAAGCGTTAGGCATGTGAACTGTAGTCTGAAAATGTCTAGAAATGCTTCTCTACCTATTTTATATGCGTACTTTCATTACTGAGACGCTGAAAATACGTTACCCTTTGATAATGAAGAAAATGACAAGCAAAAGACAGATGTGAGGTCAAGAGCTGGTAGTTCCTTTGAGTGCACGGATGAAGTACACCTAATCAAAATGTGTTAATATTGCTATCTAAAACTAAGCCGCATCTAAACTGTCTTGCCATGCTCGTGTTACATCAAGAGAAGCGACAGTCCACAAGAATGCGGCGTAATACATATACAAGGTATTCGAAATCAAAGTTTTTCTATTCAACGAAATCGAAAACTAATGGTCAAAATGCTTTCAAGTTTGCAGAAAACCTTCATGAGACGATGAGAAGAAGACTTGCTTGGGAAAAAAGCATATTAAGTCACCGCCAGGTGTCGTTTTGCGAAGTTACATTCGCTGACATCTGCTTCGCAGTTTCTTCAATTTCTTCACATGATTTCTTCGCTTAAGAATGGTCATTTGTCTGTTTCATTCGCACTAAAATGTTGTAAATGCCACCTAGTAGTGACTTTTCGTACTAGTTTTTTCTTTTTTTTTTTTTTCGGGAACATTCTGATCAGTACTTTTTGCTGTACACAACTCTGAATAGGGAAACTTTAATTACTAACAGCCTTGTAAATCTCAAAGAAGTCCAAATAGCACATGGAAGAAGATTTCAAACTAAGGTAAATTGGTAAGTTTATGCCAAACGTTGGCATAAACTTACCAATTTGGAAAAGTTGCCAATCGAAGGAATCGTGAGAATTATATAAAAGTCCAGCATAACGCTGTTGCTGTTGATTTTGGAACATTAATTTCAGGACATGTTTGCTTGATTAGAATAAGCGGAATATTCCTTTAATCGATATTCCATAAGGTAAGTTCGACTGACCGTATTATTTTTATAATGCTGTGAAATTAAATTTAAGGTGCTTACCTACCTCCGAAGACGTTTTTTTATATATATATATATATATATTTGAAAAATTGCCTACTTATAGGCAATATTTTATACAATATAATTCAAAATTCATAATAACATGTTAAATTATGTATATTTTTAAATATTTTGTTTTTTCAGGCGGGCGTATCAAAAAATACGTAAAAATTGTTATAATATGACACTTTTGCAAAATATCAAAACTGAAATTAAGATAGTATTATTCTATAAATTTTAATTTGACGTTTCAAACCCCCTTGAGAGAATTAACCACACTTGTAGCTTTAAAAAACTCATTTGAAAAAATTAGATATATTAACGTTTTGACGCGTAGAAAAACCACGAAAACATTTGGCGATTTATTATTTCAAACAACTAAAAATGGAAAATAATTTCACTCCATTCATCGTAGAGGTTTATTCCCTAAATCGTCTCCTTTAGAGTATTTTAACAAAATTTCATATCATTACAATTATAATTTTTTGAGTTAGGATGCTTCGCGATAAAGCAAAATATTAAAAATATCATTTTGAAAAAAAGTAGATACTAAACAAGTATTAGGTGTACCAACAAGTAACGTCCTTTTTTATGTACAATTTAAGCAAATAAATTTTGAATAAATATAGACTTACAAGCAATCTTCCTAAGCACAGGTCTCATATTAGTTAAATTTTAAAGCGAGAATTTTATAGATTTTTTTTTCAATAAAAATGGCCATTTTACCCCCTTTTTCCCGCCTACACTGCTTGAAAGATTATATTGGAATGTTCTGAAATCAATTTTAGATATTCGTGCGTGCTCTATATTTACAGCAAGAATTATATGGACATATCTTTTAGTCTTTGAGATGCCACAAGGTATCATAAAAGAAAGCCTATTATTCCCCATATGTTACGAATTTTGGAAAATGCTCGCCAATGTAACACCTGTGATAAAAATTCACTCGCCAAATTTCGTATTATTATAGCTTCAATGGTTTCGGCTAGACAAAATATTAATATACAAATAAAGGGCATTACTCTACGATATATCTCATACTACACTTTTTGTATGAGATGTCTTTTATTAAAATTCCTGCAACTCAAATTTTGGGTAAGACAAGAACAAAATCAAACTGATTTAGAAAGCTAAGGCATTCCGATTTAATACTAAGGTTTGAAAATAGAAAATTGGGCATTTTTTCCGAATTTTCATTTCAAAGGTCGGAAGGCACAATAATTTTTATCACTTAAAATATAGGATTTAACGTTAAAATGCTGACTTCAGGACGATCATCGATGTATTCTAAAAGAGCTAAGCGAAATTTGTCCGCACGAGGTCGCTGCGAGTCGTAATCTCCGTGCGCATGCATGCGTTAAATGTAGATAGCATCATGATTCGTCTCTATGCATTGCTAGGGGTCGCGTATGTTGCTAATCATTTAAAGGGAGTCGAGAGTTTAATATCTTCCTTTGAGAAGTTGGCGCCATTTCGCATGTTCTGCCGCTGGTCGACGATCTTCCTGTACTCATGTCCGTGGTTTTACTACTTGAAAAAGCTTACTTGGAGCTCAATAACTGCCGGTGGTCAAGGATTTTAAGGGGTTTGTAGTCAGCATTTCCAGCTGCTTCTAACATGACAAAGTCCAGTATGCAAACACTGATGACAGGTCCTATAACCAAGTAAACAATATTCTTATCCATCTGCGTCCAGCAACTGCAAAGGAAAAAAAGAAAGATGACAAGGAGTTTCAATGAGAAATTATAGTCGAAAACAGGCAAAATATAGTCTATGAGGAAATTGATTCTTACTGATATTCTGCCCCGTAGTCATCCAGAAAGAAACATACGGTGACAACGATTATTAATGTTGACACACCTGAAAAATAAATTAATGGAAGGGAATTGAGCTTCATTTAAAAAAAAAAAAAACATTTTACCAGAAACAATAAGGGTAAAGAATGCTCAACGCATTGGTTACTAAACACTTTTCAACACAGCCTTAATCAAACTATTATCCCTATTGTTTCAACGCTGTAGTAAAGCATTAAAAATGTGTAATAAATGGGGTAGCATGAATATGGCATTGTGATTTATTTATAAATGTATATTCAGATTTTTTTATTTTTTCAACATCTTCATTATTTATGTCCGGTAAAAATAAATATTATAGTTACTATTCTAACAGGACTTCTGAAAATTGGACATATTCGTATAATTTTAATCATTAGAAAAATAGGAAAAATGTCCTTGCACCCATTCCAAAATTTATCTGACAACAGATTTTAGGTCAAAACTGTTGAACGCTGCTCTTCATGCACTCTTGAAAGCGAATGCTTTAAGATTAAATTATATCAAGCCCTCCCCCCCCCCTGCTTTTTTTTTATCTTACCAATTTCCATTCCTTTCACATTTAATATATTTTTCTTTCCTTCAGCTTTATCGGATTACTGGAGCATTATTTGATAGAACCTAACACTCCTTTAAATTTTATTTACATGCAATACAGTGGGTGTTTTTTTTTCCTCCACTTTTTTTTTACTTATTTATTTCCACGAGATTTCCTTTTTGTGAGATTGTTTTTTTGAAGAACGCCGATGTAACAAATTTCATGTAACCGAAGTAAAACAAATAAGACATGAACTGTGAATATTGCATTTTTATTATAAAACAAATAAAATATTTCCTAGAGCCCCGGTGTGTTTACATAGTCGCGGAACGATTTTTTCCCATTTTAATCTCGGTATAAAAAATTCCTGCTACAATAAATTGGAAGGGTTTTTTTATCGAAAAAGTGGGGTTTTTTTAAACATTTTCTTTAAAAATTATCAAGTTTCGAAAGTGATAAAAATTAGCAAGAAAGAGAGAGAAAAAAAAATTGCCTGCTTTGCATTTTTATGTCTTACGGCTGTTACAGATTCATGTCGTAGATAAAAATGTTCGAAACAATGAAAACTAAATTTTTTCCAAGGAAAAAACAAAAAAAAAGTTGCTTTTATTAGCTTTAAAAATGTATTGCAGATTATGTAAAGAAATTATATATTTAAAATACTAAAAAAAGACAAGTTTAAAATACTCTCATATAATCATAAATTCATATATGGGCAATATTGAATTTTTTATATTTACACATGACTAGAGCACTTTCAACTGCTTTTAACAAGGATTATTTCTCTTGCTGTTATCATTTATTTCTAAGCAAACAAAACAGTGATAATCATCTATTTTAGTATACTATTTAGTTTATCGGATATAGCGGTGAACAAATTCAGTCCCATGAAATCTTATTTTGTTTAATTTGAAGAAAGCATGAAATTATAGACTGTGTACTTATTTTTCAAATCTTCATTTACCTAAGATTCTATTAAAGTAAAAAGCATAGCTCGATGAGTAGAATTTCGATATAAATTTCTAACTCGGTTTATCAATTCATGTTTGTTTCCCCTGCAATGGATCTAGGGTCCAAGCAAAGGTAGAATTAGGAAAAAACATAGAAGTGTAATAGGTATTGAAAAAAAAAAATGTTAATGAAGTTATAGAAATAGAGTATCTCTGTGCGTTTGTCGAGAATCTTTCTAGAAGGAAAAAAAAAAACATTAGATTCAAAGCTAGAGTTTTGCCTTTTCAGTATAAGAAAAGGTCAGCACAAGAATCATGGAAGCAGTCATTATGAACGTTGCGTAAATTAAATGGACTACAACTTTTTCATTTTCTTGCAAATTATTTTTATCTTTGGTTTTTTCTAAATATGCATTAAGAATCATAAAGTCTTCATCTATATAAAAAAAAGTAGGCTAAAAAAAATTAGTAATTATTTCTGTTTATGCTTATATTCATGGCTAATGGCCATTCTGACCGTTCTAAAGGAAAATACTTCAACCGTCATATATTGCCTATTTTATGGTAAGTTGTAAACATTTCTCACAGTAAGTGAAAACGTTTTAAATAAATATTGAATATTACTAATTTAATTGAAAATTAATGACTATGTCATAACACAAGCATTTCGGAGCTTTCTTTATACCTTCCACAGTTATAAGCAGGGAAAACAACCATTCGTTTCGAAATGTGTAAATGGTTCAATTTCTGGGTATATCAAGCACTTTTAATTGTGAGTAAATAATACTACAAAAGCATACGCATGATGAGCTTTGAATTTGTCTAAATCAGAAATTTGGATTCATTTACGCCATTTAAATTGTGCTTATTTGTTGACAGCTCTGTTAGGTTTAGGAAAGAGTTCGAGATTTATGCAGAAACAGATGCAGAGTTAACCTCCGTAGCAAAAATTTTATTGCTAGAATTGCGAATATACGCTTTTTTTTAGCTCTGTGAGCAATTACCAGAATCTCCTGCTATCAGGCAGCTGAAGAACAATGGGATTTGAATTCTTATTTAGTCAGTTTATTTTGATTTTTGAAGTCATGTGATTGTAGCAACCGAACAAACACAGAGCTGGAAAAGTTTGCTACTCCTTCATTAATTTAACACGTTTAAAAAATAACACTCAAAATACTTTTACTTAAAATGCTTCTTTTCCAATTAAAAATAAACTGAAAAATATTGTACAGAATTCTATGAATTTTCGCTCTCCGTTGAAAAGAGAGAAGGAAGAGAGTTAACCATATCTTTTTCTCGAATTGTGAGCTATCTAGCTTCCTGTTAATTGAAAAGAAAGGCTCGATATTTCTCTTTAAAGAACTTTAAGCTACAGGCACAGAGAAAATATAAGTTGCCATTTGAAATAAACAAAACATGAGAAAAACAATGTAATTAAAAGTAGAAACAGGGGGAGGGGAGATAGCAAAAAGAGAACAGTAAATTTAAGATAATAAATAAAATTAAATAATATAAATTTAGAATTATTATTTTTTAAACTCACTATCCTTCTTTTGCATTTTGCACACCCTCCCCTTTCCAATTTTATTCACTCTGGTTTTCTTAGATTTCTTTCTTCTGGATGGCAACTACTTTCTTTCGCATCTTGTGTTTGCTTTAAGTTCTGATAGTCTTTTTTTTTTTTTGCATGTAGGTTGGACCTTTTCTTTCAGCTTAATAAGAAGGTGGGCCTTTTGTACCATACGCAACATGCGTACTAAGCAATTTTTACATATGTGCGTTACTTACGTATTTTTACTTTGCATTAATGGACGTATTAACATCAAAAAGTAGCATTCAATTACCATACTTTACTAAAACATAACGAGAACTCTCGAGATAAGAAAAAAAAAATTGCACTCACCCCAGCCAACAAGCATGTTCTGAAACCTGTTCAGAAGCCCGTTTCGGGCCACTACGAAAGCTACCATGCTGTACACGTGAACAGATTCCAGTAGCAGGAACATGAAACAAGCAGTGAAGAAAAAGTGTAAGCAAATCGAGATAGCCTTGCATCCGTCCTACAAGAGATCACGAGCAATTAATAGTTATATCGGAAAAGTTTAATCAAGTTTAATACATATTCCTTTACAGTGTGAAAAAATGCCGGGTGTCCCAAAAATGACCGACGATTTGAAAAATCAATTTTTAAAAAACGGCGATAGAAATGTATGGTTTGCTGCATTCTAATTAGGTAATCGAAGAATTTATTCTCAAAATTTTTTAAATTATTTACAAAGTTCGTCAACAGATGGTGCCGCTTATCTATTAGAAATATGTGGGTGATGTAAATTGAAAAAAATCTTATAAATAAGGTAGGTAAAAGGACTACATTAAAAAAATTACACACACACACACACACACATAGATAGATAGATAGATAGATAGATAGATAGATAGATAAATTTAATTGTTGTACACTCATGAAAAAAAAAAACTTTTTGTCAAAAATTGGCCAAAATATAAATACATAATTAACAAAATTAGAAATATATAAACCACAAATAAAAATATATAATGCCAAGCTTCATCAAAGGGAAATTGTCGCATATATACTATAGATTTCTTAGTGCTAGGAGATTCAGATACATTTTATTGTATTCATTTCAAAGATCAGTAAGAAAGTTATTATAGTAAAAATACTGCTAGGGCAAAATTAATGCTTAAGTAATTTTGGTCTTAATACATTATATTTACTATATAGTGTGAACACACACATAGTATATCTGCCATCCTTGGCCTTTCATCTATGGAAACTAATGATAAATTTTTAAAAGCTTATTCAGAGCTTCGAGACTTTTGTTCTGCATGTACGATATATTTCAATCTGATTTATAGAGAAAAAAATTGCCACATACCTTACTTTCTTCTGCCATCTCATTGGGAAACAATAAGAAGAGATGGGCTATAAACAAAGCTATTTCCATATTCATCTGTATAACACGATCCACAGTGAAAACCCTGTAAAACAGATCTTTTAGAAAGTGATATGTATGTAAGTAAAAACAGCATTGTCGTTCTTCGCGGATAGAAAAGTTCGTGAATGTGAAAAGAACATTTTGGGCCCTAACTTTCTTTATATAATGGAGAACTAGTATTTCAATAGCTTTAAACCTTACCCAGGCAGCAGGTATCATTTTGCAGGAAATTGCGCTTAAATCGGTACACTCCTAGCAGGGCCCGATTAACCTCTGAAGTGAGGGGAAGCTCAGTCTCATTTCGGACCCCCCATCCCCTTTTTGTTTGAGGAAAGTAAAGTTTTAATAATTTTCTTTCATAAAAATATTTTATTCATAAAAAAGAAATTTCTTTGTTCAATTAGTTCTAATGATTTCCTTTGATAAAAGCATTTTATTCATTAATTTGAAATTTATCTTTTATAAAAATATTTTATTCATTAATCTTCACAATAGTTTAGTTCATTGTAACGAGATTTTATAGTATATTTGAAGTTACTTTAAACATTAACAAATAACTAAAAACATTACCTTACTGGAACATTGAACTTTATTAATTGAGTCCTATTTTTCATTAGGCATGGCTTTTTTCAGGAATTCTTTTCATGACATCATAAAAATCACAACACAGAAGTTGAGAATTAATTTTGACATTTAGAAGATGTTTAGCATTACATATTAAAAGTCTACTTCTAATATTCCCCATAATAGAAAAAAACTCTCAACTGCAGCAGATGTCCCAGGCAAAGACATCGCAAACAACTAATTTAGAAATGTTGCGACATGAAGTATCAAGACTTCTGAGAAGCACAACTTCTCTTCATTAAAAATGTTTATAAAAACTTCATCATGTAAAAACAAAATGTTGAATTTTTATCGCCGTTTTTCAGTCGTTTTCGGCCCCCCCCTTGAAATTCTGAGGGGAAGCTCAAGCTTCCCGAGCCTTTTCATTAATCAGGCCCTGACTACTAGTTTTCTGGTCCATAGAACAAACAATTTGAATGCTGCATTTTATTTACGTAGATTTTAGCTATTTATTTCTTTTACGCTTATGGCAACACATCTTTCAAATTACTTCACAAGCGCATGTGCGTTTTATCCATGCATAGGCAGAGACGTCTGGTATTGGCAGAAAAATCAGAACCGTTTTTAAATCATTAGCCTGGTAGATGATGTATATTCTTAAATGTTTATCCATGATTGGCATCTTCAACATATATTTTAAACTAATAACATAAATTAAGTTCCTTACCTCATGAGTAAGAACAGTGATAATGTGAGACCGACCATGATCAACAAAACTGTACTTGCTGTTTTAGTGACAACTACAGCAACAACTTTCTCCACCTGTAACAAATCAAATGAATGGTAATTAAAATACAGTTTCATGATACAGCTTATTTTTACAAGCTTTTTAATGAGATTGTATTTTGTGTTTCCGCCATCGTGTTACGTTTAGAAACAAGGTGCCCCCTTTTTATAGAAGTTAGAAGTATTCTAGTCATAGGCAAATCCCATTTGGTCTCATTTTTATGATGCCCTATCCTTGCCCATTGGAACCAGATTCGCTGGTGCAATGATAAAGTTTTACTATAATTATAAGATTTGTAACTGAAGTGCAAAAAATAAAAATTAAGTAAAAATGTAATTTTTAAAAGCCTAAGCTTTTTATTATGGAGCGGAAAATAAAAATTTGTTCTGGCAAAGGCATGCTATAAATGAATGAAAGTTTAAAAACTAAGAAAACTTTTGAGAAAAATATGGGTATTTCACTCTTGCAAGAGATGAAAATTTTTAAATGTTCAAACTTTTAAAAAGCATTCCAGACCAATAGTCCACTTGTTTGTAAGGCATTGATTTAGTCATAAATATCTGTATTGTAAAGTTCTCGAATGCTTTACTTTTCTTTTTTGCTTTGAAACTTTCATTCATTAATAGCGAATCTTTGTAGGAATAAATTTTTATTTTTTGACAGTTAGGGCTCCACAGTAAAAATTTTCTACTTTTAACAATTAATTTTTTAAACATAATTTTCTCGGTGAACGGGACGTTACATATTACTGTATGCACGAAAACATACGATATTTTATAATCAATCGCCCTAGCGTTAACCTGAGAGTACAATTCACACTAGCAAACTGAAAAATAAGTATTTGGGATGTATCTAAGCCATATATTGATGTGATAGAATAAATTTTAAGCTATTGATGCTGATTTTTAAAAAGAAAAGTTCGTTCAATAATTTTTTTGAGTGAATACAGACGATACTGCTGAGTGGCATATCGGTTATAGGAATACCCCACTTATTATAATAAATTTTCAATGAACCAAATCGTAATAATTAATCCAAGATAAAGTAATATCTCTTTTAGAATAAATTTTCGGAGAAAAATTGGCTGTTCCATTAAGTGGGTTCGATTGTACTTTAAAAGATGAATACATTAATAAACGCAAAACTCAAAAATCATAGGCTGATCATAACTAGGATAATTCAATTCTACAGTAATTTCATTGTCATATACAGATGTGAAATTTCTGCTGCAGTTGATACATAGTTTCTAAACTGCATATACGAATTGTTATTTTACTATTTTTAAGGTGTCAACATTACAAGGCAGAAAAAATAAATGTTCTTTTTTTTATCAAAGAGAATCTTCATTTACTAAACTGCAGTTCCTTGCACGAAGGATGAAAAATTGCCTTCCTAATTATTCACGGACCAAACGCTTACATTTTTAATTAAATAGTTCTGCTGAGACAAACGAAGCTTTTACGCATACGGTGAAACCGCAACATCAAATTAGCTGAAGATGTCACTGTTTAAAAGCGAAGATTTAAACTGAAATTAATTTAGCATGATAAAATGTAAGTGATGACACCCGCTTAGAACAAGTAATAGAAGAAGAAGAAAAAATCTATTTTTCAGGAGAAGTGGAGTTTAAATTTCTGATAACTGAATAAACAGAAAACTGATTTTTTAAGCATAATTTGAACTGGTACATTTTAAACCTAATTTAATTAATCCATCTAAAAATGTTGTTCATTCAAACAAAATATCCTAATTTAATTAGATGGGGAAAACAAAACATTTTTCTGTTTGAAGTGTTTTGGAACACGGAGAACTGTCAAACATCTGAACATTTAAATGATACGTTACGTAGGGCATATTTCCTGTAACTAAACTAAAATTTTCTACTAGTGCTTATATAGTTTTCAAGTCAATTGCTGTATGCCTATTTCACTGAGCTTGATACGAACAAAGTAAGTATAAACACAGAATGAATTCTCATAATGCCTTTGAACCAGAAGAGTGTAAGCGTTCATAGTATATGTATGTATTAATGTAGTTTTTTCCTGTAAAACAAAATCATGCCAAAAGCATTGGTTATAAAACACTTTCCAACGCAATTTTCCTTCCTTTATGAATTACGTTGACAGCATGCGCGCAACGGTGGGTCACAAATTTTTTTCCCAAATTTTCTGTCGGATTTTCACCTGTTCCTGTATTAGACACTATGAAGCTTCGTTTTCAATACAGGAACAGGTACTACTCAGAAGTTGGATGTTTAAAGAATTCGATTTTGGTAAATACATCATTGATTCTCGTAGATTTAAGAAAACTTTTAATAGATTCATCGATGAATTATCTAAGATTTGTCCAAAGAGGAAATTTTTTTAAAGAATATGTCACTGGTGGTACAAATGGGAACATCAGTAGTAGGACTAAACGGGACTACCACTTGTTCAAATCCATTCTGGCTTGTTCAAATGTAGAAAAACCGATGCAAATTTCTCATGTGACATTTGTAATTAATTAAGGGAACTCAGCACCCCAACAATATCAAATTTTGATGAAAATATCAATTTTATGATTTCTATACTAAAATAGTCTATACTAGCCGCCAAGGCGGTCAGCATCGCCGCCCCATACCTTTACTGTTCTTTATACTCAGTGCAGTGTTGACTCAATTTCTGGACTCATTTCAATGAATATCATGTTTCTTTGTTTTAACAGTATTTGTCATTAAATTTATTTAAATTAGGGTTGCTACACATTTTGTGTGTCATCATAAAAGCCGATGCTGAAACAACAAATAGCTAAAGTGTGCATTTTAACAGTATTTGTCATTAAATTTATTTAAATTAGGGTTGCTACACATTTTGTGTGTCATCATAAAAGCCGATGCTGAAACAACAAATAGCTAAAGTGTGCATTTTAACAGTATTTGTCATTAAATTTATTTAAATTAGGGTTGCTACACATTTTGTGTGTCATCATAAAAGCCGATGCTGAAACAACAAATAGCTAAAGTGTGCATTTTAACAGTATTTGTCATTAAATTTATTTAAATTAGGGTTGCTACACATTTTGTGTGTCATCATAAAAGCCGATGCTGAAACAACAAATAGCTAAAGTGTGCATTTTAACAGTATTTGTCATTAAATTTATTTAAATTAGGGTTGCTGCACATTTTGAATGTCATCATAAAAGCCGATGTTGAAACAGCAAATAGCTGTGCATTTTAACAGTATTTGTTATTAAATTTATTTAAATTAGGGCTGCTACACATTTTGGGTGTCATCATAAAAGCCGATGTTGAAACAGCAAATAGCTAAAATGTGCTTTTTAACAGTATTTGTCATTAAATTTATTTAAATTAGGGCTCCAACACATTTTGAGTGTCATCATAAAAGCCGATGTTGAAATAGTTAAAAAGTGCTTTACCCCAATGCATGGTGACATTTTTTAGATGGGCGACTCATGCGCCAAATATTGTCAATTCGATATTTTAAAGCTGCGAAAATGTCCAAAACATCTTGCATTTGTGTGCATCCATTATTGTTATTTTGTAATCTAGCTACTGTGGGACATAGGCTTGCTCCATTTGACGTCATTGAGCTGTTAATTTGGATTTTCGCACATGCGTTATTCATAATGAACTAATGTTTACATCTAGGTGTTGCCGTTTGCAGCGTGGAAATATCGTCGATTTTGATACCGCACACGTTAGCGTATTATATAAGTAGGTACATTAAAGTATATCTTACTAAAATTTCTAACCTATTCTTCTATTACAACGCGAGCTATAGCTGTTTATGTGAACGCTTGTTGTCTATTTGTCCTTTAAATGCTTATACCTTATAACTGAATGAAATCTTTAATCACATTTACCTCATTTTACAGTTTTTTTTTATTTTTTTATTTCACAACTTTTGAAATGCTGAGGCTTTGTCAAATAGTGATGAAATTGTTGGATTTTTTTCTATTTGAACCTCATATGACAAGCAAGAGATTTAAGGATCGGATTCCTAGTTATTTTTTAAACAAATAACCTCATATCATGATTGCCTAGAATCTATTCTAAATAGAAAATAGCATCAATTCTTTCTTTAAAATATCTTTTTTGCCAGGCAAAAATATGCCACCGTCCCCGTTTTGGAGACAGCTATCCCCTACATCATTTTTAATAGGTACATTGTACAGTACATAACAATAATGTTTATAAATTCCATAGCAACAGATACATATTTACAGCATTTAGAGCACGGACGGATGGACGGACAAATAAGCCGAATTCATAAGCGTTTTCAAACAATGTTCAAAATGTGAGACATGCTTATTACTGTGTTAACAAACTGTTTGTTGCTGTGTCTCCAAATATTACTTCATTCAATACAAACTATGATTTCTGTATGACCAGTTCGGGTTGAAAGCTATCTTTGAAAGGCATGATAATGTTACCGACTGTAGAAATATGTCTAATATTTCAAGAGTTTCTAAGTGATTATTTAGCTCGTGGAGATACAAATTTCAATCTCATGTGTTATCTATACACGAACTTACAGGACTGAGAGTAGGTATTGGACGAGGTGTTGGCTTTGGTGGAGGTCTATCTGCAAAGAAAAAACAAAACAAAACAATTAAATCTTGCTTTCTGCATTCGAAATTGAAAAAAAAGAACTTGTACATTAAACAAAGACTTTATAAATTTATAAATATATTTAATAATTAAAATGTTCGTAAATTATTTTCCTGATCTATGCTTGAACCAAAGTATCCATTATAATTTATATGGAACCGGTGTTTATCAACAGAACATGCTGTGTTTATTTCCCAGCTTCAGAAACAAAAATTAGTAATTTTTTTACCATGCTTTATTTTAAAATACTTATTTTTTAGAAAGGCAGTATTTATAACAATTAATTTGTTAATTAATTTTGATGATCACTCGTGATTTATGCTTCTCTATTTTTAAAATGAAAATTAAATTTCGCAAAATACCCGCTTTTTTCCACTTTAAAGAAAAATTCTCTTCTATTTTCGAATTAATGCCTTGAGATTCTTTCATATTCGGTTTTCCTCATGACCAACAAACTTGCATTTATTGATGTATCATTTTTTAAACTATGTGTACATGTACTTAATATATTTTAGAAAAGTAAATTGCATCTAAAATAAATTGGGGTACATTCGATGGAAATATATTTTGTAGTTACTTTATGTTAAAAAATTATTGGTTTTGACACCTGCACAATGAACATTTGTTTGATGGTATGTAATTGATAAATTAGAAAACGATTAATTCAGTAATCTAGACATTTCGTGAATATGATAGTTGAACTCTAAAATACATGTGTCAGGTAAGTAAAAATACTTTACAGCCTATTAGTATGAATACACTGCTCAGAACAATTAAAATACATTATAAGTTTTATATAAAACAACGGTATAAGAGAAATGTTTTTGCAAAAAAATGGAAAAAGACAGACAAAAATGCAAAGTTTTTCATATTTTCAAACTTCGGAGTATGCAAATTTTTTGTTTGACGTCAAAAACGACGCTTTAGTGGCAGAGAATGAAATTTGGCCTTAAACTTAATAAAACATAAAGTGGAAAAGAACGATCGACATTCCGTGAATGCTTTGTTTTGATGAGTGCGACGTCTCAACTAAGGATTTTAACCGAATCAGAAGCTTGGAGAGTTGTTGGTCGGTCAGAAGAGGGCCAAACACAAGTCAAAGTACCAGAAGCCATTGGAGTCGCACAAAGTGTGATATCAAGGACTTGGAACCTTTTCATAGAGAGTCCAAATGGATGAAGACCAGGGCCAGGTTGTAGATTTGCAACAACCCAATGAAGATCGATATTCAACGCTGACAGCTGGGAGACGCCGAAATGTGAATGCCACTCTTCAACAACTTCATTCGGTTACTGGCACAAGAGTTTCAACTCAAACTGACCGTAACTGGCTCTACGCTGCAGGTCTATATGCTTGCCGACCAACGGTATGTGTTAAGTTAAGGTAAGTGACAGCAAGGCATCGTAGGTCCCGCAGGGATTGGGCAACAGAGCATGTCAACTAGACGAGAAGCAAATGGTGCAATATTCTTTCTTTTCTCTGACGAGTCCCGCTTTTCTGTTCATCCTGATAACAGGCGTACTTTCATCTGGCACTAGAAACGCCCTTTGCATTAGTGCTGGAAAATGTCAGATTCCAGGATGAGATTCCCAGACCTTTTGTAGTCCTTTACGCTGCTGTAATTGGAGATAACTTCTTGCAAATGGACGACAACTGCAGGCCACATCGTGCACGCTTGGTAGGTTATTTCCTTTTCAAGTAAGTAATCGTATGAATGGAATGGCCAGCGTATTATCCGGTGATGAACCCAATAGAACATGTATGGGACAATCTAGGAAGACGAGTTGCTGGCCGCCTATCACCCTACATGCTCTTCGAGAACTGGAAATGGCTCTTCTGGAGGAGTGGGACAGACCACAGACAATACCCCAGCTCTTCATTAACAGCACTATTTATTTTATGCCTCAAAGGTAGTCAACGTTGTTGGCAGTCCGGGGAAATCATACAGCCTATTAAAAACATTTTCTTTCAAAGAAAAACCTTTTTTTATTCGCGTTTTTTTTTAATCGCATGCACAAATTGTGGGGTTTTTTTTATTTTGTGTCCAAATGCTTAATAAAATGCTTTATTTTCTGCTAAGCATGTGTATTTTTTTTTCTCATGGACTACCACGTCTGCCAATTATATAACAATCACCTAAACAATTGCCCAGCCACAAGATCCACTCATTACCTCAATATACTTTCATTGTTTTGAGTAATGTAAATGTAAAATTGCATAAATTTCTACTACATACTTAATTTTTTAATGCTTAGTGTCAGACGGGGCAGTTATGAATAAGATCACTTTGTAAATTTTTAACTCTTTTTTTTTTGGTGGGGGGGGGGGGGGTGTTTAAGTAAATGAGGGTTAAAATTTACCTTTAAAAATACTTAAAAATTTGTTTCTGTAACTTTATAATTTAAGAAAGTGATCATAATTACCCCCAACAACATCACAAAATTGGGGTAATTAGAAAAATCAATGAGAGAATTGTTTTTTCATTGATACTAATATTAACGCTTAAGCTAGAGAAAATAATTCCTTCTTCAAAAAATCGATAATCGAGAAAAAATATTTAGTAAAATGTTAAAAATTGAGACTTAGTTCTAAATTTTAATGCATTAAGATTGCATTTTTTAAGCAGCTTGCAGCAATATTAATGAAAACAAACTCAAAATCCAATTTTGTAACAAATTACTATCATTATTATTATTTTCAAAATACTTACGTTTAGAATTCAGAATTTGTTTTAAATTCGCCCTTGTGCTTCAAAAGCTTTGCTAAAATTAGTTTTTTTTTCTTTCTGGTCGTTCAATTTTTGTAATGAGAAAATTTCTATTATTGCAAAAGTTAATTCCATTTGAATGTCAGATTTAATGAAATTTAAAGCACTAAATGCTGTGTGCAATTTAGAAAAAATGGCTTTATATTTCTTTCGTATTTCACGATTCTCTTTCATATCTTGTGAAACATGTAACTGTATCTTAAGCATGCTTACATATGCAACATTTGTTGGAGCAATTGAAACTAATAATCTTGTTTTTATTGGGGATTAGAGTGCCAAAACAATTGATATAAAATTAATAATGTTGGGATTGCTATTTATTAAACCAAAATAATACATTGACGCAAGATGTATTGAAAACCATTTTTTTAAAGAAAATTATTGTAAAAATACTGCTCATCTTTTAAGAACAAAATAAAATGAAAATAAACAAAATGAAATCAAGCTTGTTCAAGATTTTTATAATTGTTAAAAATTAGCAAGTTTTGCAGGAATGTCGTCTGTCATTACAGTTTTATTTATTATTTTTTTTTCAATGACACTTTTACAATAGTTTCAATCATGTAACTGCGCAGATGTACTATACCAATAAAACCATTTCTTATCGTATGACAAGTGCCACTAAGAAGATGAATAAACCAATAGTAACCGAATTTCTATATCGCATCTGTTCACTAGGACCTGTTCGCTGTGGGATGCAATGTCAAACAGTCTTATTATTTAACTAAGAGCGATAACATTTTTTCTAAAATAAGTGTCATGGTCTAAATGATTTTTTAATTTATATATCTCATTTATTCTTGATACAAACTCTTATCTGGTATAGTTTTGATATCTTGGAATATATCTGGTAAAATTTTGATATCTTGGAATATATCTGGTATAGTTTTGATACCTTGAAATATATCTGGTATAGTTTTGATACCTTGAAATATATCTGGTATAGTTTTGATATCTTGGAATATATCTGGTAAAATTTTGCTATCTTGGAATATATCTGGTATAGTTTTGATACCTTGGAATATATCTGGTACAGTTTTGATATCTTGGAATATATCTGGTAAAGTTTTGATACCTTGGAATATATCTGGTACAGTTTTGATATCTTGGAATATATCTGGTAAAATTTTGATATCTTGGAATACATCTGGTATAGTTTTGATATCTTGAACTATTTGAAATGTATTTGAAATGTACTAAATCTTACCTTTGCACACCCAGTCTCTTTCGTCAAGATCGGAGCCCATCACGCATTTGCAGTTCCTCTTTGGACCCATGTCGTTGCTTTCGTCATCACATTTGGCTTTGTCTGGACACTTCTTCAGGTCTTCGATGTTGCTGTACTCGTCAGTTGATCGATCGCATGTACCTATGAAGAAAGTTTCAAGAGAAGTTGATTTTAAAGATATGCTTAAGGGCATGGATATAACAATAAATATTTTTTTACTGACTGATGATTCCTTTGATAAGTTTCTATAAGCAAGTAGAAATAGTCACTTTGATCCTATTTGGTTTGTTTGTGTTATTGTGGCAAAGCTATGCATGGAGTATCTGCCTAGGATGGAGGGTACCTTGGTCGGAAGACTTTCTAAGGGGTTATAACGCGTAGTGAGGCTTGATCCTGTTTGGGATAAACATGTTGTGATATGATGCTAAATGACTGATTGGTGTTTTATAAACGACTACTTATTAACTAATTGTACACAATCAATACAATATACCATCAGTAAAATATGTACAATCTGTTACTATTTTCTGTTGGTAATCCGGAGTTAAGGACACGTACACTGCAAAAAAAGTCTGTCAAATTTACAGAAAACAAACTGTCAACCAGGACGCCAGTTTATTTCCGTTTTTTTTTTTTTTTTTTTTTTTTTTTTACAGAAGTCTTCCATAAATTTTACAGATTCTAAGTTTATTTTACAGAAATCTTCTGTATAAGGGAAAAATACGGAAAAATTCTGTAAAATATACGGAAATAAACTGACTTCCTGGCTGACAGTTTTTTTCTGTCAGTTTAACAGACTCCTTTTTGCAGTGTAGACGCTTTTCTGTTGACACGCTTCATTGCTTATCATGGAAGACGGGCGAACTGTGCATTAGCCTTTATACTTGCAGTATTTTTTCCGGATACCGAAGATTTCTGTAAAATAAACTGAGTTTCTGTCAAATTTATGGAAGACTTCTGTAAAAAAAGGGAAATAAATTGGTTTCCTGGCTGACAGTTTATTTCAGTAAATGTGACAGACATTTTTTGCAGTGTAGGGTCTTGTTAAATGCAGTCGTAGTCCAATAGCTGGTAGACAGTTTTGAGTAGGTTTTTTGAGGCAGCATAAATGATCCCAGAAATGTCTAAGCACAAAATAGAAGACCTGACTGAATGTTAGGTCTTCGATTATCCTTCAGCCAAGTGATCCGAAAATTGCGTGGATAATTCTCCGATTCAAGCAGATCAGCTGAGTTGGCTAAATTGAAGCCAATTCAGCTTAGATTCAGCAGAAGGACACAAAGCTTTACCTAAGACTTTTTAAAAAACCTCGAAGAGCTCTGTCCAGGTCATACACCTGTGGACAAGCGACTACAAATAGCAACGGGACAAATTTACTGGCTTCATAGCTCCACTTTTGAACACACCTGTTTTTACATTATTTATACAGCTAATTAGTGACATTAAAGTACCAGATTCTTATAGTATTATGTATTTATTAATTATAGCCCTATATTACTTATTGTACAAGTAGTTACTATCGTTAAAACCATATCGGTAACCGGGGATGTTTCGTTACGTCATGTCTCGCTAGCCAATTGGAATCTCTGTTCTGTTGTAGTTTCTAGCCAATTTACGCGTGTGATTTTAATCATTTGCATAAAACACTACACTTCGTATTTGCTAAAAAATTCAGGACCAATTCAGGACCTGAAATTTCGCATCATTCCATCGTGTTGTTACATTTTTCAAACACAAGAGTTTCCAACACCAATCCTTAAATGTCTTAAATAAAATATGAACATATCCAATATAAGTTTAACAGTGAATTTGAATCCGATTTAAGTTTTCTGAGAACAACAAACAAAAATGGCAACAGAAAGTGAATCGGTAATTACTTACTGGGACATTTGTCTTTTTCAAACGGCGACCACTCTTCGCACTTTTCTACCTGGTGAGTCTTGTCCTTTTTCTTCTCGCACTTGAAACCGTCTTCCTCCCCTTCTACGCACTTCTTGATTCGTTCTCGAGTGCCTCGACCGCAAGTCGTAGAACAAGCGGACCAGTCCATCCACTCTGAATTCTCGGTTCTTTCTGTGAGATCGAAAAATAAAAACAGAATCAATGACGGATCAACGACGGTAGAATTTATACTTCGTAATTCTTTACTTTTGCAGCTGCGATAAAGACAGGCTGTTGTGGTTTCATGTCCGTCTCAGAACGAAGATTCATGCAACCTCAAGTAGGAGTGCAACCATCACAGCCTGTCTGGCTCTATCGTCTGCTTCGGTTGTGAATTAGGTATCGCCAACCTTGCTCAAATAAAAAGTACAAATGCATAAATGAAAGCTTTTTGTGGAATAATATGAGAAACTGCTGTTTAAACGTCCTATTTTCTCTGTTTTTCCTATTTGGTGAAGATTTTTTTCGGTACTTACGCATTATGTCGGCGCAGTCATTCCCGACACACTATTTTTTGCGTCAAATGTGCTGGCCAACTGTTGCCAGTAGTATTCTAAACAATCCATAATTTCATGTGTCCGGCATTTATCTTGGCGAAAAATCGCTCGTCTTGACGGACCGCCGGGATAATACGTTAGTACAGTTTTTTTTTCTTTCTAATGGACGGGTCAGCAGCTTATTAGAGGCTTAACTACAACGAAGGCTGCAGATGTCGGTCATCTCATTATGGGGTGCCCCTATTAGGCAGACCAACGTTGCCCCCTTTGAGCTGCCTAATTTGAAACTATTCCAGATGAGAGACCTAGCACATGAAGTCCGCACTCCCAGAGGTATCGTCTGAACATTGGAGCGACGAACGGACTTCGCGTGCACCAGCTCCCATTGGCGTACACGGTCCCACGGCAGTCCAGCCGAGAGAGGAGTTCATCCTCCCAAGCACTCGCCAAGTCGGTGCTGCTTCACTTTCCAAGTTCTTACAGGAACGGAGTTTAGCGAGTAGGCCACTGCTAGACTGTTTCGGGAAGTTGATAAATTTATTTAACTGAACATATTTGGAGTTAATACTTCCTAAAATGCGGTTTTAATTTAAAAGCTTTTTTGGGTTGCTTTTTGTTCAAGGCGGTTAAGATTTTGCCGCAAATGTGCTAACAGGCGCAGCTGACGAGATAGGCAGGCTATGGTGATCTACCCCTTCTTGGGGTTACGTCACTTTTCGGGTACAAAGAGTCGTGACCCCGTAGACTGATCTGTCTCGTTATCCACACTGCAAAAAGAGTCTGTCAAATATACAGAAAAAAACTGTCAGACAGGACGCCAGTTTATTTCCGTTTTTTTTTTTTTTTTTTTTTTTTTTTACAGAAGTCTTGTGAAAATTTTACAGATTCTCAGTTTATTTTACAGAAATCTTCCGTATACGGAAAAAAATAAGGAAGGCTTCTGTTAAATATACGTAAATAAACTGGCGTCCTGGCTGACAGTTTTTAATTTTTTTTTTTTCTGTCACTTTAACACACTTTTTTTTTTGCAGTGCGCGATTTGTTTCATGTGCTGAGCAAAAGGTCTGGATGGGCCGAAAAATATCTTTAAAAATATCTACATGAAACAACGAGAGTTGTATAAAGCCTTAATATTTATTTATTTGCCAGGAGAGGACAGCTCGCGTCACTGAATGTGTCGCTTAGAGCTACATGTAGTCCTTCCCAGAATTTCCCACCACAATTTGGAACCTCATCAGAAGGTGGGGGGACTTCTGAATATTGGCACCCCTCGGAAACTGCTAGCGACCGCCGAGAGGACTTTCGGAACCACGGATTTAACGTGCACGTACACCGCATGTACACGGTGGTCTTTAGGGGTACGCCGGTATCGAACCCACAACCTTTCGGTTACGAGTCCAACGCCTTAACCACTGGGCTACCACGAGAGAGTATTGTGAAAGGGGAAGTAAATAAACATTTAAAAGAGTTTGGAAGCGCACTTTCCTTATTAGCCTTTCACAAATCCAATTGAGATCCAGAAATATTCTAAATTATTATTTTTTTTTCATATTTTGTCTTCTAATGCGTTAGTTAAAGGATATTAGTCATTTAAATGGAGAAAAAATGCATTGTATACAATTTTCACTGTATTCTCAACTAGGAATATGGGTCATTTTTTGACTATACTTTGGTTTCAAAAACGGAATATACTGATGGATAGTTCAAATGATAAGTGAAATATTAAGAATTGAAAAAAGATTTATGTTTAAATTTTAAGATTTGAAGATTTGAATCAATTTTGAAGGGGAAGGGGGTATTTCAAGATAGCTCTGTAAACATTTATGAAAATGACTATTTTCATGTTTGTTTTTTTTTGTCCAGCTTCCCGCTATTGATGGAAATGATACTTCTTTTTCAAAAAATCAAGTCATCTTTTAACTTTATCTGCTAATTTTTTCAAGACAATATTGAGGAAATTTCATTTTTGAATGAATTTTTAATCCGATGTTCCCGACAGGAAACATTGGCATGTAATAGGTTATTTGCAAGATTCAAAAAGAAATTATGGTTAAAAGACAAAAATTTTGTCTAAAATTTTTGTCTATTTTTTTGTCTAATTTTCTTAAGTTTTCAGGAAGATTTAAAAAAATTTACTGGACAAATGTTGCTTCGATAGAACAATCGAAACTAAATCGCTTCATATAAAGGGCATTTTTTATTTCTCTCGATCTACTTCAAGATAGTGGTATTCCCTACCATGACCGAGTGGGTAAGACACTGAACTTGGTAAACGGCCAAAGTGTAGAGATCTCGGTCTCGGGCCTGTCGCACAGCTGTCGATCGAGCAACAGCGAACATTTTTGTATCTGATTACAGTTCAAATATAGTTCACAAAGCAACATTTTTTGTAATACATAAAATTAGCAGTTGCTATCATTTATTAAAAAAATAAAAATCTGAAACACTTTCATATTTTAAATACGCACTAAATTATTATATATTTAAAGAGTATTATTATAATCCACACGTCGTCCCTCTTTTTTTTCCTTATTCCATTAAGTTGGAAAGTGTATCATTATTCATGAGTTTGTCGTATTTTTCTATCTTGTACCATAAAACACTTCTTTGGAATCGAAATCTATATTGAAATCGCCTACTAAAGCTGTTTTACTATCTTTGCTAAGAATATTATAACTATACTTCCCCTTTATAAATACAGTCTGGAATGTGCATCATAAATCATGAGTGAGCCATGTTTGTCTTTCTTGTTCCATAAAATACTTTCGAGAATTGAAATCTGTATTATAAAGTTGCCTGTTAAAATTCTGTAGTTAGAACATGCCGGAGGAATATTTTTATACTTCCCCTTTTTAAATACTATTTCGAAAGTGCATCATATTCCATGAGTGTACCGTATTTGTATTCCTTGCTTCATAAAACAATTCTTTGAATTTGAAACCTGTATTAAAATCGCCTACTAAAAATGTTTTACAATCTTTGCTCGGCATATTCTAAGTATACTTTTAATTTGTTATAAGCTGTTGGGTTTGTCAGTTTTTAACCAGATATAGAAGATATCGCGAAGCTAGGTTCGGTTTTGGAGATTAAATTTGGCACCAAACTTGGCGATAAATCATCAAAAATTGCAAGCCTTGACGACTTTCAACATTTTATTCTCCCACCCCCCTTCCCCGCAACCTGGCAACGCTATTGAAAAATGCATTAACTTGACGCCCACAAATCATGTACACAAGGTCTACAAAAATATGCCCGCAAAATATGTTGAGAGAAAATACCATGGTAAACGAAATAGAGCTCTAGTGCTAAAAAAAAAAAAAATCATTTGTATTTACTTTTCCGTGTTTTATAACTGTTTTGGCAGAAATAGTAGTTTCATAAACTTTGCCTTGCCAATATAAGAATTTCACAAAATAGGAGTGTTTAAGTCAAATAAATATGTTTGTTTATTTATTTATTGGAGCTAAATATAAATGTATATTATCATTATAACCTATCTAAAACAGGAGATATAAAATTAGAAATTGCTATCATTTGAAAAGAGAGTCATTGTTTAAATTTCTCTGCATTAAAACTCTTTACGGCAGTAAAAGTAGTTTTACAGGCAAGGAAAAGTTCATGAAACATCTTGGCAGAATGTGAGTGTGTCAAGTCAAAAAATTAGAAGTTGCTATCATTTGAAAGAGAGTCATGGTTTGCATTTCTCTGCATTAAAACTCTTTGGGCAGTAAAAGTAGTTTTGCAGGCAAGGACAAGTTCATGAAGCATCTTGGTAGAATGTGAGTATGTCAAATCAAATAATTAGAAGTTGCTATCATTTGAAAAGAGAGTCATGGTTTACATTTCTCTTCACTATAACTCTTTAGGCAGTAAAAGTAGTTTTACAGGCAAGGAAAAGTTCATGAAACATCTTGGCAGAATGTGAGTGTGTTAAGTCAAATAATTAGAAGTTGCTATCATTTGAAAGAGAGTCATGGTTTGCACTTCTCTGCACTATAACTCTTTACGCACAAAAAGTAGTTTTACAGGCAAGGAAAAGTTCATGAAACATCTTGGCAGAATGTGAGTGTGTCAAGTCAAATAATTAGAAGTTGCTATCATTTGAAAGAGAGTCATGGTTTACATTTCTCTTCACTATAACTCTTTAGGCAGTAAAAGTAGTTTTACAGGCAAGGAAAAGTTCATGAAACATCTTGGCAGAATGTGAGTGCGTCAAGTCAAATAATTAGAAGTTGCTATCATTTGAAAAGAGAGTCATGGTTTACATTTCTCTTCACTATAACTCTTTAGGCAGTAAAAGTTGTTTTACAGGCAAGGAAAATTTCATGAAACATCTTGGCAGAATGTGAGTGTGTCAAGTCAAATAATTAGAAGTTGCTATCATTTGAAAGAGAGTCATGGTTTGCACTTCTCTGCACTATAACTCTTTACGCAGAAAAAGTAGTTTTACAGGCAAGGAAAAGTTCATGAAACATCTTGGCAGAATGTGAGTGTGTCAAGTCAAATAATTAGAAGTTGCTATCATTTGAAAGAGAGTCATGGTTTGCACTTCTCTGCACTATAACTCTTTACGCAGAAAAAGTAGTTTTACAGGCAAGGAAAAGTTCATGAAACATCTTGGCAGAATGTGAGTGTGTCAAGTCAAATAATTAGAAGTTGCTATCATTTGAAAGAGAGTCATGGTTTACATTTCTCTTCACTATAACTCTTTACGCAGAAAAAGTAGTTTTACAGGCAAGGAGAAGTTCGTGAAACATGTTGGCAGAATATGAGTGCGTCGAGTCAAATAATTGGTTACAAAAATATCGTTACAAATTAGAAGTGAAAGTAAATATATATGAACACAGTGTCTCACTTAATTTCAAAGTGCATTAAAAAAAAAAAAAATTGGTTTGTGACAGGTGACATAAAATTATCGGTTGCCATCATTTGAGAGAAGCCACCGTTTATATTTCTTGGCATAGAACTGTTCAGGCTGAAAAAGTTGTTTCACAGGCAAAGAAAAGCTCGTAAAATATCGACAGAATATGTATTGTCAAGTCGGATGATTGATCGCAAAAATATCGTTATTAATTGGGACTTAAATTTATGCAATTACAAAAGATAAATTTGTGAAAAATATGAAACATTCAAAACACCTTTCAAACGTACGTTATTTTGCACATCATCAAAATTTGTAATGGGATGTTCTATTTAATTTTTTTTTTGTGAGTATCATATAAATCAAATAGTTTTCACCGTCCGAAATTCTAAATGCATCTTGTCAGGAAATATTCGGAATAACATTTCATTTAGTTTAGGACTTTTTTAAACCCATCTTAATCTCTTTTTTCCAAAGAGATATTAGAAGAATAAAACGATTTTCTTTCGTAATAAGGTCTTATTTATTTCACATTTCTTATGATTTAAATTGCGATTGTAAACAAAAAATGTATCTGTAACAAAAACTACTCAACATTGAGAAAATAATCGTAAAATCATGCCAACCACTTCAAATAAACGTAGTTGTAAGCAGTATAGCCAAATAGAATTCAAAATGAAGCAAAAAAACTAGTTGTGTTTTTTGTTTATTTTAGATACTTTGAAGTTTAGCAAAAAATGTATTTGTGTAAGTTTTAAACAATCCCTTTCTTTTATAAACTTACTGAAAAATATACAGGTTGTCCCGAAAAGTAGTAACGCGCTTTAAATCTTTACCTATTAGAGGTAAGTGAGCAATGTAAATTGAAACAATTTTCAAAATAAGGTAAGAAAATAGATTGTGTTAAGAAAACAATTCCTCTCTTTGATTTTCAAAAAATTACACTTTTTTAATTTCTATATTACACCGTACAAAAGAATTCCCAATCAGTAAAACCAGTGTGCCATACATTAAAAGGGTAATGTACAAAATTTCAACCTTTCATCATAAAACTCCTCAGAGATATCTTTAAAGAAGGATGATCGGGAGATGCACATGAATTTTAGTGTAAACGTTTAGCGGTAGAGAGAAATAAAAATATTTTCTTTCGTAAATTTAGCACGACCCCTGAAATGCGATCAGTCGACTTGATATTTTCTTCCTTTTGAGAGCCATTGAAAAGGGGTTTAAGTAAGCATTTTTTTATGTGCATATGTCTGACACATTTTAGAGTGTAACTCTCTAATTGTGTACATCACTTCATTAGTATATGCAGCACATTTTATGAGCTGGGAATTTTTTTGTGCAGGGGTCCAATACAAATTTAAAAAGTGTAACACCTATTGGAAATTAACCAGAGGGGATTTTTCCTTGCTTAATCTTTGTTCTTACCCTATTTAAAACATTTTTTTAGTTTACATTGCCAATTTATCTCATAAGATTTAAAGCACGTTACAACTTTTTTGGGGGGACACCCTATCTAGACAGTTTTAACTTTTTTTGTTTTCTTAATTATTATTTTAAACTGGTTTAGTTATGGAATAATTAGATATTCTTGAAGCCTTAGAAATACTTTTATGATTTTTAAAATGAATCTAATTCTCTAACGTGGCTTATCAAAACTCTCAGTAACTTTTGATTAGTGAGTTATAACTTTCAGCGTCAGTTCTCATCTTAATTTGAATTCAAATAAAATTTTTGCAAATAATTTATTTATTGATCTTAACAAATACAAAGGCGCATATTAATCTTTAATCCTCGACTAAAATTTTCATGCAACAAGTTACTAAATTAAAATCGCAAGCAAAGATAATTAATTCAGAAACAACAACCACTTAAGTTGCAATTATTTTATTGAAAATTTATCTTACAAAAGTAAGCAAACATTTCTTCGGTGACGTGAACAAAATTATTTTAATATATCACGCGCTACGAAGTGGAAAGGCAGAAAAGTTTTAATAATAAATCCAATTTCTCCATTGTGCTATGAGAAAATAATCACAAGCAATGTCACTTTTGGTTATTAAATACTTAAAGAAATGACACCAGTAATCTCGGTGCCATGAATTAATTGGAAAAATTACATTATTGTGCTGCTTGTTTTCATTATTATAAATCTTCATCACCTGAAACGAAAGGATTTCAAATTAAAACAATGCGTGGTATTTATTCCCGAATAGTTTAAATGCATACAGATTTGCATTGATATATTCAATTTAATTGTATAATTTCTGGAAAGTTGTTGTTCATAATATCGAAACGAAACGAGAACAAAAAGGTGCCACTAGAATGTTCAAAATGACACAAATTATATTTTCTTTGTTAAATTGGGATACTTTTATTTAAAATATAAAATCAGTAAAGCAAAATCCTGCTAAGTGAAATTGATTTAAATAAATACAAATATTGATTTAAATGAATATGGAATTATATACAAAAGTATTCAAAGAATGGAATTTAAACTGTATAAGTTCCTTAAAATTTCTGCTCATAATTTCTGCTCATACTTAAGAAAAGTTAAAACACACATAAGATTGTGCTAAACGATACAAATCAAGCTTTCTTTAACAATGAGTGCTGGCACATATTGTATAAAAACAAATTTCTTTTACGAGCAAACGGAATTCTTTGCGTTTATCCGTACACAAAAAAGGGCTTTTTTCCCCGAGAAAAAACACGTTTAGAAAAACATTGAAGTACAACATTCTGCTTTTCGTGAACAAGAAAATAAGTCTCACTGCAGGGAACAGTTTTAATTAACTTGATAATTATCAAAAACTACAGTACTAAGATGTATACTGTAGCATATTCATCAACTCATTGCATATTTTATCTTCTATCCTCGAAAGTCAGGGGCAAGAGGGTTAGATCTATTCAGGAATGTCCGAAAGCCAGTTCTTTATTAAACGAAATATTTCTATTCATTGGGAAAAGTGCGTTGTCTACAGCATTCTTTCGTTAAACTCTAGTTTAAACTCTATTTATTTTGTTTATTTATTTTGATTTTTATTTCTTTATTTTATTTTATTTCTTTATTTTATTTTATTTGTTTATTTCAGATCAAAGATTTTAAGACTAATGACTTTAAAAAAGAAAATATCTTTGGTCGATGAATAAAATCATTCGAAAGCTGAAATGATCAACAATAGGATTTCTTCACGCTTTAGACGTTTTTTTTTTTTCCTGAACATGCATAGTTAAATTTATAAATAAACTTCCTAAGTATACATATTCAACAATACATTTCAAGAGTGCTGTAGTAAACCAAAAATAGAAAATAAAACTTCAGCGACCTCCTGAGACAGGTCTTTGAAAGCTTCGTTCCCTAGTTAACTAATAAAATTTCTCCTGTTTTAGGGTATTCAAGAAACCATCTATTATATGGTCTGTTTTAGCACACTTCAGAAATATTGCTTGGATGATTTTTTTAATATTAAACGCAAATATCTATCTAAAACATTACAAATTCTAACATTCAGCTGGAATTTACACACAAAACAGACAAATTATTTTTTCTTATTTGTTAAGTGTGTAAGAATGCAAAACTAGATTTTTTTTTTCTTTCACCACACATATAATCATTTTTTACTTATTCTTTTTTAAATTGCTTGAAATTGATTAAAAGTTAATTTGCTTTTATTTTTCCTATTAATGTATTTCACAACCTCACTTAAATCTGAAACCTATAGAGAAAGGATCTATTTGTCATTCTTACTGAAGGTGGGGAACTAAATTCATCGATACTAGTGAAATCAACTCTAGGATTTTTCTGATCAAATCTTCTTAAATATTTGCGGTAGAAGATTGAGAGAACATTTAATCTTTGCAAAAGATTACCCTGTTTTCTGTATAACTGTAAAGTCAGCTTCTAAGAGCAAGATATTTTCCTGTGCACATTATATTTTTTATAAAATTTTGTTTATTAAAAAAAACCATCGGTACTGACAAATTTAGGTCCCAGTAGCTATTTTCGTCGATTCCCGGAACAAATTCATTAAAATTCAAGTATTCGACGACTTTAATCCTGCCCTATTGGAGATTAAATGTAGTTCTGCAAAAATTTGTATGTTTTTCGGATATTGCCATGCAGACTAAATTAAATTATTTTTTCTGTTTGGTTTTACTTAACCTTTTTAGGTAATGCTGTTCATTTTGGGTTGTCTCTTATTAAAATCACGTTCGAGAATCAACGTTAAAATCCATTTTATGGATTTTGCACTAAAAAGATTTCCCAGCATCACCCACAACTGAGTAAAATCTGTTGCCTCACTGGATACTATAACCAATAATGGCTTTGTTTTCGGAATTCATATTATTAGAGAAACGTGACAAAGCCTATCACTATTTATTTTCGATTTTTTTTTTTTTTGTTATTTTACAATGGCGGATAAATATTAGCGTTCTACAGAAAAGTTTTGTAACAGCTTTCCAATATTGAGTGGATATTTCGGACAGCTTGCAACAACTGGATGCTAACTGAACATTTCAAGCAAACATTTCTCTAATTGTAAGGCTATATAGTTTGCTTCCTATCTGCTACTTTACACATTTTAGCAAATTTTACTGTGCATATCAAAATAAATGTTACTAGCTTTATATAAATATTTAAAATGCCTTGCATAAGTCATGAGTAAAGTGGAGAATTTTTAATTTTGTAAAGTATTACATAAGATCCATAATTTTTAATCATAATAATATATTTGTATAGCACGATTTTATCTAATTATAAAACTAAGGGAACAACGATTAATCGAGAACAATACATTCGTCATTAAAAATTAACAAATAAAGAAAAACTTATTAAAAAGAAAAGAAAAATACTTACACCAATAGTTTCTTCAGGAGTCTTATACGATTTTATCATCTGAGTATATTCATGGAGGTTAGGGACTCAAACGATTTCGCGAATCTATTTTTTCTAATCAGATATTTTCATAGTTCAAAATTCATAAAGTTGATTTAGTATTTTCAATGACGTATCCAGTTTAGTTCAATGAGAGTCCAGACATGTAAAGGTAGCACACACTTTCACGCCACTCAACCCTCATGTCCAATATCCGTTGGAATTATAACTTTCAAGAAACCTCGCGATCCATAGAAACCACACGAACGTTTTGCGAACGCATCTCCAAAACCCAGAGTTAATTTAGAAACAGTTGCAATCGTTCGTTGTGTTCGGAGCGGGAAAAAAAAATTCAAATGCACCACCTTTAGATGATGATGTAGTAGGACAAAATTTACTGAAGCGTTATGATGAAATGTGACCATTAATGAAGAAAAAAATTCGGAGTCATTTTAATGCAATATATACAGGGTGGCCATAAAAAACTATAAAGATTATATGGACCTGTAGCGGGCCAAATGAGATGAGATTTCGGATTTATTCAGAGGTTCAGCTCGTAATTCTGTGAATGGCAACAAAGTGGCGCTCACAGTTACGGTTGTAGGCACAGAAACTCGAAATTTTCGAATGGGAACGCCCATTTTTCTCGTCGCAAAGTGCTCAGCGCATTCGAAAACCCTAATGTACGTTGGAGCTTTGCGTGTACCAAAGGAAAAACGGATACGGTATGCACGCTCAAAAACAGTTGAATTTTCGCTGCCAGTCGTTGCGTCGGCGTATGCAAGCTCCCGAATGAAGAACCCATGTCCACCCTGGTTTTTATCGGTTTTCGACACTCAGTATCTTAGAACATCGTTCTGTGATTGGTCTTGTCTATAACGTGCCAATTTCCTCCTTGTGTCTCGATCGTGTTTTTATTGGCCGTTCAAAGCTGTTTTTTTTTTGTGTGTGTATAACGCATCCGTTTTTTGGGATGCACGTACCCCTCCAAGGCTGTTTAGGGTTTTCGCATGCGCTAAGCATTTTGAGATGGGAAAATACGGTCTTTGCTACTCAAAACTTTCAAGTTTCTGTGCCTATAACCGTAACCGTGAGCGTCACTTTGTTGCCTTTATCAGAATTCCGAATTCATACCTCTAAATAACTATATCCGAAATCTCATATCCCTCGGTTGAAGGTAACGGCCGCTAGAGTTCCATGTATCGGGATAGTTTTCTGTGACCGCCCTGTATATAGATTAAAAAGAAATAAGTGGAAAAGAGCATGATCATGCTTCTTTTGTAGAACAAAGTATTTGATTTTAAAACTGCTTCTGGCACACAAAAAAAGCGAACAAAATGGACGGTTCGAATTTCATACTTTTTATAATTACACTTTTTAAAATTATTCCACTTTTGTTTCCATCGCTCTCTAGCGTTACTATTATTATTATTATTATTATTATTATTCACAAAGCAATGTTTAATTCTTATTGGAAACAAATTATTCGTTCGCAAAATTATAATCACAAGACAGTGGTTAATTCTAATTGGAAATAAGTTATTCATGAGCAAAATTATAATCAAAATGGTTAATTCTTACTGGAAATAAATTATTCTTTCGCAATTATAATCACAAGACAATGTTTAATTCTTATTAGAAATAAATTATTTGTTCGCAAAATCATAATCACTTGACAATGTTTAATCCTTACTGGAAATAAATTACTCATCCTCAAAATTATAATCACAAGAACATTTAATTATTATTGGGAATAAATTACTTGTTTGCAAAATTATAATCAGAATACAATTGTTAATTCTTTTTGGAAATACACAATTCTTTAGCATAGTCACACACACAAGACAATGATTAATTCTTACTGGAAATAAATTATTCTTTCGCAAAAGTATAATCACAAGACAATGTTTAATTCCTATAAGAAATAAATTATTTCTTCGCAAAACTGTAATTACTTCATAATGTTTAATTCTTACTGGAAATAAATTATTCATCCGCAAAATTATAATCACAAGTATTTAATTCTTATTGGGAATAAATTATCTGTTCGCAAAATTATAATTACAATACAATGGTTAATTCTTATTGGAAATACATAATTCTTTAGCAAAATTATAATTTTGTTCAAAATCTTACCATCGCAGGACTGTTCGTTGCACTTCACCTTTGCCTTGTCAGGGCCCTCGCACTCCTTGCCTCCGTTCTGGGGCTTCGGATTGGTGCACGTTCGAACCTTTGTCTGCTCACCACCCCCACAGGGCGCGGAACAATCGGAATCTGACATAATGCTCCACTCTGTCCAGCCGCCATCGACTTGAAAATAGAAAAAAAAAAAAAAAACGATAAACCATGCCAAACGCATAAATTATAAAACACTTTCCAACACAGCAGTCTCTCTTGCGCGAAACTTGGCAATATATTGTCGTCGGCGAGATACTGAGGGTAACCTCGAACCAGCTATATGTCACTAATAATGCAATTCTACGTGACCCTGTAAAAGAACTATAAATGTGACTTAAATCCTTTAAACGAAGGGTAAGCGGTTGTAACCGTTTATAGACTTATTTAATCGAGTTTGAAGTGGATTAATGTCGCTGAACTTCTATAGACCGCAATGCATTGGAATTCTTTTGAATGTTCCTGTAGAAGAACTATACATACTCTATTTTCAATGGAGAGCATTATTTGGTAATCCTCAATCACATATGTCAATTTTGCTATGTTTCAATTAGCGAAATGTCGCTAAAACACGCATTAAAGAATGCCTGCCCACAAAACATAATGTATTGGAATTCTTTTGGGTGTTTTTGCAAAATAACTTTAAGTGCTATATTCATTATTTTTGATGAAGATCTTTATTTTGTAATCCTTAGTAACATATATCAGTTTTGTTTTGTTTGAAAAAGCCAAATATCTTTTAAAAACGCTTTAAAGAATGGTTGTCCATGAGGTGCAATGTATTGCAGTACATGCACCAATTTCAATAGAGTACATGATACGGTGAATAGGAATGACATATATAAATTTCCCAGTAATCGATGCCTATTTGCGGCAGTTAGAAGACGGACGGACGGACGGGCAGACAGACAAACCGACATCCCAAACACTTTTTCGTTATTGTGTTATAAAGAATCAGTTACACGATAAAAACACGATTAAGATACAAGGGCTGTTTGACCCTATATACAGCCTATAGTGGGAACATTGCACCCGAACATCATGTAACTCCGAATAAAGTTATGACCACCGTTGCCTAACTCTTGCAGCCACAGCAGGGCACAAGATTTTGCAATGCCATGCAAAAGAAAGTTTTTACAACAAGCGGGAGAGCATATTCTAAAACTTAACGAAGCTAAGGGGAGATAGGGCACAAAATGAGGAATTCGAATTAAGTAACAACGTGCGGTCAAAAACGTTGTTTTCATTTACCTATTAATAGTCACTTTGGGAAAAGTGTTGAAGTGTTCGTCCAATTTCTTAAGCAAATTACATAAACCATAGGTTTGTCTCCAAAAACTTATCCATGAAATGGAATAGAATTTTTAAACTATCAATTTTAGCACGGCCGCCGTCAGGATTTTTGGGCGCCAGGGCAGATGTTTAAGACGCCCTGCCGCCTTTTCAATTTTTTTTTTTTTTTTTTTGTAATCCAGAAAAGTTTTTTAACCACTTCAGTATTAGTACACTTTAAATATACCGCCGCCCATTATACAAAACTTTGTACGTGATAAGACTTTCATAAAAGAAAAAATGCATGTATTTTATCAGAATTATTTTAAAGTAACGTATACACAATTCTGAAATACTTCCTTATTGTATACAGAGAATCACTTGATACAAGTAAATCTAAGACTTCTTTAAATGTTGAGCACTCTCTTTCTGAAAACTAAAGCTGAGTTATTATAAATTTCGTACCCAAATGAAACACACAAAAAGAAGTACGTTAGCAATCACCAATGAGAGTTAATGCCACATTCGGAACACATTCTCGTACTGATGCTGGTAAGTCATAGTTACCACTATGACTTACCAACGAGAATCTGTTCTCGTACGTTGTTTTTCTGTGTCAATTTATGAAAAAATAGGAAATAATAAACACTTCAATTGGCAAATTTGGTTGCTTATAAATGTTTCTAAAAGGGTCCGGGCCCCTCTAAGGTCCGGGCCATGGGCAGATGTCCCCCCCCCCCTCCTCTCGTCGGGGCTCATTTTAGTCACGTGTTTTCTGCGAATATGCATTAGTTTTCGGCGAACAAAGATCGGAAAGTTCACTATAATTCTAGTACTTGTTCCAAAGCGATTATTAGCAGCTACATGAAGATGCGACGTTTCCGACCCGCATTGCTATGTCACTCTTATACCTTATATGTCCCTACCTCCCTTTAAATTCGGTACCAATAATTATGGGAAACCCTGTGTATATACTTCATATTCGTACGATTGGGAAGAACGAATTAGAGAAGTAAAGCAGTAAGAACATAAACATAATTATTAATTACAGTTCTATTTTAAAATTAATAATCATTAAAGCAGGTACTTAAATGAAATCCTGGTCTCTACGCGGCACCCCTTGCCTTTATGTAGGCCGGCCTGGGATGTTAAGGCACACTCTTTGGGTACCCCTGCTCTACGCATCTGTTTCAGCTTTTCAATTTTGTTAGATAGTGTTGAAAATGGCTGAACTAAAGGGACTTGTACTCAAAAAATAAAAAGTTAAAATTTAACACCATTTTCATTGCTATATTAACAAGCTTCCAAATTTAGTAAAATTAACATGAATCATGTTCTGGACAAAGATTTGGAAATTTTTCAAAACTTACTTTTCTCTTGGGCTGACACTAATGCCACAATCAGGAGGATAAACAACCCCAGCGTCATCGACTTACTAAGCCGCATTCTTGAAAATAAGTATCAGCGAAATTCATGAAATCTACGAAATAAAAGAGATAAATTTAAAACCAGAACACGTAGCTCAAGAGATAAGTGGATGAACATGTGCAATGAGACAATTCAGTAAATTTGAGATAATCAGCTGTAAAGTTACCAGAATCCCCATTGCACTTCCTTATACGAGCATTAATAATTTTGTATTCTTTGAAACAGATGAAGGTCTTTTAAATTCATTTTAAGGCTTTCAGTAGATCTCAAAGACTTCTCGATTTCAATCTTTTTTAACCCTTTGAGACGCAACCCTTTCCCAATGCTGAAAAAAAAGGCAGCTGTTGCCATCGCTCGACTTAACTACCAGCAAGATGGTGGACGATCGAAACGTTCATCACGTGCCACAGATCTAGAGACCCTTCTTTGAGGACAGCTGGCTGGGCGGCAACGTCTGCCCTTTTTTCAGCATTGGGCAATCTATTCAGCAGATGTCAGTGCTGTTAAAAATAATCGTGACATTTTTTTTTTTTTTTTTTTTTTTTTTTTTTTTGCGGGAAATGACGTGCTAAAAAGTAAAGGGGATTCTCGTGGAGCTCTGTCACCCGCAACTATTTTTATAGAAATCAAATCTATTCTTCGTGACTGGCAACAGTCAAAACGTCAGAGTTTGGTGTTCCCACAGAGGGAACACTGCGCGTTAAAGGGTTAAACATCACACTTCCCTCATCATTTTCAGCATGGTGCAAGGTATGGTCTACATCAATGATGTACATCAATATGACAGTAAATCGATGTCTAGTCACAGCATGGACAGTCAGACAGACAAACCGAAACCATAAACACTTTTTTTTTTTTTTAAAGAAGTAATGAATCCCTTCAACTTACCTCTCTCACTTCCAGGCCACTTAGTATCCACTAAACCGCTTCTTCAGATCGACCGGCGGCAACATGTTTACTGTGCAATCAAGGAAATACATAGCAACATCACCATGACGATCTCGAGCCGGCCAGCACGCGATTCCCTTGCTGGTCTTGTGTCATTCCCACGCATAACTATGGGATGGTTACTGATTTATTTACCTGCCCATTGAATTCCACAACACAGCTTAGATATCGTGACGCCCGGACTTCATCTTGTCGTCACGATAGAAATCGAGATTCATTAGGACGGTTTCAATGTCTCTAAAAAAAAAGGGGGATGCTTGTTTTGAGACATCTAGTCCAAAAAGCACGGGATGAGAAAAATCGTTCCTAGTGTGATTCTCACAAAACGGGATAAAATAAGGTGGATGATTTTGCATCATTTGTCACACTTTTCAACGGACAGAATGTTTAATTTTAGCACTAGAGTGCTGTTTCGCTCAATCCCAGAATTTTGTCTACTCATTTTTGTCTACGCCAGCGCTCCTCGATCTGTGGGGGCGCGATCCCCAAGGGGTACGCAGAGCGTTTGCAGGGGGGGGGCGAGAAAAATCAAAGAGCAAGTAGTGATGCATGTTTTTTAAAAAAGTCATCTTATTTATTCTCATTTTTACTCCAAAATATATCCATTTTCGCTTAAAATGTTCATTCAAACTTTACTGATAACATTATTTCGTAGAAAATTCGACTCAATGTTCATTGTTAAAGTTTAAAAAACTGAATGTATGCTGAAAAATGTGAGGAGGGGGCGCCACCGTAAGTTATTCTTTGTTGGGGGGCAAGGCGACGTTAAAAGGTTGAGAGCCGCTGGTCTACGCGATCTTGTAGACATGAACTGTCACGGTGATGAGCTTTTCAAATGTGTTTGCCAGATAACGTGCAGGGAGGGGGGAGGCATTCATAAATGTTGAAAGTCGCACGAGGTTTGCAATCGTTGACAATGGATCGCTAAGTCCACCGTTAAAAGAAGTAGTTCAACGTTTCACCATAAAATGGAGCAAAATTATCTGCAACTTTTGTATGAAGAAACGTGGACGTTTTTCTATAGAAAGGTTGCAACTAATTCAGCATTATTTTACGGTGAAACGTTGAGCTACTTTTATTAACAGTGTTTGGTGCCAAAAGGCGACAATTTATTATAAATATATTACGAGTATAGTTAGAAAATGCCTGGCGAACATTGTAAAACAGTTTTGGTTGACGATTTTAATATAAATTTCAATTCCGAAGAAGTGCTTTATGTAACAGAGGAGACAAATACGGTACAATCATTGATTATGATACGCTTTCCAAATGAGAGTCATAAAGGTGAAGTATAGTTTGACTATGCCTGGCGAAAATTGTTAAACAGTTTTGGTAGCCGATTTTAATACAGATTTCTATTCCGAAGAAGTGGTTTATGGAACAAGGAAGGAAAACACGGCACACTCGTGGATTATGATGCCCATTCTAAACAGTATTTAAAATGGTAGAGGGTAGTTGGAATATGCTTGGCGAAGGTTGTAAAAAAGTTTTAGTAAGTGATTTTAAGACAGATTTCCGTTCCAAAGATGCGTTTTATTTAAAATTGAAGGCGAACATGGCACACTCGTGGATTATGATGCCTATTCCAAGCAGTATTTAATATATATGGTGAAGTGTATTTGGAATATGCTTGGCGAAGATTGTAAAATAGTTTTAGTAGGCGATTTTAATATAAATTTCAGTTCCAAAGATGTGTTTTATAGAACAAGAAAGACAAACACGCCACACTCATGGATTATGATGCCCATTCCAAACAGAATTTAAAATTGTGAAATATAGCTGGAATATGCTTGGCGAAGATTGTAAAACAGTTTCAGTAGGCTATTTTATAAGATAGATTTCGATCCCAAAGATGTATTTTATGGAACAAGAGAGAGTTGATCCCTATTTTAACGCCCCCATTCTCGCCAAACTAAAAAATCGCCGCATTTTGGCGAGCTTTGCAGTCATAGGTCTCTAAAAGTGATGCACAACTTTTCAACTTTCCCAAAAGAACTGGATGAAAATGCAAGTGAACAAATTAGCTAAAACCGCACTAATTAAGGGATTTGAAGACACTTAATTGTTAAAACTACATTAATTGGCAAACCAAAATAAATAAATAAGTAATGGAATGCTGCACTTACATGTTGTTTTAAATCGCCTTTTTAATTCTAAACTACGGTTGCCACATAAATACAAAAAATTGGCGAGAGTCGGGCCGTCAAAGTAGCCATCAACCCAAGAAAGACAAACAACAGCACACTCAGGGATTATGATACACATTCCAAACAGTATTTAAAGCGGTGAAGTACAATTGAAATATGCTTGGCAGAAATTCTAAAACAGTTTTAGCAGACGATTTCAAGATAGATTTCGAATCCAAAGATAGGTTTTATGAAACAAGGAAGAAAAATACTGCAGAGTCATGAATAATGATACACTTTCCAACTTAATGGAATAAGGAAGAAAAATAGGGACGACGCATAAACTATGATACGCTTTTAATATATAGCACTTTGGTGCGTAATTAAAATCTGAAAGTGTTTCAGATTTTCTTACTTTTTTTTTTCTTTTTACTTTTTTTGATATAACATTTTACATTTGGTGTCGAATGGAAAAAAAAAAAAAAAACGAAAAAAATAGCATTCCTTACTATGGAATTTTCTGTAGCCCTGGAGTGACAGAAATGATGAATGTACATGGTAAGTAATGGGAACTGTGACCAAAATGGCAAGAACTTTCGTAGCGTTAATCCTTTGGAGCACAAGCATTTTCGTACCAATATAGAAAACCAACTGGATAAACTGTCCGACGCTGAAAAACTGCGGTCGCTGCCATCGATCCATTGAACTACCAATAACATACCTGACACAGCTAGCTGCACGTCCACACAGCCAGCTGTCTCAGAAAAAGTCTTTAGTTCTGTGGCACAAGATGGGCGATTTGATCGCCCGAAATGTTATTGATAGTTAAATGGATCGATTGCAACAGCTGCACTTTTTCAGCGTTGCGCTGTCTGTTCAAAAGGGTTAACCCTTTTGAACAGACCTCGTGACTGGCCCTCGTGACTGGCAACTGTCAAACTCTGACGTTTTGACAGTTGCCAGTCACGAAGAATAGATTTGATTTCTATAAAAAATTGTTGCGGGTGACATAGCTCCACGAGAATACTTTACTTTTTAGCACGTCATTTCCCTTAAAAAAATGGTCACGATTATTTTTAACAGCACTGACATCTGCTTAAAAAGGGAAGAATGCGAGAACAGCTGGATAGATTGCCCAGTGCTGAAAAAAGGGCAGCCGTTGCCATCGCTCGACTTAACTACCAGCAAGATTGTGCTTAACTACCAGCACAGAAATTGTGCCGGCACAGCCAGCTGTCGTCAAAAAAGGGTCTCTAGATCTGTGGCACGCGATGAACGTTTCGATCGTCCGCCATCTTGCTGGTAGTTAAGTCGAGCGATGGAAACGGCTGCCCTTTTTTCAGCATTGGGAAAGGGTTGCGCCTCTAAGGGTTAATGGGGGAGATATAGATCACACATTTTTATTTATCTTTTTTTTTTAAAGTCCTGTCGTTTAATTTAAATCTTCCGCAATTTATTCCATCTCTTATATGTGTTCACAGATCGTGCCCTTTTCTTCGCTTGCATAAAACTGTTTCTAGCCACTGCACTAAATTTAACCTAACGTACTTTCCTCAAAGTAGTCTTCTATTTCTTTCGCACACAGAGTGATACAGAACTCTTGTAAAAAAACGCGTAAAGGTTGTTAAGAGGGAACCCACTCGGCTCATAATCACATCGCAATGTCGGATTAGAAACGTCATCTACGTTCGCCTGTGAGTAATCACTTTAGATCTTTCACATAAAGCGTGTTTCAGTAAAATTGATTACTAACAGGATTGACTATTAAAATATGAAGTTCATATTGATTACAGGATTGAATATTAAATTCACTATTAAAATGTTTATTAACAGGTAAGTAAAAGCAACGTTTCCGACTCCACATTGCTATGTTATTCTAAACCATCTTGGTTTCCTCTACCACACCTTACGTGTTTTTCACAAGAATTCTGAATCACTATACTCTGGAACTGTTAGATTGTTTGACAAAAAGCTGTAACTTTTCAGATTAGCTTGTGATTTTGTGATAGAATTTTTGGTGAAGTTTTGGCTTCTTCCGCGCGCCTCTAAGACTTAAATTTTTTTTTCCCATAATTTGATCATCTAACAGGGTTTTTTTTTTTTTTCCTAGCAACGTTATCTTGGTTCCTTTCGTAGCATGAACAGGACGTAGCAGGACATCAGGATTTCGTAGCAGGACGTCATTGAATTCCTGGATTTCTTTCCTGACAGAGTTCTAAAGGTTAGGCACATGGAGTGACCTGGCCTGATTTCAAGCTTAATATCCGCCAAAGGCAGTTTGATTTTTGAGCATTTGTTTCTTCGAGAATCCATCACACCAATCCTGACTTCTTTCTATACCAGGTCCTACTTTTCATAAAGTCAATCGCTTCTCCCCACCCACACACACTACGAAAGGGAATGTATGAGTACAATACTGGCTAAATTATGACCAAAATTCGAATCGCAGGACTCGCAACAGGGGCGGCCAAAAATTTTAGCAGTTTTGATATTTCTTTAACTTATTATAATGATTTAACAACATTTTAGTCTTTAACCACCATAAAATCAAGGTGTCTATCAAATCTGAGAATTATTATTGAAGAGTTCCATCCTGCAGTGTCGACTATTTTGCCAAGATTTATATAATACAACTAGCCGCCCCCAAACCTTACTGTTCTTTATACTCAATGCAGTGTTGACTCAATTTCTGGACTCGTTTCCATGAAAATCATGTTTCCTTGTTTTAACAGAATTTGTCCTTAAATTTATTCAGTTTAAGGTTGCTACACCTTTTGGGTTGTCATCATAAAAGCCGATGTTGAAACAGCAAATGGCTAAATTGAGCTTTAGCCCAATGCATGGTGGCATTTTTTAGATGGGCGATTCATGCGCCAAGTATTATAAATCCGATGTTTTAAAGCTGTGGAAAAGTCCGAAAGATCTTGCATTTTTTGTGTATCCATTATTATTATTTTCTAATCTAGCGACTGCGTGCAATATGCTTGCTTCTCCATTTGACGTCATTGAACTGTTAATTTGCATTTTCGCACATGCGTTATTGTTATTGCACTAACGTTTACATCTAGCTCTTGCTGTTCGCAGCGTGGAAGTATCGTCGATTTTGGCACCGCATACGTTAGCGTATTATATAGATTGCACATGCGTTATTGTTATTGCACTAATGTTTACATCTAGCTCTTGCAGTTCGCAGAGTGGAAGTATATCCTCGATTTTGGTGGCGCATATTTTTAGCGTATTATATAAGTAGATATACTGGTTCCATTTGACGTCATTGAACTGTTAATTTGGATTTTCGCACATGCGTTATTGTTATTGCACTGTTTACATCTAGCTGTTTCCGTTCGCAGCGTGGAAGTATCGTCAATTTTGGTACCGCATACGTTAGAGTATAGATAAGTAGATTGCGCATGCGTTATTATTATTGCACTAATGTTTACATCTAGCTCTTGCCGTTCGCAGCGTGTAGATATCGTCGATTTTGGTACCACATACTTTAGCATATTATATAAGTAGATTAAATATAAACAGGCACACCCTTCCCATCCATATATAATCCTCGCATATTAGGGTCCTCAGTAGTGACCTTCCATGTAGCTACATTTAATGGACTGACTATAGTTAATGTTTGAATTTATCCAAGCAATTGAATTTATTTTTTACAATTGTATTATAATTTTAAGTTTACTTAATTAAATTTCACAATTCTATGCCTTAAAATTATAAATTAAACTTAATGCCCTAAAACTGCAGTAGTATATTACAGTACAAAGGAAGAAACTGACAGTTTCTTCCCTTGTCCGACATTATTCATGCGTGTGTCGAAATTGCGCAATACTTATGGGGTCCCACAAAATTATCGTAAATATATTATGGGGTCCTCACACCAAAAAGTTCAAGAAACCCCGCTCTTAATCCTTTGATTCGAAGAGGTATGTGCTGACAGATGTAAGATTTCTAGATTATGGTGGTGTCTCTCGGTAGTTCTTACTCATTAACGAGAATTAATATTTGTAGCCAATTTAAAACTATCAAAGTATGTTTAGTAACCGTCAACTTTCCGGAAATGAAATAGCTACATCAAAATTATCAAACTGAACCAAGCAACATCAATAAATTATTACAATTATTTGGCCAGTACTGTATAACGATGAAAACACTAGGATTAAATCGCAGCTTCCTGATCTGATGCTCCAAAGCGGACTTGTTAGACTCACTACTATCACTGACAATATTACTGCCGAAACCTGTAAATATTTGTCCTGCACATGTAGTGGTATCTTATCTATGGTTATCTCCGTTTTGTGTAACAAAAAAATTACCTTGAGGTTGCAAGGAGTATTAAAAATGGTAAATAAATATTATTTGAATACAAATACATCATTGATAAACATTTCTGAAAAAAATAATAATAATTAGTGTGTGAAAGTAAAGTGAGTTTAAAACGTAAAACTTTGTTAAAAGTAGAAATCTAATACACCACACCCTATAAAAACAAACAAATACTTCTATGATCATTTACATTTATTTAACATTTCGGTAATTAAACGTTGCACGGACGTCTTTGGGTGGTTTGACAAGTTATTACCTCGGTCGTAAATTGGCATGTATCATTGATAAACATTTCTGACACATTCTTTCGGAGAGGGGGGGGGGGTGCAAAATATTTTATTTTGCAGAAAATACTATTTTCAAATAGGTGATATCTGAATTTTCTTCAACTGTTGGTAGGGGGGCAATCGGCCCCCCTACCAACTTAGTAAGTTACGCCTTTGGTTCCAACGAGGCTAAAAGGAAGATATGAATACCGTAAGAAAATTCATCCACCTGAAAACCTAAACAGACATAAGCTTCTCGTGTCCTTCCAGATAATCCTTGTAAAAAAAATAAATAAATAAATAAATAAAAAATAAAAGAAGCATTGTGATCGCGTAAAACATTGATGTTATGATTTAGATGGAAAAAATCGATTTTTTTCTAAATTTACTTTCACAAGTTTTTGCGTGATGCTCAACAAACGTATGTATTTTTGCACGTACTTAGTTATGCATGATTCATTTTCGCCGCCTGTGAATTCATTTTGACTGTTTTTGTGATGAAGTTTGCCTTTTAATATGTACATACCTTTGTATGTAAGAATGGAACTCGCATAACACAAAAACGATTAGCCGTCGAGATGTCAAGAACGTTGACATTCTGTACATAGGACAGCTGTAATTCCACTAAGATTGAAACCGACTGGATAGTTTATTTTGTTACTAATCTTTGACTTGATTTGCCCTTCAAGGGTTAAATATAATCTAAGATTTGTATTCTACGAGTCAAAGAATTAAAATTTGCATTTTCTTGCATAAAAATCGCTTTGGGTGTCCTTATCGCTTTGGGGAGTTTTGGGTGTCCCTATTGCTTAATATAGGGTTTTCCTCGAATTCTCGAGAAATATTGGAGCTATCACTTATAGCTGTCTTATTTTTGGCGCCAAATTCGGCGATTGTTCGCTAAAAATCCGCCAATCTTGGCAACATTTGGGGCATTTGACGCGATTTTATTAATGGGGGTGTGTAATGTTTGCTTCCCTGAATTAGTATCACGCAGTAGCCTAGTATTGCCATAGAGGAAGGATGGGTGGTGAGAGCAATTGTAGCCCTAAACTGAAATAAACATATAAGTCACGTGACTATGGAAATGACACTGTAAAAACGATTTCATCATTTCTTTCGTCTCTCGTTTTGCTTTTGCAACGTTGTAAAATGCTTGATTTTGCGAAACAAAAAGCGATAAGAAGCCAAATCCGTTAATTTTCATTCCCTGCGCCGCTGTTATCTTAGCTTCAATTTCCTCCGGAAAATACAACAGTAAGCTCTCTCCACATATTCCTCCTCTATGAGTATCCTCAATTGCATTTCTATTACGCAATCAAGGTTCGCGATTGACTGGGATTTTTCTAGAGATTGCCCGATATTTCTAGCAATCTCTCGAGACTGACTACATAAGAAAGTCCCACATCATTGTCATCATTTCTTTTTGTAGTTCGGTCACCAACTACTTGCACTTGCAAGTGTATACGCGCCTTTAAGGGAAACTTGCAGTTCAAAAATCATTCGAGCTATTTTTAGTCCTCACTAGGGGCTATGAAGGCAAATGCCTTCTGACGGATTCTTCGAACTTGCATATTCAGTGATTGGTGGAAAAGCTAAAAACTTTCGCTAAGAAACCCTATGAACAATGCAAAATGAACTGTCACATTCCCAACCCTGTATATCCGTTTCTTAAATGCAGTGACAGCATAAAATACTTGACTGACATTCAAGGTTGCTTCCTTGACCGCATGGAGCCAATGAGCTACGAGTGGGTTCTTCAATGTGTTCATAATTACAAATTGCATGATCATTTTTCACACGCAACACTATTGAAAATGGCGTGTATAACATGAATATATGTTCTAAAGAGCAAAAGGAAAAAAATCTAGCACATAGAAATCCGATTGAGCATTTTTCCGATTGAGCAGGGAAATTTACAGATGTTCGTCTGTTTTATTTGATTGGTCTATATCTTGTTTGTCTTTCGCATCAAAATCATCATTTTTAAAGCATTGAAACCATTCTTTAAAAGTTGAATTCGATGGAGCATGCTCTCCTTGTGCTTCATAAAGAGCACAATATGTTTCGGCAGCAGTTTTCTTGAAAACAAAGTAATGAGTTAAAGCTTTAAGCAAATTTTTTTTTGTTTGGTACAAAATTCAACGTACGAAAAGTAACCAAAAGAATCATGTTGTGGTTCGAGATGCATTCTGCTCTTAATTTTAGCAGAAGAGCATATCATATCTGTCAAACAAAAAACTGAACATTTTAACCATTTTTATCCGAACATTTGCATGTAATGCCATCTACACTGTGTCTTGTTAATACCAGGTAAAGCCTCTCCAAACGTATGAGCTGCCACCTTTTCTTTTTGGAGATTTTTTGTCATGTCAATAGAACGCAATGCCGTGTGGACCATCCAAATTATTATGATTACTTTTTTTTTTCTTCTGAGACCATAACGTAGCACCACTAGTCCTGAGAGATTTGATGATATTTGACCAAATCTACTCTTTGCTTGTGGATAATAAATACTCAGGAGCTGATGTTTCTTCTCCAAAAGACAGAAAGGCTCATTATACAATGTGGAGAGTTTTACCTGGTGGTAAACTTAACTTGGCTTTTCCTTAAGGTCAAATAAAACCAACCGATTGCCAAAAGAATTGCTAGAAACCCATTTGCCCCCATTTGTAGGGAGAATTGACGATGATGTTCCATAAGGGCAATGTACCCGTTCGCATTGCAAAATTCTCCAGAGAACATTTTTTCGATAATGGGGGAGGGAGGTGTCCATGAAATATCCTGCCCTTTCTGCTTGATCTCAATCTCCAAGAAAATACGTGGGGTATCCTCAGCAGGAGGGATATGGAAATATCAGACAGTCTCAGTCTGTGGCAGAATAGAAGGCTGCCATCATTGAACACTGGGATAAAATTGATGTAAAAGTCCTCCAAGGATTGGTAAATGATACTACACTTGACTATTCAAAGTCATATGTAAACAGGGCAAATATATTAGCTATTTATTAACAGTGCTGACTTTATTTCGGCGAAACGCTTTTCTTCCTCTTCTTTTACACATTTATTTTTTATTCCTGCCCAGGCAGGGCAAAAAGTGAGATTTTTCCCTTGTTAATACGTATTTGTGTGCACACTTTCCTAATATATTTTTCATTCTTATTGGCCAGTTCCGTATCCAATTATAGCATACAATTACGGTGGCTTTATTTCGGTAGGACACACTATATGTGTGGAGGGCAAAAATTAAGCAGTACACTTGGATTTTGTTTAGATAATGACTTTATGTACTTTTCACTGTACTAGGAAAAATATATAGTTACCCTTCTTAAGCTAAAAGTTGGTGGTAGGTTTGGAGGGAGGGGAGCCTAAAAATCCAGTCAATGAACAAAAAAAAAAAACAAATTATTAAACTTTACAAAAAATAAATGATTTACTAAAGAAACTTAATGCAGAGATCACAGGGAGGGGAACTAAAAAGCCAGTCTATGAACACAATAATAAAAAAAACAAGTTGTTAAATTTTACGAAATATAATTTACCAAAGGAACTTAATGCAGAAATCACAGATAATTACTTCAGAGACACTGATAATATAACTAGACCTGAGGTCCTGTTAGAAGAGCTTGACTAAATCAATTACTAACTCTTCCTTACACAAGTTAACCAAATGTTGTTTTTCCACACATTTATGCATAGTAAAATCATTTAGTAGCTATGCCTGTACTAGTAACCGTAGATATCAGGTTTTGCCTTGAGCCCCCACACCTCTCCAGTTTTAAGTTCAAGCACCATGAACGCACAGCATGTCCTGCATCAGTTTATGCATAAAAACAAAAATGGAAATATTCGTATATGTATTTGTAATTAAATTTTAAATAATTTTCCTTCTTTATTATATACTGTATTGTATTGCCATATTGCATTTATTATTTTATTGTATTGATTTATGGTATAAACTTGGCTAGATACTAGTATGACCATTTAACAGCCCCAGAAAAACAGAGATCTATTTCCAACAAAATGATATACCTTAAAATAACTTATCTCATAAATAATTGGACTTAAACTCAAAGAACAAGGTACACCATCTGCAGAAACTTTGTCATATCATATTATGTTTTAGAGGAAGTGAAAACTACCTGGCCTCCATGCTGACTGATATATCACGCCGAGATGACAAAATTGCACATTTTCTTATATAGAATTCCATTTATATAGATGCCATTAAAAGAAATGGATTTCTTAACAAAAGAGAATTTCTGAAATCAGCAGTATGCTACATCAATCCATATTTGCAAATGTACTCATATAATTACAATTTTTTTCAGACTGTCCTTGTAAGCAACATTTAAAAGTTTGCAAATTACCTTTCATCCGCACAACCAATGATCATTCTAGTCATAGAAGATCATAAAATAACCAAACACACTCAACAAGTCACTGAATAAATTGAGACAAAATTGCAGGTTAATTTTTTAATTGCAATCATTTAAAATCATATAAAATCATTTAATACAAAAATCTAAATCTTTTTTTGAGTAGAAAAAGTTTTTTGCAAAAAATTTGATTAAAAAAATAAAAAGAAAAGCTTTTATTTATATAAATTTAACAAACAACTAATATTAAATAATAATAAATAATGTTCAAACAGAGCTTTTTAAAATAAGAAATAATTAACACATGCACTTTGTTTAAATAAGTATGGAAATGTGCATATAAAAAATATTCATTAATTTAAGTACAGAGATTAAAATTTTAAATGTGATCAATATTTCATATATTTTTCTTCATATGAATCATTATTTTCATTTTATGAAATATTTAGCTGCGTTCCCATTCTTCGCACAGTAAGAAATGAAATATTTCTTTACGTGTGAAATTTGAATTAATTCCAGTGATGTGGAATCTAAAAAAAAAAGCAAAATTGTTTGACTCTTGATGTAAAGTTTGTGTCATGAATACTAACCTGGCATCATTGCAATATAATGACTCAAAAAATTGTGTCAGTGTCATTAGTGATCAAAAAAGTGAAAAACTTTATGGTTTACAGAGAATTCCTGACTTTCAATGTCTTATTTCTGCATCATGCTGTGTTTTAGGTTCAAGTTATAGCATTAAATACCTCAGACACTACATGAAATGGACAACTGTTTATTTTAAAATAGCTGTGCACCCACTCTTCATACGGGAAGAAGCAAATATTTTACTAAAATCATATCTGCATGTAAGAAAACAGAACTTCATTTTTTTTAAAGTTCAAGTAGTCTCCTATGTTGAAATTACTGCGGTATATATTAACGCAAATTAGAATTACTTATCATTTAGTTGGTTGTAAGACAACTGTTGAAAAAAGATAAACAGAACACTTTTAATTTCATGAAATTTTTATAAATGTGGTATATTGTGATTTATTTATATTACCCTTACAAATCTATTGATACTACCAATTATGCAAATTAATATTATCTATCTTCGCTTCTCCCTCTTCAAGGCTCGATTTAAAGACACAGCTTAGATTATATGGCACAAATGGGACCTATTCTATGGCGATTCTTTGCAATTTAAACATTAGCATAAACAATAAGCATTTCCCACAATGGTTGCCATTAAGGAGGCTCTCCACATATATTTTATTTATGCATAGTTTTGTAAGATTGGCGTATTTAGCACCTCAAAATATTTCATCTCACCATGAGGCGAAAATATCCAAGTTGTGCCAATTTAAATATCTATGTATCCAATATAGCGATATCTTATAAATCCTCCATGGTTCTGTCTCCTGAAAAACATCAAACTGTGTAATCTTGAGGAGCTATTTAAACTCGCTTTAATTGTGATAGAACATTAGAGTTACAGAGTTTATAAATTTCTGGCATTTTTAAATTTATGACATCACTGTTTAAGTGCTGTAAAAGATACCCCGGTTGGTTGAGGAAGTTAATTTCAATAATTTGCACAGTAGTTTTCAAATGGTATCATATGAAAACTTTGCTTTATATAGGACTACTATGGAGGAATGTAATCCAACGTTAAAATAAAACTATACTCGTAACGTGCATGCATTTGTTAGGAAACGTCTGCGCCATAATTAAATGCCAAAAATAAAAAAGTAAATAGAAAATTTTTACAAAGTTTGTTTTAAAGCATGATATAGTAACTTTTAAAATGAAAAACATTTTCAGCTACATTAAAACATTTCAATTTTTAAATAAGCAACGGATTAAAATACCACTTATAATAATAATAATCGTGAATTTCTTAGTTTATTTCTACAGTAAGTTTCAATCAAAATATTGTCTTTCTGTGTTAAAAAAAGAGCGGGAATAAATGCGTTAAAATTGTGGTGTAATTTTTATGTATCTTAAAGAAACTGATGTCATAGATCCTCACTTACGAATTGAAAATACAGTTCCTCATTAAAAATATCTATGAATAGGTGAAATACCTTTTTCTAATCCTTTTTGTGGTAACCCAAGATAAATTCTCATGCCATGAGTTATTAACATAATGGCATAAACTCTCCACATTGATGCTATTAAATTCTAAACATTGTTACATTAAAATTCGTAAAAAGTCACATTTATTAAATTTTTTTGTTTTTATTTTAAAAGAGGGTGAAATGAATGTTTTAACATTTGCTAAAATATCAAAAAGTTAAGATGGGTAGGATTCAAGATGTGACAGTTTTAAAATTATTTTACGAAAATCTTTTTCAAATGTTACCTTTAAAATTCCTATAAATCTGCATATTATGTTACATATTCAGAAAAAACTGTTTTTAAAAGAAAATTTTCTCCTCTATCCAATGATGTAAATATCGTTTTGCTGTGAGTGTAATTACCGCCGTTATTATTAATTATGTGAGAAAAAATGCATAAAATCACATAAAATTAAAAAATTTCTATACCAAATTTTGAAAAAATTGCTTCGAGGTTTAGAACTTCCTGTGTACCAAATTTGGTGTTTCTACGTGTAGCCGTTTGTCCATAACACCACCAACAGACACACCCACAAACCCACAGACATCTTTTATAATAAATAGAGATGAAAATTAAATCTGTCCAATATTAAAAATTTTAAATTTAAGAAAGACAAAAAAAGAAATCTATATCAATTTTTTTCTTTCTTTTTTTTTCTAGAAACAGTTCAATAAAACAACCACAAAAAATCAGATTATCTTATGATAATCTTCTTGGAAATGAAAAGATCTTATTATTATTATTAATGAAATTTAAAGATCATTGCTTAGATCAAGTAAAAAAATTTCAACTGTAGAACCATAAAACTCACTGAAAAGTCATTGAATCAAGACTTCATCTACTCTAATGATATTAAAAAATAATTAACTTTATGGAAAAAAGCAAAACTGTGTAAGAATAGCACATTTTCCATACTTATTTTGAACATAATAAAAAATTTATGGTCTTATAATTGTAGGTCTTATTCTGGTAATACATAAAAAAAATGTTATGTTTAAAATAGTAATTTTCTTTTCATCCATGTATCATTAATTTCAGTAATATCACTTATTTATAAAAGCAGCAAATATTTTAGAATAATTCCAAAATAAGACTAGTAACAGCACACAAACAACTGAAAGAAAAAACTAAAAACACTTTTAACATTACATTAAAAATTATACATAGTTGTACATTAATTTTTTTTCTTTTATTACAAAATTATTTGAATAAAATTAATGTAGTATGTGAAGGAGCAAAATACTGCATAGTTCAAACATTGATTTTTTACAGCTTTCCAAAAGGTGATATATAAAAATTAAATACTGAATAATATATTTAACACACTACTGACTTCACATATAAAACATGTTTCTTTAGCATACACACTGATACACTCTCATGAATGTATTACTTAATCTATGTATCCTTGCATAAAAAATACACATTTTTTAAATACATTGAAGGGCTTCAATATGGTAAAATACATTCGAATGCTGTATGCGCTGACAACTTTGCCCTTCCTTTCACAAATCCAGCTAAATAAACATTCTATATTAAAGAAACTGCACATAAAATTTATTTTCCAAAACAAAAGTCACATTTTTCACACAATTCTAAATCTTAGAATGACTGATCAAGAATATAATTTTTTTTTAAATCTAACAATTAAAAGATTATAATTTAAAGCACCAATAAAAAGTTTTACACTGTGCATAGCAATAAAAATGACAAAGTTACATTAAAAATATATATTATACACATGATATGTCTTTAAACAACCTCTACAATTTTTGTACTCATAAAATTAAGAGAAAAGATGCACACTTACATAATAGCTCTTTTACATGATGTATATCAGAGTAAATAAAATTGAAACTTTCAATAAAAATATAACAGACTGCATATTAAAGAATATATGCAAGTAAACCACTAATTAACAGACATTACCCAAAATTGCTAAACATTACACAACAAAGACAGTTTTTAAAATAACTTTTTTTTTTCCCCATTAAATATACAAAGGTGGGGAGTTGTATCCTTTAGTTTGGAACCAGACAAAAGATACTGCTTAAAATTACTACTGTATCTTTCCTGAGTCAATCTATGTTCACATGTCTTTTAGGTGAAATTATCAATTTTTTGCACTTGATGAACAGCATGTTTTATTAAATGTGAATGAGCTAGATGTGAAGCTGTATGACACAGCTCCTTTTTATTTTTAACTGTTGCAAATATTAATACATAACACATAATAATTCACAAAGTTATTAAATGAGTTAAATGCTTTTAAAAATTAATGATCCACTTGCAATCTACAGTAATATGTTGCAAAACCAAAAGATCTCCATGAGCATATTGTAAATTATAATTAGACTAATATACCTGGATAGCTGATGATGACAGTCTAATAATTTAAAATCTACAAATAATATTCTATTGTAATAGGTTACAAGCACTGAAATTTTGTGGGTAATGTCTGTCGAAAACTAACAATAATTATTTCAATCTGAAACAATAAAAGAAGTATAAGAATAATTACTACTAATCAACTAATTTAATTCTTGATATGTTTAAAATTTAATAACAAAATATGTATTCCAACAGATGCAGAAAAACAAACAAACAAAAAAGTTGATTATAACAACACACATATTTTAACATCAAATCTGAATCACATCGCATTTTTCATACAACACAAAATCAAAATTTACAAATACCATGAAAATCCACTGCATAATTATACTCAGTTTATCAAGATAAATAATGTCATTTGATTCACTTTTAAATTTTTAACTAGGCATAAATATATCAATATGATTGGCATGGGAATTTTAATTTTCAGTTACTTTTTTATTTTCTTGTTTATTTAGTTCCATTTCGAAATTGGTCCCCAAAATAGAAATCAAATAACAAAAGGACTAGTTATGAAATTGCAACTACTGAGAGAAACTAATCACAGAAACAATTAAAAATTTAAATCTACTTAATGACTGAAACACAAGCATAACTACACATTCTGGAAAAAGCAAAGATGTACCTGGTGACAAGGATAGTTAAAATAAAGGACTTTGTTAAAAAGGGTCAATACGAATGAAGTATTTTAATCATTTTATGCTTTGTGGATGATTTAATTTTCATGCTGTAATAAGAGATGCAACTTCAAAAAAAATGTAGATTGCTGTAATAAATGTATTTTGTTACAACATATTTCAAATGTTTGAATTCATAAGATTTTTTTAAGACTTAGAATGGAATAAAACATTATGGTCTGTTAGCTATGACTGACAGTCTGCTAGGAAAGATTAAACTTTTAATGTGCAATCATTTTCACATCTATACAGAACAGCTTCATATAGTGCCCAAAGTTGAAAAAGTATACCTGCTGCCATCTCTTGAGTTAGCTAACAGCAACATGGCGGTTGATTAAATTGCCTATTATGTGTTACAGAACTAAAGTCCTTTCTTGACACAACCCACTTAGCAGGGTGCACAGCCAGCCTATCATGTGATGGGCGATTTAATCAACTACCATATTGCTAACACGATATATAACATACATGATAGTTAACTCGAGAAATGGCAACAGGTGCACTTTTTTGTCTCAGGACCATTGGCATAAACTGGCATGTAACATTGAGGGAGGTGGGCAAAATGTGTTCTATTGTAAAAAATATCATTTTCAAATAGGTTGTATATATCTGAATTTCTTGAATTTTAAGGTGGGCAATTGCTCCTCTTGTCCTATAGTTAGACCTATGTTTGGGACCATTTAACCATAATTTTTGTGACTAGCAGTTAAAAGTGTTGGAAAGAGGTTATTTCATGGAACGACCATCACACGTCAAAGGGTCAAATAGAGGTTTGAAATAATGCCATTTTAAAATATTCAATGAAACTGCAGAAAAATCAACTTCCAATAATTTTTACAGCAGATAAGGTATTCCAATGTGCAATATTAAAAAAAAAAAAACAAGGTAGCAGTGCATTCTTTAAAAAATGCAATTATTTTCATAGAGAATAATTTGACAAGGTAAAGCATCAAATACAGTGTTCATAGAAACTCTTTATATGTGAAAATATGATGTGCGACTAAAGACAGTTTTACTTTCCTTTGTATATGACATACAGAAAAACAGAAACATCATTTGCATTTTCCAAAATTATGTTCTAGATTCAGAAATCAGTTTAAAACCAGAAAAACAGGAAGATGCAATAAATAATACAAACATATAAGCAAGACCCATCTAGGACACACATATGTACACAGGATGGTTCAAAATTCATCATCATTATTTGGTAGAGCAGTAGAGAATACAAAAGACTATTTCACATAAGAAATTATAGGTAGAAACAAACGCGTTTTGTGTCTACAATTCCCATTCATATACTATGTAAGTAGTTTGGTTAAAATAAACTTTTTGTTTCATTTTTCACACAAATGAGCTAGGCAACAAAAGTAATTATTTCAGTAGACAATTTCTGAACACTAGCAAATTTGTTTGAAGTTTGCAGCCAGTCATTCGAAAAGGTGACATTAAAAAAGTAACATAACCCAGTATGTGGAATATGCATCTAACTTAACCAGATATGGATCTAACTTACAGTGCTGCAATGGTGCACCCCAAATAGCTTCCTACACCACCATGTGTTCATTTGCACCCATGTGAAATACTCATTTTCCTACCTTCCTACTAAATATGGATGATTAATTTTGAATCCCCCTGTATAATGGATATAATAACTGAAACAAACACAAAGAAAATGTCATGGGTGTTGTTTCAGTTTTAAACTTGCAACAAAAACATATTCTATGACATTTGCATCAAGGGCTACAATTAGCTTTGGACCTCCATCCAGCAAAGTAATCTGATAGAATTACTTTTCAAATGCCTGACTAACATTAACTAGGATTCCTAAGGTGCAATCCTAATGGAAGGAACTGATCAGTGTATCACAAAATGCAATTTAGAACTGACACAAAGGGTTTTTTTAAGTTGTTCCCTTCATTTGCAGAAATTATTTTGACAGACTACACTAGTGCAAAACACCAAATGACACATGAAAAGGGTCGTCTGAATTTATTTTTATTTTTTGGGGGGGTAGGGGGGGGGCATCATATTGCTTGCTATCATACAAATTTACATCAATACAGTAAGTTTTTTAAATTGATAATATGGTCTGACAAAGTTACAAAGTTCTCAGTTTAGTTCTTACTTATTTTGTTGTACTGGACAGCAACAATTAAATAAAACTGTTTTAAACTAACGAAAATCAACCTTTTTCTCCCACCCTCCATTCAAACAAACTTGATGATTTAGTAACTATCATCAAATGACCATCCATCAAGTTGATTTTAGGCATAAATGCAAAGTTTAATAATCATAGCAAATACTGAGTAAAATGACAACTTTTTTTTACTTATTTTATTATTTTGTAGGAAAGTATTTATAGTAAAATCTCAGTATAATGAACTTACAGGAACTGAAGATCAAATTTGTAAATCTGAAAAATTCCTTAAGTGAAATTTCACTACTACTGAATGAGTACGAAGGATTTTCTTTTTATCAAAATATTTTATTTGTTAATCTGAATTGTTAACTGAAGTTCATTGAGAGGAGATTTTACTGTAGCAGTTAAATTTAACACTAAAATATACAAGCTTTCAGATACAAATACAAATTTCAGTATTAAAATCCTGTGGAGTTACGATTCAATTTTACAGAAACAGCAAAATACTAAAGAAAATCAGTATATAGGAAGCTAAAATTGAACAATCTGAATACTTACTATTCATTGTATCATACAAATATCTTTCACTTAACAGCTGACAAAAGAGAGGAAATTTATTAAATTATATGCATGTTATGTTTTAAATCAAACAATTAAATGAAAAGGAAAGTTCTGTTATACCATAGATGTATGTATGTTATACCATAGATGTATGTAAACAATTTTCTTGTCCCCTTGACTAACAAAAAAAAAAATATATATATATATATATGGTAGAACAGGGTGTCTACCACATAAAGTAAGCTTGATTTCTTGACTTTTTCTTGACCTTTTCTTGACCATAACAAATACGAAACACTAATATCAAAAATACATTCGTGCCAGGGATGCAGAATATGTACGATCCCGGAATCTAGGATAGGGGGAAATTTTAGCCATCTGGGGGAAATTTTGCAGAAAATATACAACTGATTTCGATTTTAACAATGAATTACAAAATTCTTCGAGTTATTCTTTCCCATTCCTATTTTTAAAGGGATTTTTTTTTCAACTTTTTCACCGATCAGCAGTTTGCTTTCTCTTAACTTGGACCAATTGCTATTTAGTAAACATGTATGTAGCTTGTACACTGCAAATATTTTTACACTTATGGTAATACAGAACTTATGCAAGTCTATAAACATATCATAAAATTTTGGGGAAATTTGCATATGAATTGAGGGAAATGTTAGAGTAAAAACAGTTTCTGCACCCCTGCATCATACTGAGAGAATGAAGAAAAATTATACTTTTAAATTTAACACTATTAATATACAGGGTGATCAGCGAATAAGCCCTGATTTCAAAATTGAATATCTCTACAACAAAGATCGATAGAATTATGCGTAAACTGTACGTTTATTAGCAAAAGTGTAAAAATAGTGCATAAAAGTTTAGGAAATTTAGTTACGAAAATTGTCAACTAAGAATTTGAATGAAATGGAAAAAGGGAGTTGAGTCGATAATCGTGACCTAGTGCTTCATTTCTTGACCTTTTCTTGACTTTCCTGACCTTTTTTCCAATTCTTGACTTTTCCGTGATTTTCGTGACCTTTGCATGATGGTAGACACCCTGTAGAACAAGTCACCAACAAAAAGCTATAAAATAATTAAAAATTTTACTTCTATTCAACAGCTCAACATTTAAAACTTTGTTGGCCAGAGTAGCTCGTTCATTTTGGAACGATTTTTGGTAAATGCTTTCTAAGCTAAATAATAAAGTTTTTTTTTTTTTTTTTTTTGAGGCATCATTCAGGCCTACTTCAAATAGAAAAAGAAAGTTACTGAAAAAAAAATAAAGGTGTTTGAAAAAGAGTTAATAAGCAAATTTTTAAGTTCAACTGAAAGAGGAATTAATCCTTTTTCATTAGTAAAAGAACAAGGCAAAGAGCTATTATTTAAAGGATTACTTTATAAAAGTAGAATACTCTTATATGTTAAAAGTCATTCTAACAACTTAGAGTGTATAAAATGTGAGGATGAAGTTAAATGATTGCTTAAATCATAGTGATTTGAGTTAAATATTCAAACAAATTTAAAGAAAAAATTAAATTACAGCTATTTCTTAAACCTATGGGCCACTTTAATTCACTAAAGTAATAGTAAAAAGGAATAATTTCAGTAATGTTACGCTAACTTGAAACATTCCAATGCTGAAAGTAAATGTACATTTTACAAAACTTTTAAAAACTAAATTAAAATAAATTTTAGCAGCCAATTCAAATTATCTTCAAACCTTTGATAATATAACAATAAATAAAATATTTGATTTTTCTTCCACAAATTTAAAGTTTATCTTCATTTCCTCTCAGTAAACAAGGATTATTGCATTGAGATAATGCAAACTTAAACATGATGTAAAAGCACTTAAGATTTGTATAATCCCAAGACATTAATCCTTGTTTAATAATAATTGGAAATAAAAATAAAGAAACTCTTAAATTTCTGAAATAAAATTATTTTATTTATTATTAGAGTTTAATAACAAATGTTATCATTTTTTTTAAATATTAGAATAATTAATTTCTCTTCTGTTTCATATATCACTGCCATTACAGCACCAATTTTGTTATACTTAAAAATACCATAACATAGACAAACAAAAAAAGTTTCTTTTTTTTTTAATAAATGGTATTGAAATGGAAATTTGTTGTGAAAATAGATCTGCTTATTAAGTTATAAATTATATTAATTGGTCTGCATAACTTTAACTGTAAATAAGCACAATTGCATGCTTATATGCAATTCATAATGCCTAAATAGTGGATTACAGATAAGCCTTTAACAAAATCTCAAATAACTAAACCTAAGTGAAAATAAGCTTTATGCTGATTCAGGCCAGAAATAGAAACAAAGGCAAAGCCAAAATAACCAGTCCTGGAAATAAAAAGCGCCATTTTTGTTTTCTCTTTCCATGGAAAACAAATAAGTTACTTATAAAAATTTAATTCAATGGACCCATATCCCTTTGAAAGTATGCAACTGATAAATTGCATATGAATAAATAGAATTGTTACACAAGTGTAATTTTGATTTAAAGTGCAGATTTTAATGGAAGCATATTTTAAAAATCTCTTCATATGAATTTTGTTTCAAAAGAATCCATGAAATAAAACACATATGAAAAACTATACTACTCTAGGTGAAAGTTGTATAAAAATATTTGAATTCTAATGAGAGAAGACAGTAAAACACCACTGCTAATTCTTTTTCCACATATGTTACAGACATTGGAAATGGTAAAAAAGTTTGGCAATTACCTGGCCAGCATGTTAAAAACACAATATAAAAAGCTGGAGGTTGTTTTTACAAATATTTGTACTGCTACAACACTTTGCAAAACAGCATTTAAAAAATAATTATAATATGCAACAAATAATAGATAAACTTTTTTATGGGTTTAACAATAAAATTAATTAAATGAAAAACTCAAAATTTGGCACACATAAATGAATCACTACCAAAAGTAAAATGTTTAAAAACATTTTTTTAAATTTAATTAACAAAATTTACAACTGGCACAAAATAGTACTCTGTATTTTAATTTTAATAAATAATTTATAGATAAAATACTTTTAAAATATACACAATTTAAACTACCACATTCATATATAAAATGAAAATTTTAAAATGCATTAATAGTTTAGTGTAATAAGTTACTTTACAATCAGCAATAAATCAAAAAACTTTTTTTTTTTCGTCTAATTTTAAATTTGTACATTATTACATATGATAAATGCTCATAATTTGTACGTTTCTGCATCTCACGAGAGATAAAAATGCAATCACTCAAATTATAGTACAATAAGACCAAGTTCACTAGACTAAAGCTTTAGATTTATCAAATTTTTTTAGGGGCAAGTCATTGTTTTTACTCACCATTATAAAGATGCCTTTACCTAATAGTATTGTATTTCTTAATCATAATTCTTTCATCATTTTAAAATCTCACTTTGGTTTGTCACAGCACAGTATGCACGATCAAGAAGGTTAATGTCAACAATGTGAAAAATAAAAAATTAAAGTTTTTTTCACATAAGATTAAAAAACTTTCACGTGCTAAAATATTAGAACTAACATTTTAATGTTATTCTGTTTTTAAAAAGATTGGTAGTTTTAATATTATATTGTCAATCCCATCCCATAAAGAATGCTTTCTTTCCTAAAATTTATCTAGCTTGTAGACATATGCTTGAAGATAAATTTGCATGAAACCATGCAAATTTATAAATAGCAAATGAAATGCACTTATTCTGATAGGAAACTGCTTCATAATTTCTTTCATAATTTCAACAATGTAGCTAGATAATTAGTTTACTATTAAAATAAATATTTTTTTAAAAAGCTATTTTGTAGTTAAATATTTATTTAGATTAAGTGAGTTTCCAGAAACTTTCATCTACTTTAAATCTAATGAGTAGCAGGCTCATAAGACCCAGCTCAACCCAAAATAAAAATTGGCCCACTGCAATAAAGAAAAGAAAACATAATTTCCAGATTTGAAATAAAACCTTTAAACCTACTTTTAAATTACCCACATGCCTTATTTAAAACTTACCACAGTATGTAAAAATTCCATATTAAAAAAACCACAGAAAGTAATAATGTTTGTACATTTCTAAATGCTTAGATAACATAAGTTTTTATGTATAACAATTATGATGAGTGCAGAATGGAAAATACTAAAATGTTGCATGCATTGTATTTCTAAACATTTAAAATATATGGTGACTTTTATTTAATAAAGCAAAACAAAAGTACAAAGTGCACCAAAAAATAAATAAATAAAAATAAAAGGAAACAAACTGTTGCTTTGGTATAAAAAGACATTGCATTACTGTTGGCGAGAACTCACAGGCAAGATAAATTAATTTTGACTTCCATATCTGCCACTGAATTCTACATTGGCATTGACAAAGGAGATCCTTGTAGATTCAGAACAATTCAGAATTTTGACTGCTTTCTTTTATCATGCATATTTGTGAATTTTTATAAAATGGCTTTAATTTTCTTTTTTAAGGAATGATATGAGTAATTTTATCTCCCCTCATATCATACTTTCTTAGGTTTCATAAAAACTGCGTAGTAACAGAGTTCAGAATTAAATAGCAAATGTGATAATTATATCAACTGTTTTTTTTCCCTAAATGATAAAATTAGGTCACCTTAAAACAACAGTTCTCCAAAAAAAGAATAAATAAAATTTAAAAAACAAAATTTAGCAAATGAAAAACTGGTTAACTCATATAATTAAAATAAAATAATTTTGTTTTTTAATAATCTAGTTGTAGCATGACTAATGAAAATTGTGAATTTCAGAATAAGACATCTAATACATGTACTTTTATGTATTTAGAAAAAAATGTTCATGTATTTTTTCATACACTTTCCTATACAAAACTAACAAAAAAGTAGTGAAAAAATGTTATGATTTAAGAAAAATATAAAAAATTGCACTTTTTAGCAAATGTGTAACAACAAAAAAACAAGGAAAGTATATTCACAGAATTGCAGACAAATTGAGGCAGACGCATATAGCTGAAAAATCAAGGGTGCAGGCAAGAATGGAATGTGTGTACATAAGTAAGCTGAATTTTTATTTAAATATTTTTATACTAAGTAATCCATTGGTGTAACATTAACTAAAGTTAATGCAGTACTGAATTAGAAAAAACTATCTAAGCCAGTGCACAAATATATATTTCCAAAAAATCTGTAGCCTTTACTCCCAAGATTTTCCAGTGTGATATGTTTCCACCTCCAACCATCCAATATGGCATCTGATAAGCTCTCCCATTCATAACTAACAAGTATAACAAAATAAGTTATCAAAGACAGCCTTAAGAATAGGAATACTAAACTTCAATGTATAATAAAAGTGATATAATCTGGTAAGGTAGAAAACTAAGTTCAACACCATTTCCTTTCCATTTCACTTTCTGAGCAGAGGACTCAATCACATCCTCCAAGGCATTGCACAAAACAGCCTTATGAATCGGAAGACAACTTCGTAATACTACATTCACTCTGCTGCCAAAGGATTCATACATTCTAACCACTAAGCAATCATCACGGTCCTCTGCTTTCTTGACTGTTTCTATCACGATTGCAGGATCAGTAACCTAAAAAAATTCATTGCATTTAAAATTTACCTTATTTATATTTTACAATGTGTACACATTATTAATTAGCAATACGACATTAGTTTAATTTAAAGTAGATTATATTGCTATTGTTGTTGATACCAATCCTTTGAGATCAAGCACCAGTCATGAGTCCATGTGCTGTAGTAAAATCAAGCACCAAAAGTGAATGCAAGGAAATGTCTTCAAGGGCAAAGCCTAAACAACAGACCTGATTGTGAGCCAAAGTGAAAAACCCTGAAATTTAAGTATGCAAATTTTGAACTAAGGAATTAGCCAAATGATCACAAAAAACAATATTTTTACATATGCAACAAACCGACAGTAAATTTATTGTTGAAATTAACATTTTAAAATGTATGAAATGATTTCAATTTAAAAACTAAAATCTATTAAAACATAACCAAATTCTATTTTGACATAATTATTTCTTTAAAAAAGATAAAAGTTTTGTTTGTTTGTTTTGTTTTTTGGCAGTCTGTTTGTTGTTCCCTTCAACAGCTTTTCTTTTCTTCTGATTTACTTCACTTCTTTCTAAAGATTTTGATGAGCATGGTATAGCTGATGAATGATCTTCAACTGACTTTTCATGTACTAAAGATTTTGATGAGCATGGTGAGGCTGATAATGTGTCATCAACTGGCTTTTCAGATGTTACACACTGAAGTGACTGCTGATAAGTATTCCAGGAATTCAACAAATTCATTTTGTACTCTGCTTGGAGTGGCTCATGAGCAGGGTTCTTAGAGCCAAACATTGAGCAAGTACTTTTGTTAACATATTTCAAATAATATTTAATTGTTTGGATTGAGTAGAGACTTTCTGCATTTAGAGATGTTCTTTTCTTTGTCATAATTTGATCCACTAAATTGAATGCACTCTCAACAGCAGGGCCATGGAAGCAAGATAGTACAGCTTTAATCATTTTAGACAGAATTGGGTATTTTTCTTTTTCTCCTTCTCTAATTTCCATAACACTTTTCCAAAACTTGACTACATCATTATTATGTTCAAGAGATGATGAATTTGTTTCAATTTAATATTGCCTTATTTCAAGATCTAGATCTGAAAGTTCTTCAGGAATAAGGGTAGGAAAAAATGAAGCTAACTTCAACAAAGCTGAGAATGTCATTGCTTCACCTCTTAAGGTAGGATTTAAGGCAGAGAGCTTTATAAGGAAAGGGTTCTTAAAGGGTAGTTTTTTTTTTTTTTTTCATATACTCTGCACATCTGCCATAAGTAGTTTTTATAACATCAGTGCATTCCTTAACAGTAGAGCAGTTTGCTTTGCTTTTTGCAACAGAAGATATACTAAAAATATGTTCATTTGGTACAAAAAAAAAATTTCTATCAAATGTATCTATTTTAGGAATATCATCAAGGCTATTTATATTGGATACAAGTTCATGCTTCATCAAAAAAGTTAAAAATTGCTTCATTAAATGAAACATTTCTACATGAAGTCCATGCAGAAGGCATTGTTTGGCTTGAAAATTTTTCACATACCTGTTAAAGTATGGCAAAATGGATCTGTAAATACACATATGTAGCAAAGTCTTTTGCTGTTAAAAAAAAGTCTTTGGATTATTCTTTCTTTTCTCTTTTTTGCCTCCTCAGTTAAAAATTTATTTCTTAATGATGTCTGAATCCTTTGAATTTGATTTATTTCCGTTGCAGATAAAGCCCTCTTTTCATATATATTTTTGACAAAGTCTTTATATAGTTCTGCATCTTCACTAATCCAAGAGAAATAAAAAAATAAAAAGAGCATCCCACAAATAATGAACCCTCTCAAGAACTTTAAGAATGTACAGCAATCTATGATCCGGTCTTGATAAAACTTTCAGTGGTTTTAAATGAATCGCTATGCAGATTTCAAAAAAATTTTCCCTTTTATCTGTGCTTTTCAGATCAAAGTACATATTGTCACAAAGAATTTCTAAATCTTTTAGAAATGGCTCAGTGACTTTTTTTGCACAATTATTCGCTATATGGCAGGTCTCGCCGTCGATATCCAATGCATGGGTAGCTTTATTGCTTCGTACTCTTTTTTCGACACCGGTGTTTACACCGTGCATAGTGTTGCATGAATATATCAAAATGCTCATTAAATGTTTCCACAGTAACCCGTTTTCCTCAAATATCGAAACAACTGAATTGTATATTTTTTCAGAATCGCAAGATGTTAGTTTAATGGATGCTAAATGCCGTAAAACAACACAATTTTCTTTTTCTGAAAAATACTGCACTAGTACTGTCAAAATACTGTTTGCTGCTTGATTTTTACTTTTATCAATGTTCAATGAAAATGCAGACGTTTTCAAGTCATTTATTATTTTGTTTTTCATTGTTTTTGCCAGCCCATATTTTAATTTGTACGCTGCTGTTGTATAACTAAGCTGCAGAGAATTAAGTGCTGAAATATCCATAGCTAAAGCTTTTGCAAGATCAATAAGATGCGGCACCGATGAATACGAAAGGGAGTGTTCTGCTACGATAGAAGAAGAGCCTTGCTCCTAGCTTTTCTAAACAGTAAATCAACTGTTCAACTCTCATCATTTTGACAAAAATTGTCCGCTGAAAACAAAAGCTGGGAATTCTTCACACATTCTCGACGTTTCTGGTGAACTGCCGTCCCCGAATGATTAAGAAGGGACTTTAATCCTTCGTTACAATATTTAATGGAAGTATTACAGACAATGCAGAAGTCCGTTCCTGGAACATTAATTTTTCGACACCAATAATGAATTTTTTCGTTCAATTTGTCTTCTAGATTTAACCAATCCCACTGAAATTTATTTTTCATTCCATCTTCAATTCTGCAATATCGTTCTTATCGCTAAGGTACTTTATTTTTTTCTTATGAAATTTCAGGAAAAAACAAAATCAGAAGAACCAAATCGTAAGCAAGCACTAGCACATGTGAATACAGAAAGCAAAATGCTCAGTCCTACTGGTTCTACTATGCACACATTCATGAGTAATAACCCACTGTGCAATATCCAAAGCATTTCACATGATCAGCACATCCCCCACGAGAGCCAAGAGAAAAACTATCCCCCCCCCCCTCTCCCAGGCTGCTCAAAGACTGGAGGTGAAGATCGGTTTCTTCACCACCTCTCCATACGCCTGGATTCCTGATAACGAGGAGAATAGAAATTGAAACATGAATAGCGTACAGTGCGCTACGTTGACTATTCAAGGTTAGAAGATAATTTCGACTGCCAAAAGAGGTAGAAAAAAACATTTGATAGGAATATTTAACACCCGGATTGGTCATTAAAAACCCGGAAATCCGGGGTAGCCCCGGAAAACAATCAGGTCTGCGAACAATCAAAGGGTGTGTTAGATATCTAGAATTTACCTAAGTGAGAAATACATTACAGATGGATCAAAATGATAGTAAATATATGTAAGAAGTTATGCACTATGCACATCTGGATAGCCCATATTTGTCCTGTTTTATTTATCTTCCTTTGACAACACATGCCATTATTTTTAATTATTACTAAAAATATGTTAGTTTTTAGCAATATATGTTTTTCAGTTAATATTTTTTACATTCCATGTCTTTTATTGGTTTACATGTGTAAAAAAAAAAGCAGAAAAGAAAGAAAGAAAGAAAGAAAGAAAAAGAAGAATTTAGAAACCATGATACCCAACTGAACAAAAATTGACTCAATGCAGATGATCATGAAAAATCTTCAAGAAACACAGAAAATTTAGTCTTTAATACTAAGGGATGAAAAAGAATTTACACTGACTCATCGAAAATAAAAGCACTTTTAAAAACTAGTTCACAGTTGCTTTATACAGTGAAGAGAAAACTTTGAAAGTCATTTCCCAACAAAAAAAAACTATCTCCATGGTGGTGGGTCATGAGGGGTAAGAGAGATCCCCGGAATATGAGAAGCACACACTGATTCAACTGATCAATGATAAGTTATAATTTTGTTTGCATGTGGGTAAGCATTTAATGAAACATTTTTTTTTATTGTTAAAAAACATAAACAAATGCTAAAGAATATTTTCAAGCAAAGAAATAAACAGAAAAATTATATTTTCAAAACTTATCAACTGACTAAAATAAAATTAAGTATCAGGCAAAATAAAAATGATTAATCATTATGTCACTAATATTTTAGCCTTCAGAAATTTGAGGATAAGTAGATAGTTTTAAAAAAATTAATACTTTTCTTAAAAACATAGAATGAAAAAAGTTATACCTGAAACCAACTCAGTGATTTATGCATTTCCAAAGGAAGCACACGATGAGCATTTGTAACATAGTGACTAGCTCCAGGCTTTGCGAGATGACTTGTAGGAAAAATATGGAGAGGACAATTTAATTCATATGCCTGTTGAATTACACCTGCTTGTTGAAAAGTTTCTACAAAATAAATAAACAAAAAGAATTCTTACATCTTAAGATTACAACACATGTATACATTTATTTACAATATTTTCAGGAGGAATCCTTCAACTCATTTTCTGATATTTCAACATATTTCATCATTTTAAAAGACAACAAATTATCTACACATAATACTATAGCATTTTAATTTCTTGACTTGTGATGGTTTTGCTGTGAAAATGTATAATATTAATAACATTTGCCAAATTTACTACTGTTTCACAAATAATACCTCTTGTTTCGGTAAAATTCAATGGATAATAAAGAGATGTGTAAATATTTTACATAAGAAAAGTTCAAAATTGTTTATAAAATTAATGTTCAAAATTTGCCCAAAATGGTTGGCATCTACAATAACTTGCTGAAAAAATGAAAGTTCTAGCCATTTAAAAGCTTAAAACAAAAACTGGTGATTTTAAGCATATTTATTCCATTTTTGCAAAACCTGCAACTGAAGATTAATAAATTTCAGTTTTGAAACAGAAAGGATGGACAGAAAGGTATTACAGAAACAAATTTTGTGGAAACATTATTTATACATGAGAAAAAAAAAACTGGTGTTTAATAATGAACACTTTTTCTTGGCCAGATATAGCTTGGAAGTGTTGATCCTGCAAAATAAATGCAGAATTTCCTGCTGAAAAAAGTTAAACTTCTCATAAAGATATCTTACTTGTATGTGGCATTATAGCATAAGAAATGATATGCTTTCCAATATCAGTTTTAGGATCAGGGCATTTTGGGGAGCGGAGAAGAGAAAGGTACATTCTGTTCCCTCGAACTGAATGTCCGTATTTATTCTTATTCAATAAAGCAACACCCCAGTCAAACTCAGAAATGTCTGCCCATTTGTGAGCACAAACCTGAAAAAAAAAAGTTCCTAAATTTAAACATGCTATAAACAATTAGCACCAATACATTCCTTAAATGTACTAATATGCACTTCTATATAATACAACAATGTTTACACTTCTGAAACTATCATCTTTTAAAAATATCCATGTGGATGAATATACATTCAATTTTAACTTAATAAGTAAGCAGAATATGAAATTTTAATAACATATATTTTGCAGTTAATAATATAGATTAAAATGAAATAGGGGAAGGAATCTACAGTTAACAATATATGAAAAAAAGAATAAATAGATCACCAGCTGTTTGATAGTAATTAACTGAAAGCAATAAGAGAATATATATATATATTTAAATCAAACATTAGACAGACACTTTAAACGCCTAATGGTATGTTATTTTTTAAATTATTAAATTGAAAGTCAGTATATTCCACTATTCTTACACTAAAGCTACAAATTTATAGATTATATTTGAGTGCTAATAACTTTTCTATCAAGGTTCAAATTACGATTATGAAAAAATGAATTTACAATTTACATAAAAACTGTAATTTTTATGTAAAAGTAGACTTACATGATTAAGATGATATTTACATCAAATTTTATCCTTACAGATTAAGCATTAATTTTTACATTAATAATAAGAAATGAATGGGCATTTGTTTTGGTTCAACTTTCATAAAATTTCAAAGCTTTTCTTCCAAAACATGTTTCTTGATGCATCGTCTCTTGATTTTGATTCAATATTAATTCACCAAACTGAAACATATGCAAAAGTTTGAATAGCTTCATCATGCTTAGGTTTGGTTCCTTTTTTTATGTTAGAAATGTGCAAAGAAAGAAGGGTGGTAAGAGAGACTAAAATCTAATTTTTTTAAGGGAGGGGGGTGTTAATGCTCAATGTACAAAAGTTATGTTTTTATTTTCTTGTATAAACTCATGTATAGTTCTATTAGTGTATGCTAAGTTTAATTATATTTTAATGCAGAAAGTTACATGCAAGTATTGCTTTTTAAGGAAAGAGATTGTATGACTGTATTGGTTAGAAATGATATTTTTCTTGTTTTTTACATAATCATTTAAGAAAAACACCTGTAAGAGAATGAATATTATTCTCTAGAAAAATTAATTTAAAATATTTCTTTTTCCCACAAAATAACATCTTAATTGTGTTAGACTACTTTTACAGCTCAATCTACAAAATATAAATTGTAAATTCATTTTTTTTTTCATAATGGTAATTCTAACCTTAATAGAAGACAGTAATTAACAGTCAAATATAATTCATAAATTGTAGTTTTTGTGCAAGAATTAGTAAATATATTAGCTTTCAATTTAATAATTTCAAACAAATGTAATGTGTACATAACGTTTTAATAGCTTATATACGTTATTTTTCCTTGAAAATTTTTCTTTACAAAATCAATCCTAGTGTATTTTTATAATAACGCATTTTTCACAACAATAAATTGCAAGTTCAGTATTTTAGCATCTGTTGCATCAAGATTTTACTTACTTAAATTAAGATGAAAAAAAAAAAAGTTTTTGTATTATTTTTAACTAAAAAATATTTTTGTTCATTTCATATGGATATTTTGCACAAACAACCTATTGTTTGTGCAAAGTAACAATCCATATAGTAACAATCCATCTTTAATATGTTGCAATATTTAGATACAAAAAGACTGTTTCATCAATTCAAATTGTTCAAAATTTATACTCAAGAAATGGTTTTCAAAACTAATACACAAAATTTCATTTCTGAACTTTTTCAACTATCCTCAGAAAAGTAAAAATCTTTAAAATAATATTTAAGAAGAAGATTTTTTCAAGTCTAAAATTAATGCACATGAAACAACTGGAAGTGGTACAACTAATATTGATTCTAAGTAAGAATGGACCAGATAGCTTTCATAGTTTAGATTATTCTTAATAATTTAATGGGCTATTTTCTAGTTTTGGTAAATTAAAATATTTCTTGGATTGAGATTGAAATTAAAAAAAAAAATTAAATTAATTTGATTTTTAACACTATTTTTTGATGAAGGTAAATATGCTTACTAGTGCTCATCGGGCACTGTTAAAAAGTAGGATACAATACTTTCTATTTCTTTATCTTTTAATGTTTCTAAAATAAGTTTTGTAAATATTAAAATTACAAAAGGAATTGTCTAGTAGAATTTTTTTTCATAGATGGCTAAAATTACAATATGAAATATCACAAACTATTTTGGTGTAACAGGAAAATAAATAAATAAATAAGAATAATAAAGTATACAGTAATACCTCATATTTTGCCCAATCCCAAGAGGTATTGCGATGAGTTGGTCTCTGTATGTTTCCAAACTGAATTTCATATGTTGCATACTGCGATAACACATTTACTGGAAATTCAACCTGAAAAATTATACAATGAAATTTAAGACAAAATTACGTAAATCATAATTTTAAAATCTATACTGGAGGATTTTTCAACTTCAAGTTGATAATAAGTATAGAAATTAAAAAAAAAAAAAAAGATATACTTCTTGGTATTTAATTTTTTTATGCAGTATATTACTGAGAAAGAAAAAAAAACACCTCAAGCAAAAATGATATTTTTATTTTATTTATTTTTTTTGTAAAAATTAATATGGGCATTCACAAAAAAGTCATTTTATTTTGGAAAATATTTTTAATAACTACCTAATAAATTTCTTAAAAAGTCAACAACACAAACAAAGGGAACTCAAATTTTAAACATACAAAAAGCACTCTCTTTTCACTCAAAATCTAAAATTAGCAAAAAAGAAAAAAGTACATTTTTAGCAATTTTTAATAAATTACAAACCAATGAAAAAGAAGATTGTCAAAGAAAAATTTTTAAAGTTAAATTTGTAAGACTAGTTTCTAAAATACGACAAAAGCCATTCTTGTTATTAATTATGAATTAATGAATCATATTTTAAAAAATTATAACTAACAGTATACCTAAATTTTATTTTTCATCTCTGGAAATAGCTAAAACATTTAATAATTTTTTTCTTTTTTTTCTTTTTTAACATTTAATGTTAAAAAAGCACTTATTTTAGTGCTGATAAATGATGAATTTGAGTGATCATAAATGATGAATTTTAATCATTAATTTCAAAAATCATAGTCAAAAATAGCTTTTACATATATTATTTACTAATAAAATAACATTGTTATGTACTTTGAAGCCTAATCAGTGTAATAAACCCGAACAGGAAAAACCATGAGATAAATAAACTTTTTATAATAACACACATAAAAAAGTACTTATAAAAAACACCTCAAGCAAAAAGGATATTTTTTGTTATAGTTAAATCGGACATTCACAAAAAAGTCATTTTATTTTGGTAAATGTTTTTAATAATTTACCAAATACTCTAATTAATCTACTCTAATAAATTTAAGTACCTTTTAAGTCACTGATAAGTACCTTTCTTATGTGTGCTATAATACAAAGTTTTATTTATCTCATCTTTTAACACCAGTTCCTTTTTGAGTGTTTTCTAATTATGAAAAGTCATATTTTTTAGTATAGTTTTACTGATTTTAATAGTGACTTAAGAGGTTTTTAAATGACTGATCCATTTAATACCAGCATTACAGAAACAGTCATTCTGACAGTTACGTAATTTAAAGAGAATACACCTTGTGTATGGATGCGCCTGTATTTGCAAAGGTTGGTCATTTTCATCACTCACAAGAAAGACTATTTTTACAGATATAAATTGCTTCTGTTTACTTACATGTATTGAATATTGCTCACAGTCAATGCAAATATTTTATTGAAGTTTTTAAGATTAGTAATTTTACTGAGAATTATGTACTAAATTATAACAAAAGCATTAAGGCATTTTACAAATGACCTGAGTTACAGAGTGCAGTCAAAAAGGCCATGCATTTTTAAAGGTATAAATAACCCAATTTCGGTGAATAAACAATTTTCATTTCAATGTGCACGTATAATACAAAACCCCACTCATTACACTCATTATTAGCTTTAAAATGTGCATAAGTCCAAAAATTGGGTTATTTACATCTTTCAAAATGAGTGGTCTTTTTTACCCTTAGCATAATTGAAGGTATTTAAAAAAAAAAAAAAAAAAGCCATAATGCAGATGTTAATGTAATACTTGAGTCAGTGGCGTATCAATGGAGGATGACAATAGGGTAATTATACATTCATTCGGAACACTTACACCCACCAGTAAACCCATGTTTAATAAGCACACCCTAATACATCAGCATCAAGAAAAAACGTATAATAGCACCAATGCAAAAATTACTGTACAAAACCAGTTTTGGCATGTGTGACATGCTGTTGTCAGTGCTAGAGTATGCTTTTTAGCACTGACGACATCATGTTATACATGCTAAAGCCAGTCTGCTATATTAATTTTTGTACTGGTGCTATTATACTTTGTTTCTTGATTCTTAGATATTACCTTCTGCACCAAGCTATGTTTTCATACTTATTGACATGTTTACCCTGTTTCTTCTCATCATTAAAAAGACTCAGCAGAGAAGACTCTCCTTCTTTGATCGATGGTGCTTTCTAGAATGGTTCTTTGATTGCTTTACCAGAGCCGAGCTACTGCACAAATGCAATGCTGGGTACATTCAAAGAACTATTATAAGAAGGAGAGCTGTGTCTTTTTAATAAAGAGAGTGAACAGGTTAAACATGAGTTCAAGATTAAAAATAGACAGGTAAAAGAACAAAAAGATAGTGACCAAAGCTTCGTCACATGTCCCCAGAAAAATTTCTGGATCTGCCACTATCTTGAGAACTATATAACGATAGAAACTGGGGGAGGGAAGCATTATATGATACCTTCAGGAACTTGTGATTTTCTTCCCATACAATAGTACTCTCAAACAGTAAGTAAGGATGCACAGCATCAATAGAAATCCTCTGTTTCATTTCACTATTGCAGCCAATTTTCACACGGAAACTTAAAGATGCTCGCAGTGGCCCTTGCTCCACAATTTTTAAAGGCTCAGTAATCTGGAACAAAGCACAAATATTGATATCAAAAATTTTGAAGTATTAAATTAAAAATATAGATATATCTTAATAACAACAGAATAGTCAATTATTTTATGACTGAAAATAAATCCTAAAACCATTGATTTTAACCACTAGTAGCAGTTGATAATATGTAGAAATGAGTTATTTGTATTACTTGTAGTTAGATCACGGGCTTTTTCAAACTGTTATACCAGAATTGCAAGGAGTAAGATACCCAGCAAAGTAAACTGTTATAGGCTACTCTTTGCTTATAAGAATCATAAGCTTAAAAGACATACAAATATTTTCCGCCATGTAAACTTGATTAAAACTCTATAGATAAACTTGATTGAAATTTATAAAAGTATTCACAACATCATTTATGTATCTCAATTTTTTCTTGTGGTGGTAAGAGGTCTCAAACTTTACTTAACAGCTCCTAAAGTTACAAAATTGTAACATTGTAAATGTATCTTTTTCTCTGTATTAATACACACAAGTTTTTATTTTCAAAAGCTTTTTTTTCATTTTTTAAAACTAAATGTGCACATTATTTTAGCACCCATACAAATAATGAGGGCTTTCAAATTGACTGTTTGCTGTTTTTTATAATTCAATCAGTTAACTTCCCTGTAAAATAATTATACTTTAAGATATGCAAATGTTCCCATTTCTTCATGAGCAATATATAAAATACATCCATGTAAAAATGGGTTCCATTTAAAACCGCAGCTGACTTTACTGTTTTGATGTATAGATAAAAAAAAAAAAGTTTAAATTTTTATTAACATCAGGATTTTTTTCCCTAATCAAATTAAGCACTACAGAGGACTTTTTAACACAAAGTTTTCATATGTAAATGAAAGTTTCATATGCAAAACTGCACAAAGATTTGGAAACAATCATTTCTATCAACGATACAATTTTCAGAATAATCGAGCAATCAATAAATAGTTGATTTAATTTGATGTTTGCAATATTTCAGCAAATCTTACTTTTTAATTTAATACTAAGTATACACACCTCTTTTATAGCATTTCTTCCAGTCTCCAAATGATAATCCATGACATCCCAGGCGTCCCAGTACAGAGGAATGTCATCATATATCACAAACCTATTACCCACACATCCAGGGGCAATTGCTTCTTTTTGGCACTCGAGCAAAATCAGAGACACTACACAACCATCGGGGCTGATAACAGCCTCTAAGAATTGATTCTTCATAAAGAAATTTCCATCTTTCTTTTGTTCTAAAGGTAGAGAAAACATAAAACATTATGAGAAACCATTTTATTGAAAAAAAAAAATATATATATATATATATATTGCATTTCCCCTCTTATTTCATAGTATAAACTTTTCTTTTAATTGAAGTAATGATGAGTAATTTAATTAAAACTAAATAGAAAATTTTTTTTTATTTTGAAAACTAGATAATATAAAAAGAATAAATAAAAAAGGTATATACTTAATTTCAGTTTTTTTTTCTTCTTCTTCTTTCTGCTAAGAAAAATCTTATGAACATTTTTTTACTAATTTTTTTTTAACTCTACGCAAATACCTAAAAGTAAGGACCAAACTTTTTATTTAAGCCACTGCACCAGATATTTCAACTCCAACCCAACATGAAAAAAAATTCTTTGCATACATTTAAAAAAAAGAAATTACACAATATGCAGGATGTTCAGTGCTAACGGTGCCCAATGGCTATTTCCTAAACCGTTAGTCAGAGACACACAGTTCCAGTTACAAAAATGTTTTAAACAATTTTCAACAATGCTAACAAAATTTTCTTCATACAATTTCATGCACAATAAAAAAAAATCGTCCTTCTACGACCAAAATTCATCAATTTATAAAGTAACAAACATTGTGACTTAAGTCATTTTTCCGCGTTTAAAAATGCCCTTTTATAGTAAACCATTAAGGGACTATTTAAATACTGAAATTTTAAAGTATAAATTTAAATTTCATTTTCTGGCATAATGGAGAAAAAGAAGCAAAACTAATTTTAGAATACTGATCTTCAAGCAGACAGGGCCTTATTATCGCAAGGGCAAATCGGAACTTTGCCCAGGGCCCCCAACTCGAAAGCCCCCCCCCCCAAATTTCAAATGTTGTTCTGAAATATTCTTTTTTATATCAAATTTTTATTAAAAATAAAAGAAATTTCATAGATCGGGGGCCACCCAAATACATCAATGCACGAGTCCCCTGTTGGTCATAATCAGGCCCTGCAAGCTGAGGGTCATAGTCAAGCTCTATTAAAAGCTATCTGAGGTCAGGCTTATTAAATTGCATATGTGTAGCATGAAGATGTGTAACATGAAGATGTATAACATAAGAGTGTGCTACACAAAGTACAGGAAGAGTTTTCTGTTTTCCGGTCTCCAGGGGACTGTATAAAAATTTAAATTTTGTCATTTTTATAGGAATTGATTAATTGGCTTCAATTTTTTCTGATATAACGGATTATATAATTCAAAGGATTTTTGCAATTGGTACTACGTGTCTCTGACTGACAGTTTAGGAAATAGCTATTGGGCACTGTTAGCAATGGCCACCCTGTATATTAAAAATTTTTATTTCAAAGATGCCAACCAAGAATGAGACTTTTCAGTAGTAATTGTGAATACTTTAAGTATTTTTTTGATGTTTGTCAGTAGTCAGTCTCATAGATAAAATTTTCTTTATATTTTTTAATAGTTTATAAAAAAAAAAGTTTAATTACATCCTATAAAAAATTGATATTCATTAAAAATACGGTCAACTCCAGATATAGTGAAGCTGGATATAGTAAACTTTCAGCTATAGTGAATGCATTTCCTTAGTTCCAATTCACATACATTAGAAATGTGCATAGCCTTTTTCGATTTCAGTGAACCAAGACTTCGGCTATAGTGAACTTAAAACAGTCTGGACGGCAGAAGTGATGCTGGATTCCTACGAAGAATGTCTCATTTGAGTTCAAGTAGAGAGAAAGAGATTATCAAGCACCTGTTCCGAAGTACAGGTGAATTGCCAGTGTCTGGGCTAACATACTTATGCTAAAGAATGGGGGGAGGGGGGGTCATAATTTTATTATTTGCTGTAATGCATTCTAATCTTTAAAAACATTCACTAACAAAAGCAGGTTACTTTTGAAAGTGAACCAAAAGAGGAAAATTCCCTCTTCACCTTGGACGATTTCATTTTCCTTTTCCAATGCAATATCACAGGTTAAAAGCAACAGTACCTTACGCCAACTGAATGGAATTTACATTATTTTCGTAAATGGGATTAATTATGTTTGCTTTACTTAAAAAAGTATTTCTACAACCATAAATACAATCAATTATGTTTGATTTACTTAATAAAGATTCAGTATTTGTATAAAATACTATTTTCTAGTTTTGAATTAAGTTTTATTCTTCAACATAGGGAAACATCGGTTTTAGAGAACTTCAGATATAGTGAACGAAATTCGTCGGTCTCGAGAGCCGACACTCGTCTTGCCGATTTACTATAACTGGAGTTTCCTGTAAATAGAAACTTATCAGAATGGAATCGATCATCGAGCCTTCGCAGTTAGCATGGCTTGATAACAAAAACAGAAGAGAGAAAAATATAAAGCTTGAGAAGGGGGGGGGGGAAGAAAGAAAAGAGCGGCTCCGGAGAAGTCAAGACTCAACATATTTCTCTTCAGCTGGCACTAATTACAAATTTGGCATGGATTGCACTGGATAATTGTTTGATTTAGGCTTTAGGTGATGTGCAATGAATCGTGGTGCTCTTTTTTTTTTTTTTAAATCTTTAAAAGAAGGTAGTTTAAAAACTTTTATGGAATAAATCAATTTTAAATTTCTGTAAAAATATATGCTTTTTCTGTAGTCCTTAGTAAACCAAATTTTCAAACAACAAAAAAAGAAAAAAAAAATCTAAAATTCTCCCAGATTTTATTTACGCACTCGGCTGGAAGAATTTGAATTTTTTTTAAAAATCTATTCAATCAATTCTGCCATATAGAGGAAAATGATAACTGTAAGTGCTCATATAGACTCCTGTTCGCATCATTTTATTGCTGAAAATTGCATCCATTGTTGTTTCGCCCCTAGGAGTGAAATGTTTTGGATGAGTGCGTATTGGAAAAGCCAAAGTATCCATTTCAGTTATGAAATTGGATCCTTGATCGGAATTTAATTCTATGTTAAAATTTCCTAATAAAACAGTCTTACAATCATCCTCCTTCAGTAGCGTTTTGAAAAGAGCATCTAGTTTATGTTCATAAGGAATTCGAGGACTAGCGTATGTAACTGCGAATTTCATGTTATCTTGAATATACGCAATGACCATTTGAACACCATGGATCTGGCTCGTGTAGGCACGGGTAAAGTCTTTCATATTCTTTTTATAAAGTGATTTTTATAAAATTTTCCTCTATAAAAGTCATAACTCCAGATGGCTTTCTGTTTTGGAAACCACTGTCTATCCGTTCGACCAAAGTGAATCCTAGTATTTGAAAATCATCTGAAGGGATAGTTCATGTTTCCGTTAGCAATATCAAATCACTCTACAGAAAATATGAATCAAATGGAAAAGTGACCACGGCGCACCGCGTAGACAAAAGTCCCGTGCTTGACAGAAACAGCACCCAAGTGCTAAAAAAAAAAAACGTAGAAACTATGGATAAGCCGTAGAAGTTGTCATCTTTTTTATTTGAATGTGTTTGAGTTTGAATTGAGTGCATGACTTACTCATAAGAAATTAATTTAAAGTAATCAAATAAACTTCAGAAATGATATTTGTTGCATGTCAGGGATAACCAAAACAGTGATTAGCTTCAGAATGTTATGTCAGTTGAACTGTTGACAAATTATGTGATGTAAGAATGAATTATAAACTTTTTGTTAATTAACTATCTGGAATTCAACAGTTGGAAATTGGTTGTTTCTAATTCTAAGAAAAAATGTAGCTTGTTTATAGAATAAAGCATAAAACAAATGTTGATATGGCAGATCAAATCAATCATTTTAATTTGAATGTGCAAGTTAGTTAAATTAATCTTAAATCCAATCCTTTCATTATATTTTAAAATTACAACAACAACAAAATAAAAAAAAAATTTAAAAAAAAGATGATCAGATTTCTAAAAAATTTGCATGACTTCCCAGGAAACACACACAGGTTCTCTGAACGCCTATTAACGTTCAAAAAACGTCTTCTGAACATTAATAGACGTTCGGAGAACCTGTGTGTGTTTGCATGACTTATTTACGGTGTGTGTACACATACATTCACCTCACCTTCAAAATAAAGCAAGTTAGCTACATTTTAAAAAGATGTCAATTAAAAATAATTGAATTATTTTAAAAACCATTAATACTTGCCAACAAGAACAGGTGCTTTGACAGCTGATAATCCTCGAAGAAGCTGATAACCCATAGGTCCAACCACAACAGGTACTAATGTGCCACCTCCTGATTCATTGCTCATATTCTGCATGGCTTTCCCGACTCCCTCAATCCACATACGTCTTGAAATTTCATCTTTATACCAAGGCACCCTTATAAGCTCAGTTCTTTGCCATGACAGAACATTCACCAGCACAAGTTCTTCTTCCTCTCCACGACCTTCGGGCACACCTATAAAAGTAAAAAAAAATAATTAAAAACAAGTAGTAAATTTTTAGGGTTTCAAAGACAGTGCACTAACATTACTGGTTAATATCAAAAGTTGAATCCTAGTTTAACTCCCCTTCTTCAATAATTTGGTGATAAACCTTTAAAAGAGACAACCTTTGTGTTCATGTGCTAATCCTTGAGATGAGTAGTCATTTTCCCCCCCTTTTTTTCAGTTTTATTTTTGTGTATACAGTATCTATTTTTGTATCATCATCATACTTAAATTCAAATTTTATTTTCTAAATTAGTGCTTTTCAAATTTCTAAGTTTGAATGTTCATCACTATTTTGTTTGGATTTTTTCCAAATGACATTGCAGCTCCCAGAAAAGCAACTCCAGTGAAAAATGGGGGGGGGGGGAAATCATTTTTTTTTTTAAATCGCACCAAGCAAGGAGGTAACACTAAAAATCAACCACAATAAACATTAAACTAATGATTTGGCTGATTTGGGTACATTTCTGTGAGCCAATTACAAAATTAAAAATGGATTTTTCCCCCAGTTTTTCAGTTAATTCAATTACTTTTAAATTAAAGTGCAAAAACTTCATTTAAAATAATACTCAGATAGCTTTCAAAAAACTACACTGTATCATAATCAAACCTTCCAGAAACAGTAATGGTAATAATCTGGAGATGGTTAGTTTAGGTGACTGATTTATATTTGCTCATTTGATAGATATATTTAAATTTGGGGACTGAAGTTTTTCAATAGTGAAATCTTCAATTACTTTAATACGACTACTTTTACCATTTAAGTTGCAAGAAATTTTAGGGCACTAAAATACCTCAAAATTTTCTTCCCTCTTTTCTAATCTGAGTCCCTGCATGAATTATCAGAGAGAGAAGATTTTTTTAATCCTTTTTCTGAAATAAAGGCAATAAAAGGAGATTATTTAGTATAACTATCGCTTCTCCCACAGAAAACAGTATAGTTATACTATAGAACACAGATAGTTAGAAGAAATAGAAAACATAGACTATAGAAAGACTATAGAAAACAGATAGTTATACTATCAAAGAATTTTTTAATAGCTAACAGTAATTCTAGAAAATTACAAATAAAAGAATTAACGAAAATGCTAAAACTAGACTATAGAAGACTATAGAAAACAGATAGTTATACTATCAAAGAATTTTTTAATAGCTAACAGTAATTCTAGAAAATTACAAATAAAAGAATTAACGAAAATGCTAAAACTAAACCCATAAAAAGATTGGACTATAAAAAGATTAGACAATACACACTAACTTAGTAAATATCAGAGCTGCAGTTAGTCACCTTTGCATCCATACTTTAAATCATTACAAGCACCGAAGTAAGATGACGAGATATACTACCATAAATATAATACCATAGACTTAAAACCATGATCCAAACGACCCACAAAACAAAAAAAAAAAAAAAAAAGCCATGCAAATGAAGCAATAGTGAAATTTCCATTTTAACAGTAGTAACCATAGTTACTACTATAACTGAAATTAATAACAATTAAGTCTCATCATATTTATGCTTACTTAACCTGTGAGATTACAAATGTTTGATTAAGAAATGTATTCAAACCATACTTGAAGTCAATAGAAAATAATTTGAAATAATTAAATTCTTCACCTAAATTTTCATTTCTAGACTTAGAGTCAAACAATTGGTGCACAGTGTATTTCAAAATGCACAAATTACTTACCAAACAATCGTCTGACAGCAGTATCCATCAATCCTGCAGCACCTTTCAACACTTCTTTATAGTAAAAGCAGGCTTCCTTATGTACATCTTCTATTGAGGACCCGGGCAAAACATCGTGGAACTGATTTAGCAGCATTATCTTCCACAACCGTTCCAGCTCTAGTTCAGGATAGGCCTTCTTGTCTTCATCGCGACACGCAGCCAACAAAACGCTATGTAATAATTCTGTATCTCTCAGAATAATCTCACATTGGCGGTTCAGAAATTTCATTTTTGCCTGAGTTGTATAGGTGCCATTGTGAAGCTCCAGATATAACTCGCCAGACCACTTACACAAATTTTTTATATGCTTCTCCTCAATTAATGAGAAGAATTGGTCTGGAATTCCATGATGGACTCTAAAATCATAACATTGGAATATTAAATGGAAAAAAATTTATATAAAAAAATATTGCACAGAACTCATAAAAAGTGTGAAAAAATTATTTAATATTCTATAAATTATTGAATGTTAATTTATTTAATATTTTCTAAGCCATTAGAAGGCAAATTGTCATCAATTTAGGCATATTAGAAATTTCAACTTTAAAATTATCAACACTCAACCATATTACATAATTATTTTTGTCTGAAATATTAAGTAGGAGCTCAATAATGTTTCGAAGGGTTATAAAGCAATATCTCTTTATCGCAGGAGAAGTAAAAAATTAACCAAGGTAAATACAAGTAATGTAAATACATCAGCAGGAATGCTCAGAGCAAAAAACAATGTTAAAAGGTTTCTCTCTATTCTAAAAAAAGTAAAGGCCACTGTCGCTGCTGGCGCTGTCAAAGCTTGTTGGCCTATCGCCTCTTACACCGTGGGGATTTGAGTTTCGACTAAGGTGCCCACAGATTCGAAAAATTCCGAGGAACCTGCTAAGCTGACTTAAATTTCGAAAATCGAATTATTTTAGAAGATATTAATAAAAAACTGAAAAAATAAACAGAATGGTTGCCAGATTTGGCATAAAATCATTCATTCCTTTGCAACAAAGCGTTTTCAAGTATCTAGAATCGCGTGAAATTGTCAAACATGAGTTAGAATTACGCCCATTTTCGACAAAATAAAAACTATATGAAATAAGTAACTCAAAATGTGTTACACAAAGTTGACAATTTTCAAATAGTAAGTTCGCTTAGACAACAGGAGTTTAGAATTAGTGATTATTTGTTTATCCAAAACAGAATAACTAATATCTTGAAAATGAAAAATAATTAAAATGCAGATTATTTTAAAGCCGGTTCGGTCCGGCTGGATTATTTGCTACCAGTAGAAATATTTGGCGGCGTTAACTATGCCATTATAGCAGTTATAGTACACTTTGGATATTTGCTAGCGGGACGAGATGGTATAATTTGTGGTGCTAAGTACACCAATCTGCAAACGATTATGTAAATGAAAATATGGATAACGGTTTTCCAGTAACCTTAAATGAACAGTAATTATAGGTTGTGAGCATGTGTATATCGCCAAATAATGAAAAGTCGCCATTGATGGCAAGCTATCCTATCTGTTCCATAGCTTTTATTAACTTTACATGTACGCAAGTCAGCAAATACGCAAGGTGTCCAATAGGTTTTACATTATTAAAAATACAGCTGAAACAGATGTTCTGATTTTATTACGCTTTAGCTCCTAATTAATATAACTTTTGAATGGCAACATTAAATATCATTGTGTTTCTGAGGAGTGCAAATAATTTTTCCAGTGGGTGGAGTATAGCTCAGGACCCGTACAACACGGATTCCCATAACAAAATATCTTCCGTGTTATGAGAGGGAAGGGAGGGGGTCTACTGTAGTGTGAAGTTTAAATTTTTATGTACCAATGAACATGCAAGAACCAAGCAATGTGTAGCTCAGTAACATTCTATCTGATCCAATCTTCGGGTTTTGTCTGTTTTGTAATTATGTCTTTTTTACGAATAAGCCTTATTAGGGGCCAAATGCCTCATACGAAAAGCAAGCTTAGCGAGTCTGGGGGCCTTGCCCCTAGTAAAATAAAAAAGAACTTTGAAAATAACACAAATATGTATAAAATTAAACATTACAGATTGTTTTGGGTAAACAGTCTGTACTTTTTTATAAATATTTTTGTAACTTTCAAAGTTCTTTTTTAGTTTTAGTATCAAGGACGGATTAAAGGTGGGATGAAGGGGGCAACTGCCCCTCGGGAGAAAAAAGAAATTAATGTAAAAGATCCTATTTTACTTCCATAAAATTTATGCATATGTGAATCTTCCAACTAACTGCCCTAACCCACAAAATTGCATTAATTCGTCTGTTTAATGTAAGTACCATTAGTGCTTATTACTTTTGATAAAGGCTTTAAGAGGTATTATTTAATTATTATTAGCAGTAGTAGTTCCTCATTATGACATAGCTGTCATAAAAATATCTTTTCTCAAGAGCATAGTCAAAAAAATTTCAAGAGAAAGCAAAAACAGAATAAGAATTCCAAGCACCCACAAAAGTTTTTATGTATCCACAAAATTGAATTAATTTGTTGCTGTTTAATGTAAGTACCATGATTGCTTATTACTTTTGATAAAGGCTTTTAAGAGGTATTACTTAATTATAATTAATAGTAGTAGTTCATGGTTATGACATAGCTGTCATAAAAATATCTTTTTTCAAGAGCATAGTCAAAAAATTTTCAATTGAAAACAGAAACAAAATAAGCATTTCAAGATGTAGTTAAAATATAAAATTTGTGTTTTTACAAGATTATCTGGAAACTTACTTTGGTAATCCATCAACATTATTTAGTCTGTCGATTCTCTCTAACATATCTTCAGTAGGACCTCCTCCTCCATCTCCATGGCCATACAACATCATACTGCAAGACACACGTCCTTTATCTTGAAGATTTTCAACATTTTTGACAACCTGGAAAAGTTAAAGCAGTCTGCTTTAAAGACATAAATACTACAAAAACTCAAATTAGATTAAAGAAGAACCGTAAATCCTGTTAAACACATTTTTTATGCAGAATTTCAATACAAATGTATTGTTTATATACACATTTCAGCATAGCAAATAATCACAACCAATTTATCATTCAAGAATTTATTGAAATGCCACACACAAAAGTATAATTAATAGGAATTGTTTTGTGTGTCTTCAAAAAAAGTTACAAATACTTTGGTGTCAATAAAAATATTTTTGTAATACATATCAATAACATTTAAATTTTGTGACAATCCAAGCACATTCAGATAATTATCACAAGACAAGCCAACAAATTGAAAATACAAACCCTCATCTGTAATCTTAGAAGGATTTTCTTTTCTTTTTTTCAAGGGCTGGCACTTTAGTATTACTAAGGCCAGAAGTACTGGCCATTTTATCATGCACCCAGTAGGTGGCTAACATTACCCAGTATGAAGGGACGCACAAGTTAACACTGAAGCCCAAGCCAGGAATCAAAGCTAGACCCAAAGTGTGATAGAATGATACATTAGCCACTACACCATCTGGGGGGCTATTCTTAGAAAATGTCAACTAAATTAGCTTTTTTTTTTTTTTTTACTGAACAATGCCGTTAAAACACATTTAAATAATTACTGCCAGCGATCCTAAAGTCTCAAGTAATTCCTTTGTTAGTTTGTTTTGTCTCATATTCATAGCTTCTCATAGCGTTTTGTCAAAATTATAAAGTACCTTACGTAAATCTTTTGTGTCAACATAAAAGAGTTGTTAATGTTATACAGTGAAACCTATTAAGTTGACCACCCAGTGGTTCCATGTTTTCGTGGTCAACTTATCAAGGGTACAATAGTTACTTTTTGAGTTTTGAATTTTATCATTTGTATACTCATACATTAAATAATACATGTAGTATATTACAAAATTATATAAAATATGAAATCAAAATGATACACAATAGGAATAATATTACTTATTAGGGTTTAACATTAATTATACATACATATTACTGTATTGCATATCAATTATTGGAAATTGTCATAGTACTTATAGTTATTATGTGCACTACATACAGCAGTAAGTCGAACAGAAACAAGTTTGTTATTATTAAACACAATTTATTACTCTATTAATACATTCTGCAAAGTGTACATATGTAGAAAGGGTTTTGTACTTCTGACATACCTACTACTACACATACTAATGCAGTTACAAAAAATATTTTTACTTTTACATACAGAATAAAGATGATACACTAAGAATCTAGACTGAAATAGTCATTAATCTTGTTTAGTTGAAAAAGTTTTATGGACTTCAGACGTATAAATATATATATACAGTCAACTCCGGTTATAGTGAACCTCTGTACCATGAATTTCGTCCACTATATACAAAGTTCACTAAAATCGAAGTGTCCCTATGGTGAAAAGAGGTACTGTATATGAAGGGACATATACAGTATCTCTACATGAGTACCGATTCACTGTATGTGAATCAGTACTCATGGTTTGCGTTCACTATATCCGGAGTTGACTGAATATATAAATTATTAGAAGAAAGACAAAGAAAAAATTCTCGAAGTCTCAACTTACAAAGGTTTTGAGCAAATTCTACTTTTTTACTACAAAGCTTTACAAAGCTACTACAAAGCTTTTGGACAAATTCTATCTAATTACTTGGTCAACATACAAGTTAGACAGGAGGTCAACTTATAAAGGGTACACTCAATGTTAAAGTAACTAAGCCATTCCATTCTTGGTGAATTAGGTGAACTTAGATAGGTGGTCAACTTCACAAGTTTCACTGTATCTTTATTTTCAAAGCTTCACTGTTATAAACCTGCCTAAGAAATACCAAATCTACTTTGAAGTAGTATATTGTCCTTAAAACTTACCTGCAGGCAATTACTGAATGCACTGATATATATTATAATTACATAGTATGTCTCGGTAAAGGAGCTATCATTGTTATATAAATCTTTTCTGGTATTAGTTCAAAAAAATCATATGATTTTGGTACATAAATATGAATAAACTAGAGTCAATGACTTGAAAATTCACAAGATGTCTCATTACAAGCTTTATTGCGCATTATAATAAAGAATAAACATGTAACAAAACTTTTTTTTTCAATTATCAAAAATCTATGAGTTTTAAAATATGTCCTTTTTGACAAATTTTGCTGAGCAATTCCTGTTTAAGAATTTTTTCTAAAAGTTTGATAAAGGGCAGGTTTTATTTAAATATGTTACAGCATACAGTGCAGCTCATGAAAAATCATCTTAATTTTTGTGAGTTCCTGGCACAATTTTATTAACTTTTTTTGTTTGCAGCATTTCAAATACATCAGCCTCACTTATATCATGAATATATAGTTGAATTGAAATCATAATCACTACTAATCACAGATTCATGGGTATAAGATCATTAAAAAGTATTTGATATCAATTAACTTACTTCTTCAACTGATGCTGTGGATGTGTATGTTTTTCCAGGTGGAAAATGCACTAAAACTGATGAACCATCAATTCCTTCCCACAGAAAATTGTCATGTGGAAATGTATTGACTAAACTCCAACTCAATTTAGTAGTAAGAAATCTCTCTATGCCACAAATCCTAAATAAATAGTGAAATAAATAAAACTTAGATGTCTTTACAAGCTATAAAGAATATGCAAAAAGATCTTCAATATGCAGTAAGGCAACACTGAACTCGTTGAATATACTATGAGTGTTCTAATCTGTATGATCAACAGAGCTAGCTTTTACATTTTATGGTTACCCTGTAGACAAAATAATTATTTTTCTAATTTTTAAAATAAAGACATATCTTTCAAAAATCACTTACTAAACCTGATCTAGTTAAAATTTTTTATTTGGGAATACCATATTCCCCCGTACATGATATATATTTCGGTTACACACATAACCATCTTCAGTCGTTTCTGGATCTCTCACTAATGGCGGCTTCTTTTTATATCTCTTCGTTCTTCTTCTTGAAAGTTCGATGAATGACGTCATCCCATGATTGGTCGATTGTATGAAGCGCATCGTTGATGCTGCCATCTGTCGTCATTATTTCTAAGCTCTCACGAATGTAGGCATATATACTATTTTTAAAGTTGGCTATTTTTTTAATATTTTTAAAATCAATGGTAATGGGCTCTTTCAAAGCAAGACGGGCCAGAACGGTACTTTGTTTCTGGAGGTTAATGTCTTTAAAATGTTCGTTTTTTCGCTCTTTAATTTTCCTTTTTGTAATGCCGATGTAGCAATTTTCTTTATTAGTATCGTTTGACATAAAATTAATTTTATAGATCCCTGCGGTTTCGATGGGGTTGATTGGGTCTTTTTCCGATCTAATGCACTGAAAGATTGTAATTTAAAATTTACTATATTTTAAATTTACTATACTGATTTAAAATTTACTATATTAGTATTACAAGTAGGTACTACTTGTAATACTTGTAATACTAATATAGTAAATTTTAAATCTAAAACCCCTTTCAACTATAAAATTGCTGCTATTCGTTCCTATATCGACCGCGCTTTCAAAGTGTGTTCTAACAACAACCTCCTTCAAAAAGAAATTGCTTTCATAAAGAAACAATGTCAAGACGCCCACTACCCTCGAGAAATTTTCGACAAAGTTTTCAAAGCTAGGCAACGTAAATTAAATGTTATAGACAACCGTCAAAAAGATAAATCACGTTTTACTACCGCTATCCCCTTTAGCCGAGGGATAGCCAATAAACTTTCTAATATCGCCAGTAAAAAGAACTTCCGTATTCCAATTAAACCTAATAAAACAATCTTTCAGCGCATTAGACCGGAAAAAGACCCAATCAACCCCATCGAAACCGCAGGGATCTATAAAATTAATTTTATGTCAAACGATACTAATAAAGAAAATTGCTACATCGGCGTTACAAAAAGGAAAATTAAAGAGCGAAAAAACGAACATTTTAAAGACATTAACCTCCAGAAACAAAGTACCGCTCTGGCCCGTCTTGCTTTGAAAGAGCCCATTACCATTGATTTTAAAAATATTAAAAAAATAGCCAACTTTAAAAATAGTATATATGCCTACATTCGTGAGAGCTTAGAAATAATGACGACAGATGGCAGCATCAACGATGCGCTTCATACAATCGACCAATCATGGGATGACGTCATTCATCGAACTTTAAAGAAGAAGAACGAAGAGATATAAAAAGAAGCCGCCATTAGTGAGAGATCCAGAAACGACTGAAGATGGTTATGTGTGTAACCGAAATATATATCATGTACGGGGGAATAAGGTATTCCCAAATAAAAAATTTTAACTAATTAATCCGCCGTATTAAATAATGTTTTATATGTTTTTATTAAACCTGATCTGTTTTAAAACACAATATCAATTAACAATACATATATATATATTTATTTTGGAGCAGAAGATTTTGATTAAAAATCTCTGATTGTGATATTGTGCACAAATTGGATAAAATTGCATATGTATACATAATTTTTAAATGAACTTTAAACTACCTGCTCTCAATCAAGAACAAGTATTAAATACTAAGTTAATATTCACAGCACAGTTAGTACTGCATAAAGTAAGATTGTTACACATACACATTGTAAGACATTATTGGTTTTTCACTGGTGTTATTGTGTTACTTGTTATTGTAACCAAGACATTGTGTTCTTGTAGATTTATCAAATTATTTCCAAAATAGTTACAAATTTAGTAATTGTACTTTTTTAAATTCTTAATTCAGTGGCAAAGAACTTTTCATTTTTTGCAGTTCCATTGAAATTTAGGTACATAACACAAAAAAATTACAAGCCAATAAATTAACAGTGTATAGCTTTTCATGCTGATACAAAAGAAGTAACTCTATCTTAATTACAAAAACTAGTTTCTTTTTTATTATTTAAATATTTTCTGAGCAAAATCATACTAATTAACAATAAATCACATTAATATAAAGTACTCTAAAAAAACTGTTTATATTAAATGCATGAAGATTTAACTGTTTTAAAAAATACATATTTCCATACACTCCTTTACTTAAAATTTATTTCAAGAGTTTCTAAAATATTAGGGCTAGTAAAAGTAGAAAAAATAAAAGAGTAAGACATATTTAAAAAAAAGATTACCTCATAATTTGAGGGATTTGGGCTGAATACCCAAAAGTATCAGGTAACCAAAACTCCTTACACCGCTTACAAAACTCTTGTTGGAAAAAACGCTGGCCATAAAGAAATTGTCTGACAAAAGATTCACCACTGAAAAAAGAAACAAATATGAATAACTAGCAATAAACAATAAATTCGTGAAAAAAGCCCCTTAAAGTTTCAATATTAGTTTGTTTAATGTAAATGCATACACATTTAAATCAACAACATAAAATCAATGATGGATTAATTTTGGGAAATCTCTGCCTTTTAAAATTAGTTTATTGCACTCCAGTGATATTCAATCTATGAAAGACAACTTCAAAAGGGGTTGTGAAAAATTATCTCAAGGTCGCAAAATGAATTAAAATATTGTAAACAAATTTAACTGAATACAAACACATTATTTTCTAAAATTATTTTCACAAAATACTGTGTTTTAAAATGTGAAATTTCATTAAATGTTGATTTTTAAAACTCCTCAGATTATAGAAACAAAATCAAATACATATTTTATTTCCTTGTACTCTGTACAAAGAAGTTATGTGATCGCAAAAAATTTCAGTAGACAGATTTTGACAAAAAAAAAACAATCTTGACCACCACTAAATTTACTTTGCGATGCATTTCATTGTACCCATGTTCATATAAATGCATGTACAAGCTATTTTGACCAGTTTTTCACTGATGCCCGTATGTACATATGTACAGCTGCGGAAAAAAAAAAAGGCCCATTTGTAAATTTTTCGGCCGTCGTTCGTCGCACAGCAAAGTTAAAGATACCAATCGTTTACGATTGACGCACACTTTAATTTGCTATGCATAAAAATTGCATAATGGGACATCTACATATTAAAATTCGCACCAACTTTTTTTTTTCTCAATAGCAACCCCTAGATTTCACTTCATATTTCAGAAATTTAGCTCATTTTAACCCCGGACACCAATTTTCAATAAATTTGGACAGAAAATGAGTGAGTTATGAGCACCCAAAATCCCCCTCCCCCTATGTTAAAATATTTTTTCATACTTCAATTCATATCTCATATAATATTGGTGGTAAGAAGCTGATTTTTATTCACACTATTAGAACTAAACGGCCCAAACATAATTTAATGTTATTATGATTTTTAATAAATCATTAATATGAATTATTAATTATTAAATTAATATTTTAAAAAAATATGAATAGCGACCTAGCCAAATTTCGATGGAAATAGATGTAGAAATTAATATTACATGGCTGTGCAAAATTTCAAATTTTTACGTTCAGTAGTTTAATTTATATTAAATAAAATGTGTTATTTTCATGAGTTAAGGGACCATATATAAATGTATTAAGTGAAAATTTTTTGAAAATTGCATAAAATAAATGTAAATTAGATTTATTTTGTGCAAAAACACAGTAAAAGATACCAGTATTAAAAATATCAAATTTTGAAGCAAATAAATTAGAGGTTTTTACAGTTTGTTGGGGATTCTATAAAGCGTGTATTGTTGCGTCCGCTACCATATTCCCCCAAATAAAATATTTTCCAGCTATAGAATTAGATGCAGTAGATGTATGTCTTCTAATACAATGTCCTATTTATGAAAAACTAACATCCTCAACTTTCCAGGCATGAATGTGACCTTTTTTAATATCGGAAACATTAGGTCTTTGGAATTCCCCATACTTTATCAAACATTCAAAATCACGTTTTTCTGTAAAAAAATTTTCATCTAACTATAAATTAAAATACCGCCAAAAGTCTTAAGAATATTGCACATTGCAGGCGATAGTATTAAATGAAGAAAGTGAAATAACAAACACAGTGATAATATTGGGTCGGCAAAAAAGTAATTGTGTTTTTTACATGAAATTCAAACAAATAAATTTTCAATCATGAAACCATTCTTTAAGTTCGACCATAGCTGAGTCGAGCAATATTCATGCTTGTAGTCAGAAGAGCAGGGAGCAGCCTCTTAACTCCTGCCAACATTTCAGCTGTCTAAGAGAAACATCAAGGAAAACACTGAATAACAATTTCAAAATTACAAAGATTTTCAAAATCCTTAGCAGTCATTTGCATTTTTCCCTTAAATCATGTGTACGAACCAAGGAAGTTATGAACTTCCTGGTCATTTGGACCACAGACTAAATATTCTATTCTACCCTTGATATTCTCAGTACAAAAAAATTTAAGAGAGATGGGAACAATATTTTCCTTGGAAATAATATTAATTTCTTTTAATTCTCGCTAGCGAAATAAATGAAAGGCGAAAAGTTCGGAACCTACAAATAGCGTTTTTCAATTTGCAGAAAGTCCCTTAAAAATGCGTAAAAATGAATTCGCAATATCTCCGGAAATTATCGTAGAAAATTGGTGAAAATTTATATTTAGGGTAATTTGAAGGTTTTCTTTCGTTTAATAAAGTCAAAATAGGGGGTTGCCATTGAGAAAAACGAAGTTGATTCAGAATTAAATATGAAGACGGCCCCTTATGCAAATTAAATTAATAGTAAATTAAAGTACGCGTTATTTGCAACCGAATGGTATATATAACTTTGCTATACGACGAACGATGGTGAAATAAAGAGCAAGTGGGCCTTTTTTTTTTTTCCGCATCTGTACAGTCAACTCCCTTTAATCTGCAAAAGTTTTGCCCAAAGATTACACAAATTATAGGATTTTGTAGATTATAGGTTATTTCTTTGTTGGCATCCAAATAATGAATACTTCACTGAAAAACATGGTCAACAGTATATGCTTTTCATATAATGATACAAATAAAACATAATTTAGTTAAAGTTATTTTGAAACAAAATTGAAAAAAAAAAAAAAAAAAAATCTTCACTTTATAAAGCTTTTTTTTTTTTCTAGAGTTACTACACTTGTGAATTGAACACTGCATTGCCATTTTGATCTAACAAGATACTGAGCAATCTTTTATGCTTGTAGAGTCAAGTTTGTTTCTGCCCATAACAATTATTTTACTAAGCAGATTCAAAATAATATTGAATATGGAAGGATCCCATGACTTTCTCTCTATCAATATTGTATGATACTGAATTTTCAAATAGTTATTTTAATTATGATTATAAATTAACTGATAGTATTTCAGAGAACTTCTTATTCTATAGTCATTTCACTTTCAACAAACTGAAAGCTTCCAATAATGTTTCCCTCCATGGAGAAAAATTGCAATATAAAAGTATTTTTTTACAACATAAATGAATGGTGGATTATAGCAATTTGCGGGTTATATAGTTCTGGGTTAGAGGGAGTGTACTGTATGTAACTCGCATATCTCAAAAACTATTGGTCATATAATGTTAAAACTTTATATTTAGAATTGCTGTAAAATCTAGTTGTGCACCTCCCTTTTGATCCCAATCAACTGTATAGTTTATTTATAGGGCCACCCAAAAGATTTTAAATACATTACACTCTATAGGCAGAAATTTATAAAAGCATATTTTAGAAATATTATGCTATTTCAAACGACCCAGAAGTCATACATGTTGTTAAGGATTATAAAATGCATCCCTCCATCAAAAGTAGTGTCTTTATCACTTTTAGTTCTTCTGTAGGAGCACTCAAAAGCATTTCAACACATTAAGGTCAATGACAGTTTTAGAGACATCCATCCATTTCAAGCACAATACCATCCCACCATGTAGTTAAGTAATGGTCAGACAACCGTCACGTGCCCCCTCAAAAATTATGCCAAAAGTCACTAAGCTTTTGACGGCTTTTGGTGTATGTGTATATGCATTTAACTCTCATATCTCAAAAACTATTAGTGGTAAAATGTTGAAATTTTATACAAGATTATTCTAACTTTTAGTTTTGCATCTCGATTTTTGGTTCCAATCTACGGGAGAGTTTATTTACAGCCCAAAAGAACTACAATACATTAATGTCTATGGACATCTTCAATATATTACATCTGTAGTCAGTCATTGTTTGGTCCATGGCCAAAATCTCACCATTTGTCTTCAACCTTCACGAGTTTTGCCAAAATATCACGTAATTTTGCACCAAAATAATTTTCTATTTTGCATAACTCTAAAACTTTTAACAATAAAATGTTAAAATTTTGTATTTAGAACTATTGTAACATATAACTGTGCATTTCTTTTTTGATTGCAATCGACTGGGTAATTAATTTACAGCGTCACCCAAATGACTTTAAATACATTAAGGTGTATGGATACATTCACTTCATTGAAAGTCTGTGGTCAATGACTACTTTGGCTATCTCCAAAATATCACAAACTATCTCAAGCTTGTTGGCTTCAGCGAAATATCAATAAATTAAGCATCAAAAACAAATCTTTCAAATTGAACCCAGCTTGGCGATATTGGAAATTTTTGGATTGAAATTGTTAAACCTTAGTATTATTACAGTATTTTATCTCTTTCAAGCAAAATAAGTTTAAATGAAGTGTGCCGAAAATATTTTTGATTTAGCAGATGTGCAAGGAAGTCATGTGGTGTCTACATCCGATTTTTTATTATTTACAATTAATTTAACATTTCGATTTCAGGTCAGCATGTTACTTTGATACATTAAATGTTTGCACTACCAAAAATGATTCAACACCACTATTATATTTTATTACATGAAGTTAAAATCTTGCAATGTTAAAAGAATGTCTTAAAATCTTTTAAGACATTCTATTCAATATGAGAGCATTACTACAGGCAGTCAAAAATATTGTCTATTATTTAGTTAAAAATTTTTGTAAGCAAAACATATAAAAAAAGGAGGAATAGCATAAAAAGGAAAGTTATGCTAGCCCATGCACAAGAATTTTAAGCTACAGTTTAATGAAATATCAACTTCTAATTAGTAAATATCAATACTTTTTCCTGAAGTACAATTACTCCAAAGCATTTTGTGAATGTAACAAAGAAAATGTTAGTTGTTCTTGAATTAAGAAAACCCTTTCTTTTTTAAAAGAAAAAAAGAGCAGTAAATACTAATAATGAGGTATCAAGAATGGCTTACCCAGGTAAGTTACCATCCATTTCTACCCATGTTCCTCCAACAGGAATAAATTGGCCTTTTGCAACAAAATACTTCACTTTTTCATACAAGGCTGGATAATTTTCTTTCACCCACATGAATTGTTGAGCCTAAAAATTGTTATGAATTTATAATTTTGAAATTGCAGAATGTATTCAATGAAAACAAAATTTACAATACTTCTTAAATTTTTTACAAGCTTTTCATTTCACAAACACGGAACACTTTAATTCATTTTTTTTAATAAATAAAATTTCAACAATATGTTACTGGTACATCAAACATATACCCATTTTAAGTAATTTCGAATCTTTGGTTACTTTAATTTTTTAAGAGTTGAAAGTTTTATAAATACATAAACACACATCAATAAAAATAATCACATGATGTATTTCAAGATTTTTTTATTATTTGCAATATTTTGATGACCCTTCCTATTCTCCAAAATTCCTGTGATGAATCTCAAATTTATATCATTCAGTATGTTTTGACGCGAGTTTAACCCTTTAAGGCGCAGTGATCCCGCTCTGGGAACACCAAACTCAGGCGTTTTGACTGTTGCCAGTCACGAAGAATAGATTGGATTTCGATAAAAATAGTTGCGGGTGACATAGCTCTACGAGAATTCTTTACTTTTTAGCCGTTATTTCCCGTAAAAGAATGGTCACGATCATTTTTAACAGCACTGACATCTGCTGAAAAATGGAAGAACGCGAGGACAGCTGGATAGATTGCCCAATGCTGGAAAAAGGGCAGCCGTTGCCATCGCTCGACTTAACTACCAGCAAGATGGCGGACGATGGAAACGTTCATCGCGTGCCACAGATCTAGAGACCTTTTTTGACGCAGCTGGCTGTGCGCGAGCACAGCCAGCTGTCGTCAAAAAAGGCTCTCTAGATCTGTGGCACGCGATGAATGTTTCCATCGTCCGCCATCTTGCTGGTAGTTAAGTCGAGCGATGGCAACGGCTGCCCTTTTTTCAGCATTGGGAAAGGGTTGCGCCTCAAAGGGTTAATATATTCCCCAGAAAATCTTCCATTTTTTCCCAAGCAAAATCAAACCCTATTTTAAACAATAGAGGGAATTTTACAAAAACAAACAGAGCAATACTTACTTGGGAGCACGCAAATTTAAAATTAGGATACCGCTCCATAAGCTGTACAACCGATGACCAACTTCTGGCACACTTTCGTACTGTCTCTTCGTAAGGCCATAACCATGCACAATCAATGTGACAGTTCCCGACAGCAATTATAGTATGCTGGCTTTCACCATTGCGCTGAGAGAAAAATTTTAAACTCAGTTCCTTAGCACTTGCATAGCTTTCCCTGGAGCTAGAGGATTTAAGAAAGAAAAAAAAAATGTATAGTACTCAAATCTTTAGCAGCAAATTATGCAGTGACAAAAGAAAACAGTTATTTATTATTATTATTATCTGCTTGAAACATGTGCAGGCAATCTTTCCTTCCTAGCGCAAAATTTCATTTGTGTAATAACATTCATACCTTAGTTATCTAGTTCCCCTTTCAAAATTTCAACTTAAAATTACTTTCCCAAGATCAAAAGACATATTTTCTCTTCACTTTTAGACTAAAGTACTTTCATAGTTTTTAGCACCTTAGACAAAGAGGATTTCTTTCATTAGCACCCAAAACAAAGAACCCCTTAAAAAGATCGCTCAATCACATAAAGTGATTGCTTTAATTGAAGTTTGTATACACAAAAACCATGGTAAAAATTGTTTTGAATGGAAAAACAAAATATATAGAAAATTATTATGAATACTAGCAGACCAACTACATAAAAGGGTATAATATATTACAATTATATTAAAAATTGTATTAATCAAAAACAGTGTACTTACAACTCCCTTGTTTGTATGATGTTTATCATTTCATTGGCTGTATACAAAGCATCATAACTACGAATATTTTCCATGGGTAAATGTTTAGCTATACCATACAAAACTTCCAAGTCCATAACTAAACTGTACACCTAAAAGTATTTAAGTAAATTATTAGTGTTAAAAATAAATTATAATGAACCTTAAAAATTTACAAGACCAGAAAAAAAAATTAATTCATAAAATGTTTGAAAATTTATACAGTACCCCAATAAGAAATTTCAATCAAAAAGATTTTTTTTTAGCCTGACAGATGTAGAGGAGGGGAGACATTGTTTTACTTTGAAAAATATTTTCTATTATTCTATATAGCAATTTCTGTCTTGAGAGTCATCTGCATATTAAAACAGCATTTAAAATTTGAAAGTTGAATAATGACACTATCTTTTGACTTGATATTTGATTCAGTATGCCCCCCCCCCAAAAAAAAAAATGTTGTATGAATTACAATGCATTGCAAAATGGCATTTTAGTATTTAATTTCTTTTTTCAAACTTAAATGCATAACTCAGAATATTTACTGTATTTCAGTACATTTAATTTTAAAAAAAAATATTCATAAAAATAATCACAAAAAGTTATTATAATCTTTTTTGTATAGTTCTCTCTCGGTTTTTTCAAATTAATTATGAGTTATTAAATTACATTTTAAAAAATCAGTAAATAGGAATATGCAAATTTGTTCCAAGATTTAATTAAAAGTTTATTATATATATATATATATATATATATATATATATATATATATATATATATATATATATCAGGGTTTTCCTTACAGAAAAAAACTGGGTGAGAATTTCTCACCCTTTCCCCCCAAACTGAGTGAGATTTTTATAAAATGGGTGAGAAATTTTTATTAATAGATTTGGGTTGGGTAAATACCCAAAATCAAGGTATTTTATGATTTTTAGTTATTTTTATTGAGTGTAACTGGACCTCCAAGTCTAAATCAAGCACATGTACATGCAATAAAAATAACCCAGTTTAAGATTCCCCCCCAGGATCAGAATGTTCCCAGGAATCCCCAGACCCCTTCTTTTTTTTCTTTCATAGACTTTAGTTCTTGAGAATCCACTTTTGCACTCAGTGTTCTTTATTATTATTTTTTTTTTTTTACTTTGAGAAACCGATTTGTAGGGTGCACAAATTTCTCGCAGTAATAATTTTTTTATGCGAGAAAAAGAAAAAAAAAATGAGAGATTCTCGCCCTCTAGTGATAACACTGTATATATATATATATATATATATATATTATATATTCAAAGATTTCCTTTCAAAACAAGCATTAAAACAAAGTACAATTAATAAGAGATTTTTTTTATATACACTCAACGAGACAATACAGCAAACAAAATATTAGTGGAAAGCTACAGGGTGCATAAGGAGAAAATGTAGCTACAAAATGTCAACTTACATCAATGATGAACAAAATAAAAAATACAAAAAAAATTGCATCTTACCTGGCGATCAAAACATGCAATATCAGCTACATCTAAAGTGAAATATCTTTTTTTGTCAGGTGGAGATATCATTGTGGGGGAGCCACTTCCCAGCAGAGTATTACAGGCCATTTCTATGTAATATGTTTGGCGAAGATCCTCCAGAGTTGCATTCTTTGAAACTATAAAGCTACAGTGATCTGATCCTGAAATGTAAATGTATAACTCAAGAAACACAACAGACATATGCAACATACGTATAAAGTGACATATTAAGAATAATTTCTAAAGTTATCAAAATTTATTCTTTTTATAATTTACTTAAATTCGATGTAACTAATTGTATTTTGAAAATAAAAACCAAGAAAGTAATTTGAAGATATAATAATAATAAAAGAATATTACAAGGAACAACTCCTACTTATGATAAAAATGTTTTGTGTTATTAATTTAGTTTCATTTTATTTATTATTTGAAAGCTTTGTACTTTGCTTATTTATTTTGTTACATAATCATTCCACAATTTACAAAAGATGGCATCAACAGTTTTTGCCAACATCTGCTTTTCTAGATGCAATTTTTTTCAACCCAAGACCTTTGTACTTTGGACCTTATTTCATAATTCAATAAAAAATCAACACTTATTTTTCAGGTTAAATTCACCGAATCATCAATTAAGTTATCTAGCTACATTTAAAATTTGATTAATCATAAATTTTCTATGTTCTTTTATTTTATTCTTACATTTTATAAATTCATTACACACATTTTGGACAAAGAGATCAATAAAATAAAACCTTATTTTAAATCAAGAAAAAACTTAACTTCCGGATTTTTTTCTACAAAGTGAACACACTAAAAAAATCGTTTTTACAATATTTGAACTTGCCGAAGTTTAAAAATTATTACGTTGCAGAGACTCAAAGCAATTTCAGTTTCTTGTACATGCTCACTAATGATAAATCTATCAGAGTTAAGCAACATTAAGAAAATATTCTTTATGCACTATATTAATTATTATGTCCTGCTTTAACAAAATTTTGCAAAACAATTCTAGAAATAAGAATTTTTTCTGAAAGTCTGACATGGTAGAGGCTTATTTAAAAGTGTGAGTAACATAGGTTATTAAAAAACAATATTAATTTTTTAAGCTCTGACATATTTTTTCTTTTCAAACTTTTTAAGAGACATCCACCCCCCCTCACAAACAATGGTACAAAATACTTTTTAAAGAATTACCCATAAAAAATGGCTTCTAGCCAATAAAGGAAATTTTATTTCAACAATAACAACAGAATATATAAAACAGAGAAAAATAATTTTAACAAACACCGAAAACTTAGCCATATTTTACGACATATGTAAAATTATCAGTACTTGTTTTTAGACTTGTGCTACAAAAAAAATTTTTGATTCCACTTGTACAATTAGTTTTGTAAACATCTGTCACTTTGTACCCTTGAAAGACCGTAGGTTCAATTACACACCAATATGTTCATTTTAATGCTCAGTATTTTAGCAGAGAAGCAAAACATTGATACAGCCTCTATTTGCTAACTTGCTTAATTTTCACAATAGATCAGTGAAGTTTTATATCTAGGCTAATTGATGTTCAGGAACATGATTAAGGAAATAAGAAATAATGATATGTGCTGGAAAGTACAGTTCCACTTTTAAGATTTTGATAATTAATGTACCTAAATGAAATATTCATCACTAGGGCACGGATTTATATGCACAAAAAACTAGAGAAATATGCACATAAATATGCATGAAAATAGGCATAAATATGCATGAAAATAGGCAAAAATATGCATAATAATATGCATAAACAAAATATGAAAAACTCAAATATCTGCTCAAAAATAATGGAATATCCATTAACATATGCAATAAACATATTTCCAAACAAGAAAAAAAAAAATGCATACCTACTATAAACTGTATCCAAAAAAAATAAGAATTATTTATTACATGCAATAACTACATATTGTTTCAAGGGTTCAAACACTGGATTCACGGATTGGATGGTTCAAGATTGGTGATTTTCACAGAAAATACTCTTTAAATACAGAAAAAGACATTTCTACATCACGTGACACAATCGGCGAGTATTTATAGCTTGATACATCTTTTATATTCAGTTCCTCAGAATTCGATAACTCTTCAAAGCAAGATTCTCCTTCAAAAATTGGCATAATGATCCTGAGCTCTTTAAAATCTGAATTTTTCCAGCCAGGGTAAGAAAGTTTTTCTTCTATCAGATCCAGTTTTGATCCCAGTACATCTTCAAATTTTTTCTCCAGAGTATCTGTATATTGAACTGATTGGGGAAGTGTTAGTTTCTGAGATTCAAGAGCTAAAATTGTCTTGCGGTAAAACAGAGAAATCCGCCGATATTACCGCTATGTCATCTGTAGTAGATGATTGCATAAGTAGCTCTTGCGCAGTTTTTATCGACGCCGCTTCAGTTGGATCAAGATGGCTACAAACAAACCTTTTGATCAAATCGAAATTATCATAGTAAAGTACTGCTTGGATCCATGAACCCCATCTTGTGATTACAGGTTCTGGGGAATGGGTATATCAAGCGAGGTTTTGAAAGCCTGTGAAAGAGATGGAGCTTTCAGGGAAATTTTAGTTCAAGCAGGTTCAGGTTTGTATCAGCACCTACCGGAAAAGAGGGGAATTTGGAATTTTAGCTGGAAAAAAACAGAAAAGCCTATGAAAATAAATTTAATGAGCGTGCTTTTGTTTGCTAAATGCCAAAGAGTTAGATTTGTAAGCCAGTATATGCAGTTATATGCACAAAAGCCCAAAATATGCGTATATATGCGTGAAAGTCCAAAATATGCTGATGTATGCATTTATATGCAAATGCATATAAATACGGGCCCTATTCATCACTAAATGAAATATGCACTAATATTAAAAGTGAACCTATACATTTCATGCAACTTTTAGGTAAATTTCTTAAGCATAGGTCTACATGAAGGGGGAATTTCATAAGGGGGCTTTAAATTGTTATCTACTTAAGAAAAAAAAAATTCTGTTTTACATTTTTTTCTTGAATGTTTCATAACTTTTACAGGTTTACTATTTATAATCATGCATAACATAGCTTATAAAGAGACAATCTGAATTTTTTTAAGTCTCTATTACAGTTGAATTCTTTAAAAGTTGTTCAAAATATCTTTATTTCTTAAAAAAAAAACCTTAATGGAAAAATAACACCATCTTGTGTTACAGTAATTTTTTTTTTAATGTATTAGGATTTATATACCATTCAGGCCTTGGAGAGGTATGCCATCAGATGTCCAAACCATGCTTTCGCAACCGGAGGACCATCTCAAATGAACTTCTTTACCCAACCAACTTTCAGGAATGTCTATGCGAACCTGATAAAAAACAAATACATTTATATTGTAAAAGAAAATATTAAAAAGAAGTACTTCTGCAATCAGCATACTCAAGAGAAGGTGGACATTGAAAACATGCCAAAGATCATCAAAAATTCAAAATTAACCATAACTATAAATTAATGCAAAAATCAAGCATTTACACATGTAGTAGAGTAAAAATGACATTCAATAATAGGAATACAAAATAAAAGCACAGGGTTGCCACACAATTTCTGAAAAAAAATTCCCTGATTTTTCCAGGTTTTCCAGGCCATCATGTGATAAAAATCCAGACTATTTTTTATGTTTATGCCGTCTACTTTGCATATGCTCTTTAATATTTTTAGCTTCCCAAAGTAAGGTTAAGCACTGTTTGTTTATAAACACTGATTTTCCAGTCCAAATTATAGGTTTTCCAGGTATTGGGCCAAAATTTGCAATTTTCCTTCACTTCTCCCTAACTTTTTTTTTGCCAAAGTAAGTTCCCTGACTTTTCCAGGTATTCCCTGACCAGTGGCAAACCTGAAGCAATAACATTTTTTATAAAATGCTATGTCAACATTTAGACTGACAAAGAGGATTAAAGTGTACTATTATGGCATCAACCATCATCTATAAATAAGAAAGACAAATTTATGCGAGTTATAAATATACTAATGGGATAAGTTTGGTAATGATATTTGAAGCATTTCCATAAGAAGCATACCATGAAGCATATCCATTTGAAGCATACACATAATCCAAAACTGTCCACAAACTTATAATAGTCCATGATAACAGGATACGTTGTGAATTATATGAACATGCGTATATATGTACACACTCATATGCAATGCAGCTATCCATCTTTTAAAAAAAATCTTCACAAACCTCCTGATCACTCTAAAACTATCTGCAAGACCTTTGAATGTATCTGTACACAGAGTGTGTCTAGTCCATATTATCTCACTGTGGTTTAAAGTATTATAAAAATGAAGATAGGTCACTTTTCGAATTGACTGATATAAAGGCACTGTTGTAACTGAGGCAAGGCTAAGAAAACTTAAAAGCAGGGTTTAAGCTAGAGAGTAAAAATTCCTTTTGCAAAAATAGTGATGTATTAAAATTCTAAAATGGAAACTGCTTTTTTTTTCAACATTTATGAAAACAGACAACACCAATAACAAATATAATTTTGAAACAAATTATTAAATTTATTTACTTATTATAAAAATACTTGGTTTCAGAACACATATTCTTTTCTGTTGTTTTAAACTGGACTACATGCCAAAATTTAATTTTTTTTCCTTTCTTGGCCTACAGTTTTTATGAATAGGGTGTTGTTAACATGGCATAAATTAATTCTATTTTGAATGTCAGTTTTAGTTTTATAAAGGTTTAAAGCATTAAAACCTGTATTCATTTTAATCAAAGTAGCTATTTCTTTCACATTGTTAAGATTTTCTTTCACATTTTGCAAAATATGGAACCATAGCTTGATCTCTGACTAAAAAGCCTTCTCTAAAAAACATGTAGACCACTTTAGAAAAAATGCATTTGATTTCATACAAAGGTTTGTACCATTTCGGCCCATCATGGGCACCCATAAGGGAGGGGCAAAGTAGGGCACTTGCACCCCACCCCTAGAGTTTTTGGTTATTGTCTCATGATGTAAACAAATGGCAAAACCAGAACTAAATTTGTTAAAAGGTTGAAATTTACCCCCTCTAGAAAAAGTTTTTGGAGTTTGCCCCCCTCCCCCCCCCTAGAAAAATTCCTGTGGGTGCCCATGGGCACCCATATGATCATTAAAGGGGTGGCCATTCAAGGACCCTGGCCCCAGACAGATGTTGCATTTCAGTGCTGAACCACTTCTTCATTATAACAATATGTAAATCATAACAATAACATGGGAGATGAGGAGGGTGGTAGGCATGGGTGACTATGCTATCCATTAGATTTCTTCACCTTCCTTCCAGTATTGCCATTTGAGTAAAAGAAGTTAAACAGTAAACCAAATAAATATCAGCTAATGATGCTAATTATGATTTTTCTAAGTTTTTTTTTCTTTTTCCCCCTTTCTAGAATAACTTTAACAAAATAATTAATGGTAACTATACAGCGCATTAAAATATACTAAGATTAATTTTGACGAGTATAAAATAAAAACATTTCAGATATCTCTATAGCATAATATGTACAAATAATAAAATTTTAACATGCCACAAATAAACGAACCTTAAACCAATGGGTTGTCCAAGTAGGACCAAACGATGAACCAACTTTTGTAGGAGTAAAATTGCCAATTTCCATTGCTTCCTTAAAGGGGATTCTTCCATTTGAATCAAAATGCAACAGAGTTGGTAACCCTGTTTTCTGTGAATATAGTCTTCCATACAGATTAATATCAGTGAAATACTTGGGAGAAATAAATTTTTCAATACGCTCTAACGTTGTTCGTCTATTTTTTGTTAAGCTAGCCATTGGAATGATTTATTTTGTAAATACTGTAAGAATGTTACAAGATCGTCATGCATAAAAGTTTAATTTGCCGGCGGCAGTAGATACACAGCAGTGACGATAATTTTTTATCCTATTTAATTATTCACAATGATCGTTTAATAGGTACTATTTATTCTTTCAATTGATTTATACTTTCAATTTTCAAAGTGTAACTATGTCTAAATATCAACATTTTTCATGAAATAACAAATTTTGAGACGAACACCAGACCGATTTCACTATTAGTTATTTATAAGTTGTTGCCAAACGCGTAGTAAAGATTTTAGTTTTTGTTTTAGTTTTCAACATCATGCAGACCTGTTTTCACCTCCAAGGTTTTTGAGGCCTACGTTCGAGGCTAAAATTTGTCCCCAAAATGTAAAACAACAATTGGGGACAAAATCGTTTATGAAAGATAAACTGACCAGACTTTCGAACATAGAATCGGGGACATGCGGGGCCTTCGCTATTAGTAACGGGCCTGCGCGTGTATTTCAATGAGTCATCCAAAGAGGCCTACGGATGCTCGCGTCTTCCCGTATACATCAAGCAATTTTTAAGCTTTCCGATGCTTTGAAACGTTATTAAATGTAGTTTTAAGTAGTGATTGTGTTACTAATTCAAGTACGAACTCATTAACAGTTTCTTTACTATGATACACGCGGACATTAAAGTAAATAGATGCATGTAATTTGAAGGAAAAACAAAGTAGTGCTCACTCTCATGAAGCATTATTTTAGCTAGAATTTTAATATACATGAAAAAATTAAGCTGACTTTTAGTATACATTAAAGTAAACGAATATACAAATGATACTGACATTTTTATGCATTTCTTTATACTGAATGTTTAAGTTTCACATTTTCAAAGCAGTTACAACCATTATTACTTTTAAAATAAATTTAACTAGTAGTTATTAAATTTTCATTTATTAAATATTGTTCGGTTAATATATTAACAAAATATATGACGACGAGCTGAAATAGAATTTAAAATATTTGATATTTACAATTCACGTATACAAAATTTAAGCACTGATATACTATTTAATTTTTAATGTTTTGTAAGGTGTAGGTAGAAGAATGTTTGCTATAATTATAAGTACAACCTGTGCACTGCATGTCCTTGGTATTTACATGAAAAATAATGTAAATTAATTTAACGAGAAACATTTAGAATGAATTACAAAATAAAGGGTGTCCCATAAATAATAGTACAAACTTAAAGGGGAGATAAAATATTAGGTAACGAAAGTTTTCCGCCACCGCAAACATCGGAAGCACACAGTTCGCGTTAGAGTATTTGCTCATATTTTGTCAAATGATTTTTGGCATTTGAAAGAAAGAGACTTGCTTTATGACACTGTGTTGTGAAATCTGTAAAAAATATAGTTATCATTAAGAACAAGGTGTCTCAAATGGAACTATCACTCTAGAGGATTAGAACCATCATTTACTTCCAGTTCTGTTTCAAAAAGTCAGCTACAGAATATCAACGAATTATGAGTACAGCTTTTAGTACTATTCTTGTATCATGTGACACGGTACAGGTTTGGTACCGAAAGTTCAAAAACAGGTATCTAAGGAGTTAGAAGTTAGTTTTTCAGGCAGATATGGCGGAAAACTTTCGTTACAACCTGATATATCAAAAGGATTAAGAATAACGTAACAGTGTATGATAAAACACGTTTGTTAAGTTTTTATTTTGGTTAGTTCAAATGAGTTTATTTATCGAAAATTTTACCATTCGAAATGAAAATGATTTATAATTTTCAGTGTTAGTTCCATATATTTTTTCTTCTCCAAAGAAAAATAATAAATTTTAGAAAACCGTACTAGGAAATACCACTAATATTCCAACACCTCTTTTTTTAAGTTATTATTAACTGGCGATTGAAAACAAATGTTTTCGTCCCTGCATTGCTGTATATTAGGGTTGTAGCTTTAAAAAAAAAACTGCTCCACGGACTTTGAATACAAATTAAGATAAACTAACAGCTCTAGGACTTGAAAAATTTCAAGATCCCTTTTCACAAGTTGCGCTAAACACTGTAGTAAACTAAAAACAAACGATCCCTGAATTAATTACTTTTTATTATAGCCATTATCTAAATGGAACTTTGAATTTGAGTATAATGAACGCTTATACAAAATATTAACTTCAGTTAAAGTTTCTACATAAACATGTGCAAAAATTAATAACATATTTTACAGTACTTCTGCACTGAAACCAATATCACACATTTAGTGCATTTATAATAAATGATAAATGACATTTTCAACTGAAAGATTTAAACAGATAAGAATGTCTAACTAGTATTACAACGCACACGCTTATTTACTAGAATAATAAACTACCCAAGTTAAACAATTTCAGATTAAAATAATTTATAAATAACACATGAATATTAATTCACAAAACATGCTTTATATCCTATAAATTTGTAGAATTTCTAAATACAAGTGTACACTTACCTTTACATTCAGAACTTAAAGTTCGAATTCTATGATTGAATTCTTTGATTTATTTCCATAAAAAAAGCGCAATCTTCAAAAAATTATTACCTACATCTAAAACACTTTGTCATTAAGTCATTATGACAAAACTATAACAAAATTGTTTTTTAATTATAAAATAAATTAATGTTTATAATCCCAAATCGCATACAATCGAACAGCGCAAATGTAAATATTAGGCCTCAATGATTCAGTGATTTCTTCCGATGGCAACGAAGAAGCAGGCCCGGTTGCTAATAACGACGGCCCCGGGACATGTCGCTGATTTTGAAACAAAACTGGGGATATTTATAATTAATGAAAATAATTAACAGTAATTTAATTAAAAAACAATGCAATAATTAAAAATTGTCCCCAATTCCTGTTTTAGATTTTGGGGACAATTTGAAAATGGTCCTGAAATTGGGGACTGTCCACGAAAAATGGAACGTTTGATTGGGGCCTTCACTTTGCGACGGCCCCGGTTTCATCACCTAAATAAAATAGTCAATTCCGCCAAATTAAAAAAATCAGTCATGTTTTCTTCATTGATGAAAGGTTAACAATTCTTTAGTTAAATAATTAAATTGTTAATAATTCTTTTAGTTGAGTGAATAAACATTTATTTTAAAAGAGGATTGAATATATAAAATGTCCCCAATTTTTGTTTCAGAATTGGGGACAGTGGACATTTTGCATGGTGTCTGAGTTCGAGGCTAAAATTCGTTTGCTGGCGGTATTTACATCCGCCAGCTCCTATTGAAATGCATTCAGTATCCATTTTATAATTACTGTTTCTCATTATTAGAGCCGCTCGGAATGAGTTACCGTCTTTTTAATACTTAAATAGATGGTTTAGAAGACGATGATATCGCATTTCGCTTCAAAACTTTGTTAATAAAAAGAATATTAGTGTTCTAAAATTATTACGTTATTGCAAACACGTATAAATAATACATCATTGAGTTGATTTTCAGTTTTCTGAGTTTAAAATAGTACAAATATTCATTAAAAACCTCCCACACTTTTTAAAACTACGATCTTTTAAATTATTTTTAGTATTTAATTATTATTAACATTTTAAATAAAATCTCACAATCAAGATAAAATTCATTTATAAAAAGCTATTATTTGTTAATGACTAATATTCTAGCTTCTTTTGCAACTGCTATCTTTCTACTAGAAAGTGTCGAATAATCTCTTAGGTCCAAACGAGCTGAAACCGAAACTAATCATCACCATAAGATCGTGCACGTGGAGTATCAAATACCGCCAAGTGACGTCACGTGCAAAATGTCCATTTGTTTAACCGATGGACTGCTATGCAGCGCTATTGCGCTTTTGGAATGTACAACCTCCAAAAGAAGCATTCGAGCAAGAGAGAAATTTCCTACGTTGGTTTCGTATATTAAAAATTATTTATCATTGAATATGAGTTATAAATATGACATTCCATATTTCTATTAAGTTGTGCGTTTTTCAAAAACTCAATTATTTTTCGCAAATCTGAAATAGGAAATTTCTCTCTTGCTCGAATACTTTTATTGGAGGGTGTATGAGGATTTTGATGGATAACAGTCAAACGGTTAAAAATCTGCCGTTTTCTGAAAGAATCCGAGACCGAAAGAAGATTAATGAAAGGTTCGTTTTTGAAATAAGAATGTGAATATTTAAATACGACAGAAAAGTCTGTTAGGTGAAAAGACATACAACAAACGTAATGCTATATATTTTTTTTCTTTTGTTGACATTGACCGACTAACTCCTTGGAAATTGGAGTACACCCTCTCGAAAAAGTAATCTAGTATAAACAAAATTTTATATTTGAGCTTCGCAAATAATTAATAATAGTTTTGGGAAAATGCGCAAAACGACAGAAATTTGAAAAATAGTAAGTGTAAGCAAAATTCATATTTTATGATAAATAATTTTTAATATACGAAGACACGTAGGAAGCTTAAGGCTGGGATGCAGCCCTGGCATTTCTCGTAGATTAACACGCGATTTCATTTTTGCGTATATTGTTTTATACAAATTTAAATATAACTAATACTGCATGACTTCAAACATGTATACCCTCTCAAAAAAGTATTCAAGCGTATGTCAAATTTCCTATGTTAGTTTCATATTCAAAATGCCCTACTCCGTGAAAGTGAATCATGTATACATATAATAAAAGAGAGTGTCTGTGTGTTTGTCTGTCGCTCGCGTAGCGGACTAACTATCCGACCGAATTGCACCAAACTCTGCAAGCAAGTTCCCAAGCATCCCGGAGTTTGCACCTCGGGCGTAGTTTTTTAATTTTTGAATTATTTTTTATTTTATATTTTACGTTATTTTCGATCGTTTTCTGTCTTTGCCCTCCGAAAAAGAAGGCTTCCGGTCGTCCGAAAGAAAAAATAACTACACGATGGAAAGAGGAAAGAGTTTTCTTTTTAAAGAGACCTTCATTTTTGAATTAGATGCATTTCCCGATTTTTGATAAATAAAAATCGACAACCCTTTTCTACGGCAAATTCGGGTGAATTTCAGAACGAGGAGCGTATCTCAGCTTGCACCTAAAAAGCTATGGAATATTTCGACTAAAAAAATATATACTGTTACGGACAAACTGCTCAGCTTCCGTTTAAAAAAATCAAGCGTCTAGGATAATTTTTTGATAAGCTAAAAAATTAATTAGTAAAACCCGTACGAAAATAATTTGAAACTTCCGAAGACAGAAGAAGGGATTTTTCGGCTAGCGTCACGTGACATCAAAATGAAGAACCAGAGAGAGAATAAATCTTTTCTCCGGAAAATGTGTGGGTGGAGGTTCGAAAAAAAAAGATAAACACCCTTTGGTCGCAAAGCGGCCCGTGTGCCGTAGGTTGCTCATTTTGGTCGCGAAGCTGCCGCTAGCGGATCAGATAGTTGCCGAAGACGGCAGCTCACCGTAGAGCGTAAAAACGATCCGTAAGTCGCACAGACCGGTCGCAAAGCGCCCCAGGAACCGTAGATCACACATTTCGGTCTCGAAGCAGCTCGTTGGCAGACCGGATGGTCACCGAAGGTGGCTAGTGTCATATATAACGATAACTTCTTATATTTCGTTTTAATCATTTACGTCACCGTGCTGCATGTCTGCAACATACCAATTAAAGCTATTAGGTCGTAACGAAAGTTTCCTGCCACAGCATATATGATCTCAGCAAGCAGTTCGCTTTGGCGTGTTTCCTCATATTTTGTCAAACGATTTTTGCATTTGAAATTTACGTTTTAGGTCTCGCACCCCCCATATTTCTATGCCGAAGGCTATGAAAAACTACCAAAACGTTGGTAGAAAATCATAGATGTGGGTGGTGATTACTACCCGCATTAAAGGTATTCCTTTCAGGTTCTTTTTCTAACTTTGTTAGGAACTTTTTGTTGGCGGAAAACTCTCGTTACAACCTGATATATCAGTTAATCATAGCGTGTAAAAAAATATTTGATGACTGTTTTTCCTAGAATAACTTGAAAATGTAAAAAAAAAGTTTGTGGTAATTAATATATATTATAACACAAAACTCTTTGCCTTCAGCAGTCCCACTATTGATTACTGTAACACTGACAGTGTTTTCGTAGGTCAACTGTGCAAGAATGCTAATGAATGTTTAAAACATTCTCACATTAAGCTGTTCAAAAACACTTAGGTAGCACTTTGGTATGCTACACAACTTTACATACTTTGGTATACGATACAAAAGTAAAAACCAACCGTTTTATTGAACTCTATTACTGTAGGGTGAGCGTGACTTAGTTGTTGCTGGTTGCGGACTTTGAAAGAGCAAGGCGAGAGTTGGATGGGGTTAGTGCTCTCGCCCTCTGTCGCTGAAGGCAAGGAGGGAATGCGTGTTCGTTGTCCGGGTCATCAATGTAGGGAGAGCGTGTGGCGGGAGCTGGCTTTGAACCCGAGAAATCCGCGTGGTAGATTGAGGCGTTTTCCAGCCAGGCCAAAAGGTTGTATGCGCGGAGGCAATCTCGTGCTGCCACACTACAAATACATTTTGTTTTTACAAATACAATTTATTGTTCAATAAATTATAACAATTACAAAACTGGAAAATGGATTAATTTTCAGTAAGTTTATAATCTCTTTCAGCACATATCAGAAAACAATTTTTTTTTAATTTCAGTTGCTGAAACATAAAGGGTTAAGTAATCCTGTCTGTTGGGAAAAAGAAATTATCACTCGATACAGTGCGTTTTTAGCCATGCTTACTATATTTGCAAATAAATGAATTATGTATTAAACGGTATTCCACACTTAAAAAAAAGGTTGCTTGGGAGGGCAGTAACCTCTCTTGACTGGATTTATGTGGTACCATTGAACGCTAAAGGAGCGGTGAAAGCAAGATCTGTCTTGGCTCCAATGTCATTCCATGTTGAAGCGATATCTCTATGGGTGCCAGTAGAGGTGCAGGACTCTCATCTGAAATCGGTTCGAAATTATGAGACCACGCTTCTAAGTGGGTAACGTTGGTTACCAACTGGATGCCTCTATAATAAGTCGAACTTTTGATCTACAAGGCAAGTGTTCACCCTAGAAAAAAAAATGTTCAGATAGTCTCTTCTGTTGAAACTCTCGTGGGATACATTAACATAAAGCTGCGTATTGTTTAGTTAGTTGCAAGGACTATTAATTACACAAAAATAATTTTAATTTTCTTTCAATTTCACAAAATATTTATTTACACAGTATATTACGCATTAATCCATATAAATGTTCTAATACTACTATTGCAGAAAACTCTGCTTAGCTTTCGGGTTCTTAGCTTGACAGTCCAGTGTTTGTGGATAATTATAGTAATCAGTCAGTGGCTCGTCAGTCGTCAGGACGAAACTCAAATTTTATTGGTTCTAGAAATCCGACGAACAATCGTCCGTGCACAGTGCACAGAAATGAATAAGCAGTAGATCTAGGGATGGACGCGATACGACTTTTTTGCGAGACGAGACAGAGATTTACAGCTTTTTTGCGAGACGAGACACACATTTTTAACATTACGATATAGGGATTTTTGCGAGACGAGACGAAGCTTTTAGGCTATTTTGCGAGACGCGAGACGCTTATCTTTCGTCTCGCGTCCATCCCTAAGTAGCTCGATGTTTAATAGTCAACTTATCAAAGACGATGTATTTCGCATGCAATAAAATCCTTCCACTGTCTAAAGCTCTATGGAATTTCTCGAGAAGAACTGTAAGCTGCTGCCCAACATACAACAATGAGGAATTCACAAAGAACCTTCAAAAATAGGCTTCTCAAAATAAGCGAGAGTATCGCTCACAAAAGCGCACGCAATACAGAGCCTTCGGACGTTTTAAACGGCGAACTTTACGAGCATTCAAGCAAAAATGAACCAATAAATGACGTTTTGCCAATTATAGGTTCCACAAAATTTTCCGGAACGTCCTTTAACTCCCACAACATTCTGATTCGATGACATTTGGTCGCGCAAATTGATGGCTTTATACCAATGCCTGAAAGCATACATTACAGGTGCCATTAATAAAATCGCTCCAACTATCGCCAAGCTTGGCGACGTTTGGGCGAAATATTGCCAAATTTGGTGACAAAAGTTTTCAGGCAGGTTCAGCAACTGAAGTCAGCTAGGGATGATGTCGCCAATATTTAGCAAGAAACCTCCAACCAGTGACGCGTTTAAAAATAGACATTAGAGGCGGCCGCCTGAGTCCCCAAGATTACGAGGGGCTCCCAAATTGCAAATATCACACCAGGGGCGTAGCCAAGAAGGGGGGGTTAGGGAGGTCATAACCCTCCATGAGGAATTTTTTGCCATACAAAATGTATATTCTTCACTCCCTTATCACACACATGTATGCATATATGTGAGTTGCAGTAGTCGTAACCCACCCCCCTCCCCCCATGACACATTTCTGGCTACGCCCCTGACCCACACCTAAAAAAAACTGACTACGAATCAAGCTTAAAATTAGGAAAATTTGACCGCTGCTTTTTATTAATTTTCAATGGAAGTTATAACAGACAATATCAGAGTTAAGTTGGCTGTTGTTAACAACTGCATCTACGTTCAGAAATGTCATTCGTCAGTAGAGGTGGCCATATTCAGTCTTTACACTAAATTAATATGCAAAAAGATAGCGTTCTAAGTGGTATATAAAGATGTAAATGCTTAGGAGCGGACCTAAGGTACGAGGCGCCCCCCCTGGAAGCGTAAAAAAGGCACCCCGTTTTAAATTTTTTTCAAGCTTTTGAGATCGAAATGGTGCACTTTCGAAGACGGCGTCCAGATGCGTTGATTACCTTGCTTCGTGTTGGGCCGCCCCTGTAAATGCATTAAAAGTATAAGTAAAATTATCTTTCGTAACATTTAAAATATAAAATATCTCGCAATATTTAGCCAAGTGCAGGGGAGAACCAAAATTTATAAATTGGTACATCACGACATTTTAGTCGTACAAGCATTATTACTTTCCGAACATGTACCATGTAAGGAAAGTATTGTAATCATGAAAAAATTCGACTTCGAGATTTTGGTGTTTTTACACGTTTTGAGGGCTTCTGAATCCATTTATGCTATTTTTACGAGATGTATGTATGTATGTGTGTATGTGTGTGTGTGTATGTGTGTTTGTGTGTATGTGAGCGAACACGATAGCTCCTGAACGGAGCATTCGATTGAGCTCAAATTGGATATATATGTCATAAACCACCGTCGCAAGACCGGTATTGATTTTGGTGTGTATAGGACTTATAGTTTTTCTACAGGGCTACGACAAAGATTTCTTTTACATTATGGCCTATGGGGAGAATTTCTTGAAAGTGCGCTAGCGTTTAAACGGTAGATTCGATTGAGCTCAAATTGAGTATATATGTTATAAACCACCGTTGCAAGACCGGTATTGATTTTGGAGTGTATAGGACTTATAGTTTTTCTACAGGGCTACGACAAAGATTTCTTTTACATTATGGCCTATGGGGGGAATTTCTTGAAAGTGCGCTAGCGTTTAAACGGTATATTCGATTGAGCTCAAATTGGGTATACATGTTATAAACGACCGTTGCAAGACCGGTATTGATTTTGGTGTGTATAGGACTTATAGTTTTTCTACAGGGCTACGACAAAGATTTCTTTTACATTATGGCCTATGGGGGGAATTTCTTGAAAGTGCGCTAGCGTTTGAAGGATACATTCGATTGAGCTCAAATTCGGTATACATGTTATAAACCACCATCCTAAGACCGGTATTGATTTTGGTGTGTATAGGACTTATAGTTCTCCTACAGGGCTACGACAAAACTTTCTTTAATGTTATGGCATAATGGCATATGGGGAGAAATTCTTGAAAGTGCGCAAGCGTTTAAACGGTGCATTCGATTGAGTTTCAATTTGGTATATATGTTTGAATTATTCATCGATTAAAATTTATTTAAGTGCTTGGTAATGATCTTAATCGTAAGTGTTCGGAAAGTCGAGTGGAGTCACTCCAGATTTTTTTTTTTTATGCTAGTTTCCATATCTGTTGGGGAGTCGGGGGAGGGGTGGCCCAAAATTCGGAAGCTGCCTTTGGCCCCAACAATCATAAACGGGTCACTGCGCAGAACACTATAGGAACCCAAAGACTCCCTATGTTGCGCTCTAGTTAACCGATTTACAAGAAACAGAATGAAAATTTCGATTGCATCGGTCAACACGATTGTTGGGTCTGACTGCTACATGTTAAATTTTAGTTTCTCCTACGCCAAAACTAAGGAAAAAAATTTTTTTTAATTAAAGTTTGCTTTTGTAGAAGTTAAAGCAATTTTTCAATTTTTTGGTAAAAACCACTGATTTTTATATAAATTTTTTTTATAATTCCACTCTAAATTATGATCAGAAAAATTTTTGCTGGATATAAAAGTCTTTTTCATTTCAATATTTGTGATAAACAATACCCTATAAATGTAAAATAATGAGAAATTAATATCTAAAAGTGAATATTTTTCGTACTTCTTTTATTTTCGTATGAGCAAATAATAATACAAACAAATAATAATATTACAAATAATACTACAGAGTTACATATAATAATACAGTTTATTTTCGGGTTAATCAAAGAACTGCCATCTTTCGTTTATGAAATAAATTAAAATATACTTATCCACGTAAATCAGACAAAAGCAAACTTTAAGAACTAAAAATGAAAATTTAAGTGTGTTTCAATGTCTGGAATCAGAACTTAAGCTTGAGAACAGAAACCCCCCCCACCAAATTTTTTTGTTGTTGACCGGTGTTATTCTAAGCCAAGAATGTGAACTTTGGCCTAAATTAAATCTTCGAAGATCAGATCACTACAACATCGAAAACTGTACTTGTTACTTATGGTAAAACTACCCATTTTCGTTTCCTCCCGTTAAAAGTGCATTTAAATCCTCTGTGATTCAATCTAGTGGGGAAAAAAATCAAACTGTGAGGAACAATTTAGAATCGCACAAGTTGTGAATATGACGTAAGTAGATTGCGACACAACTTATAAATCTCACGCAATTTTTTATTTATGACGTCACGATAAGTAGTTGAGTCAATTGAGTTGATTTGGGTATATCACAGATTAGGGTCGTAACCAGAAAAAATTTTCAGGGAAAGTAGAAAATTTCGGAGGGGTTCCAAACTGTGTCAATGGCTGAATCCCCCCCTCCCTCCCTTTGGTACGGCCTGTCACACACAGTTACTTTTCAAACTTAAGACTACGTAGCATTTTTTTCTTTACGTAGGACCTTTATGGAAGTAACGTAATCCTAAGTTGAAAAACAAATTTTCTTGAGAAGGTTTTATACATTTTCTGCAACCAATCCTACTACGTAGTTACGTTGATCCCTGACTCGCTGATTCTATAACAACTCCGGGCGACCACTCCAAGATAAAACTTTTACCGCCATTACTCCAAAACGATTAAAAAGGTTAAGCACAAAAAGCCTAATATCATCTACGCCGTTTGTACAATCCGCTTGAAATTTTACATAATTATGTATAAAAATATAGAAAACAATCTAAGCTACTATAAAAATCTGAAAATCCATCCGATCCTTCAATTTTGAGCGATTTTTCGATATTTTCAGTTCTATTTTATTTCCGAGAGTAAAAAAAAAAAAAAAAAAAGTTGATCATTTGGGTGACAAAATTACGCACGGCAAATGACAATGACGTCATATTGAAGTCACTGTGTCATCAGGCTTTGAAGGGAAAGTTGCGATTCCAATTCGTTTTAAACAGTTTTTCCCGATAACATAATTGTATTTTTTTATTATTAAAATGATCGGATATAAGAGGGTCTGTTTAAAGACAAAACGAAATCGTTAAAATGCAAAAAGTCTCCCGAGCTATGAAATTCGATTTGGTTGTATCAGGTTGTAACGAAAGTTTTCCGCCAAATCTGCCTGAAAAAACTCACTTCTAACTCCTTAGATAACTGTTTATGAACTTTCGGTATCAAACCTGCACAGTGTCACATGATACAACAATAGTACTTAAAGCTGTACTCATAATTCGTTGATATTATGTAGCTGACTTTTTGCAACACAACTGGAAGTAAATGATGGTTCTAATCCTCTAGAGTGATAGTGTCATTTGAGACACCTTGTACTTAATGATAACTATATTTTTTACAGATTTCACACCATAGTGTTATAAAGTAAGTCTCTTTCTTCCAAATGCCAAAAATCGTTTGACAAAATATGAGCCAATACGCCAACGCGAACTGTGTGCTGACGATGTTTGAGGTGGCGGGAAACTTTCGTTACAACCTAATATAATAAAAATTGAGCATGAAGTTATTTATTTTAGGTGGAAGAAGATGAAATGTATTGATTGCAGACGTATTTTCGTCAAATATTTTTTTCTAGCACCCGTTGTAACTGCCTCCACAGCGGGCTTTGACTTCTTAGTTAAAGATATTTCCAAATTCCACATGGTACCAAAACAAAGCAAAACAAAAAAATCCATTCAATTTGCAGTTCTTCCCCGCATCTGTTCTCGAGTCCACGAGGGAAATTTCCTTTCAATAAATCTGCTGTATTCAAATTGAGCAAACAATTTGCAGACGGAAAAGTGACTTCGGAAACAGCATGTAGAAACTCCCCGCACTAAGTGACAAGTATCGAAACGTGAGCGAAATCTAATTTTTCCTGAGCACGTGCCTGGAGGCTTTAATCGTTAGATTTCATTTCAGTCAGTGACATAAAAGAGTGCCTGGATGCTCCTAGACATCGTAATAGAAATCTGGTAACAGATATATTCAAAGATGAATGATTTTTTTTTTTTTTTTTGTCTGGTTAATTTGTCAGCGCAATAGTGCAAGGAAAATGGACTCCAGCATTGTTCTTATCTTGGGTTTTGATAGTTATCTCCACCCCCCCTTTTTTTTTTGTTCGAACATTGTTTTAAACAATCTAATCCAATGTTCTTTCCAGATCACATGCACATGAACGTGACTTATTTCGCTGACTGGTTGAAGCAAACGTTCTAAAATTTTTTTGTGCACATCGGAACATATTGTTTTTCTTCGTTATTGTTGTTAAATGAAAGCTGAAATTGGTATTTCACTAGCCGAATAATTAAATTTTTCATTTTGTAGCATGAAAATTGGTTAACTGGAATGAGTTGTGTAAACTAGAAGAATGCTTTGTGTTATCATAGAAATGGGATTCAGCGGTGTCTTACGAATTATTGGTTATGCCGCGTAGCTGTCTTCAATTTTAAGGACTCGTTTTAGACGTCAAATTTGGACGATATTTCACCAAAAAGTCCCCAAGCTTTTAGCAACATCCGAAGCATTTTTATTAATGGTGACTGCAATGTTTGTTTCTCTGCATTAGTATTACGTAATTCTTATAGACAAAATATAGGAAGTGTCATCGGATTGATATATTGTAGTGATTAATAGCTACTTACACGGAGAGTTGTCCGCTGTCGTCAGCAGAGAAATGTTTATCCTGCTGCGAGCCAAAAGGCTCAGTGTCTTTGCATTGTGGGTGTGGCATTACAAGTAACGCTTTCTTGCCCGTTTTGAGAAACCTATTTTTGAAGGTTGTTTGTGATTTCTGTATTGTTGTACGCTGAGGAGCAGCTGAGAATCCTGCTCGAGAATTTCAGCTAGTCGAAGAATTTTATTCTATGCGAAATAGAGTATCTAAGGAGGCTTCTGTGATCAACTGACTGTTATATATCAAGTTACTGCTTGTTAATTCCTGTGAATTGTGTATCATAGCAGATTGTTCGATTGGAATTATATAAATCAGTATATAAGGATATTCTTAAATATCTTTAGTCACGCTTAATAGCTTTGCAGAATCTCTTTTTTAATACAATATTAGCAGAAAGTATAAATTTATAAACAACATCTTTATCTATTTTCATTGTTTTAATCCATTTATGCCTAGCGTCCCTTTTTTGGGACGGCTTTTTTGGCTATCAGTCGAAAACGTTATTCAGTTACGTACTATTTTTCCTAGCCTTTATTCACGAGTATTGAGCCTCAACTCCACAAAACATTTTAACATGACCAAGTAGGATGTTGATATTTCAGTTTTTATACATAATGATTTTAAAAGAAATCATCCCTTGTTAAAGAAGCTGACATCAGAAATTTATCTACACTCATGTCCATAAATTAAGGATAATGAAGTTCAGGCAAAGAAAGAGAAATAAGCAAAACAAATTTGACTTATTTGTAAAGTCTATTTATTAAACAAAAAGTAAAGAGCAAAAAAGATGCTATATGTTTGACATAATTAATAAAAATTGCAAGTTTTACTCCCTTGACCAAATTTCAAAAAAGAACCTATTTACAAAAAACAGTATAACATGGTTAGTAGGATGGTTAATACGGAGTATGTCTCCCGGACGATGCAATACAGGCCTGACAACGCCTAGGCATGCTGAGTATCAAATGATCAATCTGTTCTTGGGGAATATTACACCACTCATCAAGCAATGCACTCCGAAGTTCCGGTAGACAGGTGGGAGGGGGTTGACGGGCTGCAATTCGTCGGCCAAGCATATCCCACACATGATCTATTGGATTCAAGTCCGGTGAGTATGCTGGCCAATGCATACGGGTGATATCCTCCGATTGAAGGCATTCGTCTACAATGTTTGCACGGTGAGGACGGGTGTTGTCATCCATAAACACAAATTCAGCACCCATGGCGCCCCGAAACAAACGTACATGTTGTTCCAGAATGACATCCCGATAGATGTGGCCTGTCATCGTTACACTCTGAACATGCAGGTCAGTTCTGGAACCAAGAATAATTCCTCCCCAAACGAGCCATCCTGCACCATCGTAACGGTGTCTTTCAATGGTGTTCTCTTGGTGGTAACGGGTACCTGGCGCTCTCCAGATGAATGTCCGGCGAGAATCAGACTCCAAACTAAACCTGGACTCGTCGGAAAACATCACACAAGACCACTGTTGCGGTGTCTACAATGCATGCTCTCTACTCCAGGTTAATCGGAGGCGACAGTGAGTTGCGGTAAGTGGAACACATCTGACAGGCGTACGAGCATATAGACCAATGTGCCCTAAGCGTCTGTACACGGTCTGCCTTGAAACTGTCGTACCGGTAGCTGAAGAGAGCTGACGAGACAGGTCTGATGCTGTACTCCGTCTGTTTCTTTTGGCAGTAACTGCCAAATAGCGGTCCTCATTCGGCGTTGTAACTCGGGGACGACCTGTGCTGTAACGTCTACTCACATTACCATCATCTTGGAATCGTTGCCAAAGCCTGGAGATGACACTCTGGGCGATTCCAAGTTCCTCGGATACTTCCAGCTGGGTACGTCCACATTCCAGTCGTCCGATAATTCTGCCACGTAAAACATCATCCAAATGCCTCCTTTGTGCCATAACTATGCGGTTTTTGCACTGAAAGGCTTTCACAGCGCTTGTGAACAATTTTACTTCTTTGCCACCATTCCTTATATACCCCTCTCTTACACTCTCGTCAATGTGACGTACCATCCACGCCATCTGGTGGTTTCCTGTAATTTGCATATTCTTCTTCAAGATGTGTGTGATCATTCCACAGGTGAAATTTTTATTTTAGAGATCAATTTCTGTGTGATTCTGAATTATCCTTAATTTATGGACATGAGTGTATTATTGCTGGTATCAGCAAAAAACGAAGAAAATCGCAAAAATATCTGGACACAAGTGGATTAAATTTGACATTTCATAAAATTGTAACGCAAAAAGAAAAATACTTACTCGCTGCATAGAAACTTTTAATTTGCGAAAACTGTGATTTATGTGGGAGAGAAATCATTGAAATTTAGAATTCGCAGATTCTTTCAATTCAAAGAGTCAGCTGGACTAAATGATTGCTCATTGAATGAAAGCATTATTTTTATTGTATCTGCATCAAACATTTAAAACAACTATTTAGATATATTACAACATGACAGGAAATTTAAGACACCTAATTGATATTTATGCATTACTATACCTTAGCACGAATAATGGAAAAAGCGCACTCGCTTCATTCTTGGCTATCAAACTAATGCAACAATTGAATTAGGTAAAAATATTAAATATACCGGAAAGTAATGTTACTTTTAATTGTCTGTCAATATTTTGCTTAGCCAAAAAAAAACTGAAGCTGTAACACGAAATTTGATACGTGCGTGAGTTTTTTAGCCTTGGCTCTAAATTGGAGAGCATTTTCCAATATTAACTTATGAGGGGGGAAACGGGACCAAAACGTTCTTTCCACATATCCTGCGTGATCTGAAAGAAGAAAAAAGATATCCATTAAATTCTTACTATAATATCCAACACTCACGAATACCTAAAAATTGATCACAGAACATTTCGAATATAATCCTTCAAGGAGAGCAGACGTGAAAAAGGGGGAGGGTAGCTATTTTTCTGGTACTACGAAAAAAAAGTATTAAATTCTCGCTTTAAAATTTAACAAATATGAGTACTATGCTTAGGCACTTATCTTCTGCAATTCAATATTTGTTGAAAATTTATTTGTTTGTATCTTATGTAAACACTGGACATTATTTATATTAGGTTACACCTAATATTTATGCTTTATTATACCTTAACACGAACAATAGAAAAAACTCATTCTCTTCATTCTTGCATGTCAAAATATTATTAATAATAAATAAATAAATAAATGAAATAATAAAATTGGGTAAATATATATCATGCATTTAGAAATATTCAATGCCGCTCGTAGCAACAATTAAAGGAAAATCACAGGAAGGAAAAAAGAAAAAACACGCTGCAAAATTAGGCAGGACTCCTCGTTGATTTTTGTTTACATCGCGCCAGTGTAAAACAAATGAATGGAAACTGTTTGTTTAGTGAATGCTGACTGGATTTTCACTCGGATGCCCTTTAAAAGCCTGAAGGAACCAGAAGAGTAATTTTTTACCTTTAATGGGAAAAAAAAAAATAAAAAAAAAACATTAATTCAAGAAACATCGATTATAATGAAAAGACTAACAACCTTCAGTTTCCATAAACAATGAAATCTTGACAGTAGCAAAATGAAGGATAGTTCACTGTCTTTTATTTTGATAGTGGCAAGATTTCATATAATAAAAAAAATCAATTTCATCTATAAAAAAGACAATGACAATACATATAGATTCAATAAGATGATGTATATGGTAAGATTATTAATGGAATATTTTTTTCTATTACGTTTAGCAGAAAATTTAAATGATTAAAAAGAAAGAATTTTGTCGAAGTTATACAGGTAAGATTATTTATTTATTTTTCAAGGGCAGAGTTGAAGTGCTTAAAATTTCCCAGTACCATATTATCCACTGCAGATGCAACGATTTCTGTTGTTGTCGGGAAATTAATGACTCTTTGAGAGTTACGTATTAAATGATTTACATCTTCGCATGTCCCGCAGTGGCCTATCCGTTCTAAACTCCGTTCCCGTAATAAACACGGAAAGTGAAGCTGCACCAGGCTTGGCAAGTACTTGGGAGGGCGAACTCCTCTCTCGACTGGGCTGCCGTGGGACTGTGTACGCTAGTGGGAGCTGGTGCACGTAAAATCCGGAGTGGCTCCAACGTCCTCTGTGTACAAAAATACCTTTGGGGGGGTGCCGATTTCAGGTGGTTGGTCACTCATCTAGAATTGGTCCAGAATTAGGGGACCCAGAGAGAAGTCGGACTTCCTCCTACTGGGACTCATTAAAATGGAAGCCGTCCCCCTTCCGCCCACCTCCGTCCTATATGGAGAATCTGGCACCGCTCCGTGTTTGCAAAAGGGCATTAGAAACAACAATAACATCTTCACACAAACTGATGTCATTACAGTAAATCTTCTTTAATCCGGAGTTGCTGGGGGCTTTGCTGATTCCGGATCGCAGAAATTTTCGGATTATAGAAATCGTGTAATATGAATGATAAAAAAAATCTTAATAATCTGGTAAAATTATCAAATAAATAAATTAAAAATAAATTTTTAGAAAAGGGCTTGGGGTCTAGTAGGTCAAAATTAAACAAAATTTTGATGTTTCAAATACAAGTTCACCTCCGCTTCTCAGATGAATTTAGGGGGGCCAATTTTTTCTTGCATGTCAATCAGCAACTTTCGCGAATAGGTGCTCGCAACAACTTCGGCTATATGAAGCTATAGCTGAAGAAGATATAAATTGAGCATAAAACAAATACACAAATGAAATACATTATTTATTTAAACATATCTAATAAGTATTAAAACGCATTTTCTCTTGAATATCGATTGATTACTATTATTGTTATTTTAAGGCCCACGATTATTGCAGTTCCGCAGTCTGGAAGTCCGAATTTAAGAAGTTCTACAGTACATGTGCACTCTTTCAAGGCAGCCTGGCATAAATGTTCGATTTAATTTTATGCAGCCGTATGTTTCTAAAATACTGCTTGTATGCATAAGAGAAGACGAAAAAATCTTAGATGGAGCCGGTTTCTCAAATGTTCGATTTGTTGTTGTTGTTGTTGCTTATGTCCTCTGACAACCGCCAGATCCCCCAAATAGCGAGGCGTTGGGCAAAGGGGGGTGCCTTCCATTTTAAGTGGGCAGTAGTGGGAGGAAGTCAGACTTTAGCCCTGTCCCCTAATTTTGAATCCATTCCAATGGCGGGACTAACTCCCTGAAATCGGCAGCCCCCAGAGGTAGCGTTAAACCTGGAGGACATTGGAGCCATGACGGATATTACGTGCATCAGCTCCCATTAGCGTATACGGTCCCACAGCAGTCGAGTCGAGAGGGAGTTGACCCTCCCAAGCACTGGCTAAGCCGGATACTGCTTCACTTGTAGTCTTATGGGAACGGAGTTTAGCACCCAGACGACTGCGGGACTGTTCGATTTAAAAGATATCATTGAAACTATCATTGTTACCTATCTGATTCCTACTTTTTAGTAGCTATTTTCAGGGTGCCATTTCTAAATCGTTACAATGCAATGCTTTCCGTATATTTTGTCAATAGTCTAGCTGAATCGACATTTCTTTGCTGCGAAAGTAAACGTATAGAATTTTGAGGTTTGAAAATTCTCATAAGATATATCTTTATCATTTGATCGAATTAATAGTAGGAAAGTATCAAAATAAGCTATAACTCGAATACATTATTTTAAAATAAATTACGTATTGTCACATTCATTTAAATAACAGATTAAAAAAATTGCAACAGGTGACTAATTTGTCCAAAATTGCATCCATGTTGTTATTTCAAGTTGTAGATGTAATACTTTGAATTAATCGCTTTATATGTTTCATTTTTTAGAAATTTCAAATGGTAACATAAAGACTCATGGTACGTATACTACAGTTGATAACATCTCTATTTCAGTTTTACCCCAAAGGTTCTGACGTACGAATTCTTGCACATATCGGTGCAAACATTCCTATTCTTAAAAAAAGACATTAAATTACTTCAGAACGTTTTTTCCCCCTAGCACACTTTGACGTCATCATATGCACGTGACATGCTTTAACGAAAATTGCAGTAGAACGAAGGTAATTCCCCATACCTACTGCAATTTTTTCTAATGGGTATGCAAGAGCAGACGTTAATTTAAATATCTGAACTTCCGAATGTTTAATTAATCTTCTATAATTGTCGTTATTTAAACAGAAAGGTTACTGCTACACGAATGACCTCCAACGCTTAATTCAATTTTTTAATGGATTAAAATTAAGGTCACGGATAATTCGTAAGTGTGAGATATAGGTTAGTTCAGCAGTGATACTCAAAGTATTGTTGATTACAGAATTCTAGATTTATTTTACGATAAAAGTCCAAAATTTATACTTAAATTCTGACCGTTTCCACTTACTGTGAAGAGTAAATTAAGATTAGATTAGTGTGCTTAGTTTTGCTGATGGCAGGATTTCATATTTAAAAAAAAATCTGATGTGTACTGTGTATACCACATGAACTCCTTACACGTCCATTAAATCATAAATAATTTTTTGTGTGCTTCATCTAAATGTATTTGAAAGAACTACAATATTGCAATGATTTTAATATTTAGTAATTTCTAGAGAAATATTTGAGATATCGCCGATATGGGTTCAGTTTGAAAGATTTATTTTTGGCACTCAATTTGGCTATATTTGGTAAAAAGCCGTCAAGCTTGAGACAATTTGCGCGATTTTGGACATATTCGAAATAATGATTTACCAAAGACTTTTATTGAACTGAAGGTATCTACAGACTTAAATTTATTGAAAATCTTTTTGATGACCTAGTGAATAAATTGCCTTGTCGATTGCAAATCAAGAAAGTCATGCACAATTAGATGTTATAATAAATGTCAAATTCTACGGTTGAAAGTTTTAAAGTTATGCGAAATGCGTAATTACTCTTGGCGCCAAATTAGGCGACATTTTAGAAAAACTCGCCAAAGTTGATGACAGTTGGCGAGATTTAACGCATGGCTCAAACAATGACTGGCTGTGTAATGCTGAAGAAGTTCATTGACCTTAATGTACTGAAATTCTTTAGGGTGGCCCTTTAAATAAACTATCCAGTCGATTGGAATCAAAAAGGGAAGTGTTCAATTAGATTGTACAACAATTAAACTTTCAATATACTAAAACTAACAGTTTTTGATATATGTGAGTTATGTACATACGTATGTACAGATGTCTAGAGGAAACGAGTCAAAAGGACTTGTGGTTGGTCAAAATGGCCTGACAGTATAGATACAGAAGCGTAGCCGCAAAAAAAATTTTAGGGGGAGCGGGAGGTTAGGCAATGCCGTAGCGAAAAATCTTGAGGTCCAGAAATTGTACACTTGAAAAAAGCCCTTCTTAACAAAGCTTCAAAAGCCCTTCTTTAGAAACACTGAGGCCCCTTATCCAGGTCCATAATTACCACTGAATTTCCCGGGCAGTGCACCTGGGATCCGAGCTTAGGAGATAGCACACATGCCAGAAAAGTGGACCATAATTCGCTTAGCCCCTTTAACGCGCAGTGTTCCCGCTCTGGGAACACCAAACTCTGACGTTTTGACTGTTGCCAGTCACGAAGAATAGAATTGATTTCTATAAAAATAGTTACGGGTGACATAGCTCCGCGAGAATCCTTTACTTTTTTATCACGTAATTGTCACGACTATTACGTGCCTTGTTTAAAAAAAACTCCCTTGAGAGCAAGCAACTCGTGTATAGTTCATGTGCTAAAGTTGGTGGCAACTGGCTCCTCCCGTTTCAATTGTTGAATGCTATTTACCAGGGAATGTTGAACCGACTTATACAACCTTTCAAAATGTAACAGAAAAGAAAAATGCTAACATAAGAAATGCCCACAAAAACAGCCCCCGTTGTATCTCACAGATAATTTATAGAACTAGTCCAGGGATGGGCAAACTACGGCCCGCGGGCCAAATCCGGCCCGCCGGAAGGTTTTATCCGGCCCGCGGATGGAATTTTAATTTACCGGTCCGACGGAAATTGAAAGAATATATATATTTATATATTATATATCCATATTAAGAATTATGAAGATGGCTTATGAAAGTGCCCTTTGAGTTCGAACGCAGATTTCAAGATTTCAGTGCTATTCAAACAGAATTGGATATTTTTGCCATGCCTTTCAACGTAAATTGTAAAGCAGTGAGGTCAGATTTGCAATTTGAATTAATTGAATTGCAATCTAAACAATCATCTCAAGCAGTTGTTTCTAAATATGCCAAAGTTAGAGTTTTACATATCATTATTGAAAGTAAGTTTCCCAAATTTAATATCTCACGCTCAGAAAATCAGTGCTATGTTTGCTTTTAATCTTTTATATGTGAACAAGTGTTTTCAACTATGAATCTTAGAGAGAATTCTTTCAGAAGTAGACTGACAGATGAGCATTTAGCTTCGTTCCTTAAAATCAGTGCATCTCGCACTTCGAACCTCAATATAAGGAACTTTTAAAAATGAAATCGCAATTTCATTCATCTCATTAACATATTTAAATTGTAATACTTGTATATTGTTTTTAAAATTTTAGAAAAATTCATCTTGGCCCGCCAAACTTTTTTTCCCCCCGATTTTTGGACCGCGACCGAAAAGGTTTGCCCATCCCTGCACTAGCCTATTCCAAGATCCTTCATCAAGGTTTAAGAACGACACTAAAATTCTTCCCAAAGCAAACTGGGATGATAGCGTGATAGAATTTTCTGTCAGAGATGATGGGAAAAAGCACTAAATCTAGTATCTGTCACTTAAAATGCTCGACTAACGGAGTGTTAAAATATGCCACATACATCTGGTGACGTCAAAACTTGCAGAGAAAAAATCCATTCTTTTCAGTTTTACAACGATAGCAGGAATATATTGCTTTGATACGTAAGCATTTGTACGTCAGAGCCATGGAATAAAACTGAAATAGAGATGTAATTAGAGAATGCAATCCTGCACCAACCCCAATGCGGTCGGATTGGCCTCATTAGAACAATTTTCTTTCGTTCCAAAATTATCTGTATAAAAGATGTTTAAGTGAGTGTATCATACAGTTTATAAAAAAGGACAATTTATTTCTTATCTTCTTTCAACTTATTATATTACATCTACTCTATTATACTTATGCAACAATTACGAATAAAATAGTTAAGCAACAATTACGAATAAAATGAACAATAAAAATCTAGTACCTAGAATAACTGGTTAAATTTTAATCTTTATATTATATAAGACTAGATCTAGGATATATTATATTATATATAATATTTTTTTGATATTATTATTATTATTATTGTCAGGTATAATATAATAGCAAAAATTTATTTGTAATCAAAACAAAACAACGGATTTCAATGAAATAGTATTGGCGTTATTATATACTATATAATAATATAATTATATTTTATTATAAATATTATATTTATAATTATATTTATAGATATAATATTTAGTATAATAGTTTAAGTGCAATCTTTGCTGTCAGTTTTGAGTTTACAAATGACATCAATGAAGATTATCTTAACTTACATTACCTTATGTAAGGTTCTTATATTATCTAAACCTAACTTGAGTCAATTGTTCACAAGAACTCACAATTGAGTTCACAATAATTATGTAATTTCATCACGTTAATCAGTCTTATAATAATAATGACAGACATTATAGATCTGTTTAATGAATGTCACAATTATCACAATATCGAGTATTTTTCAATAAACTTTCTTTAAATTATAATTTTAGGTATATCGATTATAAAAAATCGAGTTCGGTTTTTAAAAAAGGATCGTAGGAAACGAATAGTGTTAATCGTGTCAGCTGTCAATCGACTTTTTAGAGAGTTGCAAGTATAACCAGCGGCTGTAAAGGCCCTTTCAGCTTCTACACATGTCGCTTTTATTGTCAGTAAATAGTCATGAATGTAAGACAAATATTTTCCTTGAACTCCTTTATTTTCATATGTAGTCTTTTCCTTATTTAGTACTTTCCGGATCCGGTAAACGTTGAATGATGCCGGATCCGGTTTTTTGTTTTGCTATCCACAGATGTAATGTGCCACAGTGCCACTGTGCTGGCTGTGCCGGCATAGCCAGCTGTCGTCAAAAAAGGGTCTCTAGATCTGTGGCACGCGATGAACGTTTCGATCGTCCGCCATCTTGCTGGTAGTTAAGTCGAACGATGGAAACGGCTTCCCCTTTTTCAGCATTGGGCAATCTATCCAGCTGTTCTCGCATTCTTTCATTTTTTAGAAGATGTCAGTACTGTTAAAAATAGACGTGACAATTTTTTTTTACGGACAATTTTCTAAGGTTTAGAAAAAAATGGCCACTAGGTGTCGCTTTGCATGGAAAACCGGTTCTATCAAGCTCGTGAAGTAATCTAAATTAGTTAATAAATACTCAAGATATATTGAATAAGCATTGAGATTGTTTGTACAATTCGAGTTACTCATTTCCATTGTAAAATTTGCTGTTTTTTCACGTTTAAACACGTGAAATAATTTCAGTTTGGTATTTATTGACACAACAATTTCTATTAAATCAACTTTAGGCTAGTAGCAAAGCGGATAACAAATGAAAGGGGATATACAATTCCTTATATGACTGAAAGAAATAAAACATCAACATTCAAAGAATAATTTTATTAATTAAAGGCTAATACATTAACTTGTTTTAGGTAATGATATTTGATGAATATCTTTATATTAGAATGTTGATTGTCTTAATTCTCGCAACTATAAAAACTATATAGATTATCAATTAATTAGCGTCTTGTAAAGAATATACAAAATATTATGCAAATAAAAACAACAACAACAAAAAAAAAAAAAAAGAAGAAGAAGAAGAAGAAGAAGAAGAAGAAAAAAACGCATATATTCTTTAAAAATTCTCAGAGGTACTAAGTCTATCAAGGAAATGTCACCGATACAAATAATCTGAAACGGGATTACATTATTATTATAACCAACATCATTACATATACACGCTTATGTATAATTTATTTAATGTTTTTCGGATTTTCCAGCGTTAACACACAGAACACATGAAGATTGCACAATCTCCAACGGAACACAAAAACACATTTTAATCACTACCGCACGTCTATTAGAGCACATTTGACGCGGAAATTATTGCAGATAGGACACTTCTACATAGTAATTGCCTACATTAAATAAATGTGTTGACTTTTCCCCTGCCATTCAATGCGTTATTTGCATTGATAACCACAAAGCTGTTATTCTACGGATGGGACTATTACACAATTTGCTGTCTTGTCCTTGAAGAAAATATATCAATATACATTTTTGCACTCTATTTTGACTTTTAACTGACCTTCGTGTCGAAAGTGCCACGAATTTCGGCATTAACTATCAAGACTTATTTAGAAGAAGAAGCAAAACAGAATTTTTGAAATTGAAATTAATTTAATATTGTAATCCAATTTTTATAACCCGAGAGGTATTATAGGGGAAAAAAAAATGTATAATTTTGATTAAAGCATTATACAATGTTCGCGCTAGGTTTGAATTTCTTAAAATTGTGAACTTTTGAAATAGTGTCCTAAAATGATTTGACATTTTAAAATTGGTCCTGTTTCCTTTTTTTTTTAAATATATAATATATAAATAAAATACACAAAGAAGTTCTCTCGAGAATTTAAAATATGATATGTGTTGTAATTTTTGGACAGTTTTCTTTTTCAAAAGCTTGGCGTTTTAGCAAATTAAGAAGTCGTACGAACCCTGATATAATAGTGCGGGGTACAAAATTACAGTCTAGGATTTTACTTTTCGTAAAACTTGGATAAATATTAGGTGTACTGGAAAGAAATGCTTTATATACATATATATATATATATATATATATATATATATATGTAGAACCCGAAGTTTCCGTAAGAGCGCAGCTGCTGAAAGGGGCTGAGAGATCATTCACCCCTTCCTTCGAGACCCCCCCTGACGTGGAAGGTCACGTGGTGTTTTGTTTTTCGTTGGCTGGCGAATTCGGAAGAAGCGAGCCGTTAGTTAGAGTGAAGTTGACGGAGAGAGACGTTCGGAGATATTGAACGATGATGGAACTTTTCGTGCATGCCTAGGTGGCTTGTTTTATTGTTTCTTCTAAAGAAGTGAATCCTGTGTGGATGATATTTTGTTAACGTACCTAAGTGGTGTAAAAGACTTCTAGTATAACTTTGTAAATAGAAGATTTATTAAATGTGTGTGTGTGTAACTTAGACTCATCATTGAGTTATGTCCTGCTTTTAATTAGAAACGCATAACAGTAATTCGTCAACTCATAGGGTCAGCATACGACCCCTCTACAAATTCTGGGGGCTTTCACCGGGATATCGAAAACCCTCTAGTTTTTCGTAATTTTTCGCCGGGACAGAATAAGAATTAGATTCCATAGAACCTGATTAAATTGAAAAGAATAGAATTGGATAAATGTGAAGAATAATATGGAATATTGAACTGATATTTGTTTAAAGTATTTGTGCTTCAAGGAAAGTGTTGTGTGCTCACATATCAGTGGTGGATTACCAGGGCGAGTCTGATCGCCGAAGACTACAAACTGTAAGTACTCAATTTTTGTATCAGTAAACATGTCTTACATCGGAAAACATAGAAAAGAGGATATTATCAAATTAATGCGTGAACTGGATTTAAAGATTCCCGATAACCCAACTATTGCTAAAATGAAACATATTATTATTAGTGATGCGAAGTACGATGAAGAATTCACAAAATCTGTTCTCACTAACATTGCGGTAGACCGCGAAAGCGAAGAAAAGATTGCGCGGGAAAAATTAGAACAGGAGAAATTAGAACGTGAATTCCAATTGGAACAATTAAAATCAAAAAATTATGAGAAGGGTAACAGTACAGAACCTTTTGTAATCCAAAACAAAATAGACCTTACAAAAATAATCAAAAGTTTCGATTCGAAGGATCCAAAAGCAGACATTAGCACGTATCTCGCTCTCTTTGAGAGGCAAGCCACAAGAGTCGAAATTAAAAAAGATGATTGGGTCACGCACTTATTCGGATTTTTACCCCTAGACATCGCGCAAATCATAACTCGAGAACCTGAAAATGTTTCAAATGATTATGATCACATTAAAGCAGTACTGCTGAAAAGATTTAAATTAACTGCAGAACAGTTTAGACAAAAGTTATTTTTTCATAAAAAAGAAAGTTCTTGTTCTTGGCGAGAATTCGCTTTCGAACTTAACCATTATTTTGAAGAATGGATTCATGGCGTTAATGTTAAAGATTTCACTGGTCTTTGTGAACTGATAGTTTCTGACCAGATTAAAAGGAGAGTGCCACAAGAGGTTAAAGAACATTTTATAGATAACTGGCATAAGTGGAACACTAGGGAGGAAATAGTGGAAAAGTTAGAAGAATATGAATCAGCTCGTGTTTTATCTAATAAAACATTTCCTAAAATAGTGAATAGAGAAAATGATACGTTTTCTAGCCCCGTGCCAGGGAAAGATAATAGAAATTTTGGAGCTACTAGGAAAAAATGTTATGCTTGTAATAGTTATTCACACAAAATTGCAGAATGTAAATATAGGTTCAGGAACGATAATTTTGATCGTACAGGTGAAGGTAAACGAAAAATTGTTAATCAAATGGTTGTAGAAGAGCCAGGCAAAACAGAAAGTAAAAATAGATCCAGATCTGAAAGGTATGATCGAGCAAAGTATCGTTATAGAAATAAAGCTGAATCGGAGGTAGAAAACAAAACTGTGGAAACATCTGGTAATAAAATTGAGAAATATGTTAATATTTTTAATTTTGATGTGAAAGCGTTAATTGATACTGGTTCCGAAGTAACTTTGATTGACCAGAATATTTATGAAAAGATGGGATCTCCTATTTTATCCAGTACAGATATTCATTTGTGTGGTATCGATTCTGAAAGAGTTTCACCCATTGGTTTCTTTAATTCTAAAATAGTGATTGACAGTTGTACAGTATATACTAATGTTTATGTTATGAAGCATATGCGCTTTAGTGCAGTCATTGGAATGGATGTAATATCGAAACTAGAATTTAATTTTGTGCAAGGGAATGTTAACGTAAAAAGCGCAGCCATGATTGACGTAGTCTATCCTACCAAACGAGTTACTAATTTAGGTAAATACCTTTACTCGACACCTAATTTCGAACCAGATGTACTTCCGGTTACTTGTAAACAACAGTCCTTCGGGTTGCAAATGTCAAAGATCGAGACTGATCAGTGTTTGAATATTTCCCCATTCGTTGCATGCTCCCAAAATGCTGAATCTTTTGAAGCATGTGAGAGAGTACCAGATGAACTTCCTATACAAACTGACTTTTTGGCCTTGTTCGTGGAAACACCCCCGGAAGAGATTATTGATGTTAGTCACATAATTAATCCACGTTTGAGAGGAGAAGTGATAAACATTGTTAAGAGTTACAAACCACAAAAAACTAAAAGTACGGACGTTAAAATGAGTATAATTCTGACAGACGAAATTCCTATTTGTCAGCGTCCCCGTAGATTGCCGTATAATGAACAAATAATTGTAGAAAACCAAATTCAGGATTGGCTCGAGGAAAAAATTATTCAGCCAAGTTGTTCTGACTTTGCAGCACCCATAGTCTTAATTAAGAAAAAAGACGGCAGTTCGCGATTGTGTGTCGATTTCCGCAAATTAAATAAGAAAATTGTTAGGGATCATTTCCCACTTCCACTTATCGAAGATGTGTTGGATCGGTTACAGGACGCAGAAGTCTTCAGCACGTTAGATTTGAAAAATGCTTTTTTTCATGTAGACAGAAAAAAATAGTACAAAGTACACCTTTTTCGTGACTCACGCGGGGCAGTACGAATTTCTAAAAGTTCCCTTCGGGTTGTCAAATAGCCCGTGCGTGTTCCAAAGATACATTTACCATATTTTTAAAGACCTTCTGAAAGACCGCGTCATTCTGATTTACTTAGACGACTTGATCATACCATCCAAAAACGAAGAAGAGGGGATTAAGAAACTGCAACTTGCTTTAAAAACCGCTTCAGAATTCGGATTAGAACTGAACTTGAAAAAATGTCAGTTTCTTAAGCGGAAGATAGAATTCTTGGGTTACATCATAGAACGTGGAACGATCAAACCATCTCCTGCGAAGATAATGGCTGTTCAGAATTTCCCACAACCAAAAAACATTAGGCAAATCCAAAGTTTTTTAGTCTTAACAGGGTATTTTCGAAAATTCGTCAAAGACTACGCCAAAATCGCCAAACCCCTTAGTGACTTGCTTAGAGATAGCAAAGAGTTCCGTTTTGGAATAGAGCAAAAGCATGCGTTCGAAGAACTGAAAAAAGCATTAGTGAACGACCCAGTATTACATCTTTACAGACAAGGTCAGGAATTAGAACTTCACACGGACGCCAGTAGTTTCGGATTCGGCGCAATTTTACTACAGTTAGGGAAGGATAATAAAATGCATCCGATACACTTCATGAGCAAAAAGACCTCAGAACAGCAGGAAAAGTATTCCAGTTACGAGCTAGAGCTTTTAGCGGCGGTCGAAGCATTGAAAAAATTCAGACCTTACTTGTTAGGCACCAAATTCACAATAGTGACAGACTGTCAAGCGTTCCAGAAAACGATGAGCAGAAAAGAATTGTCTCCGAGATTAGCCAGGTGGTCAATGCTACTGGAAGATTTTGATTATGAGGTAGTCCATCGTCCAGGTTCACAGATGAAACACGCTGACGCACTCAGCAGAAACGTCTCAGTATTAGTATCAGAACCTCTGACGGCTGATATGACTCATAAAATTGCTGCTGCACACCGAGAAGATGAACATTGCGAATTGCTAAAGGAATTAGTTGCCTTGGGAAAAGAAGATAACTATTTCATCAAGAATAACGTGCTATACAAATACGAAGCTGGTAGAGAGTTACTCGTAGTACCGGCAGAGATGGAGTTACAAGTGATTAAGAAAATTCATAGCAATGGACATTTCGCTACATCTAAAACTTTAGAACTGGTCAAACGAGATTTTCATGTCAATGGTCTGAGAAAGAAAGTCGAAGCTGTTATAACCAACTGTTTAGAATGCATTTTATGTAATAAAAAGCAAGGAAAGGGTGAAGGATACTTGAATCCTATCCCGAAAGAAGAGGTACCCTTGAGTACTTATCATATAGACTTTATCGGACCGTTACCATCTACAAACAAAAATTACAAACATGTTTTAAGTGTAGTGGACGCATTCACAAAATTTGTCTGGTTGTATCCAGTCAAATCAACCAGTACTCATGATGCCCTCGAGAAGCTGAAATTGCAGCAAACGGCGTTTGGGAACCCTGAAAGAATTATTTCAGACAGAGGAAGCGCCTTCAGCTCAAAAGAATTTGCTGACTATTGTGAAGCGGAAGGCATCAAACACATTCAAACAACCACAGGAATTCCAAGAGGAAATGGCCAGGTGGAGCGGATTCATAAAACTTTAATACCAGTGCTATCTAAATTGTCAATCAAAGACCCGACAAAGTGGTACAAATATGTCAGCTCCGTTCAAAGAATTTTGAACAGTACCACCGCCAGAAGTATCAAAACTAGCCCATTTGAATTATTGACAGGGGTTAGGATGAAGAACAAAGAAGACCTGAAAATTAACGAAGTCTTAAACGAAGAATACCAGAGAAATTTTTTGGAAGAGAGAAATTCCTTAAGGGAAGAGGCTAAAAAAAATATCCTCAAAATGCAACAAGAAAATAAGAAAGGTTATGATAAGAAAAGAAAGAGAGCAGTAGAGTACAAATTAGGCGACTTAGTAGCAATCCAGAGGACACAGTTCGGGACTGGTTTGAAGCTACGACTGAAATATTTTGGCCCCTACAAAATAACGAAGGTCAAAGGACATGACAGATACGACGTCGAAAAAGTGGGACGTCATGAGGGTCCTAACATCACAAGTTCTGCGGCAGATCACATGAAACCGTGGAGCAGACTGTAGAACTTTTCATATTTCTAATGACCTGTAAATAATGTGTTTTCCTTTTCTTTTTTTTTTAAGTGTTTATTTCAGATGTCCTTATAGTCCTGGGCGGTGAGGACACCGCAGGTCAGATGGCCGAGCCTGTAGAACCCGAAGTTTCCGTAAGAGCGCAGCTGCTGAAAGGGGCTGAGAGATCATTCACCCCTTCCTTCGAGACCCCCCCTGACGTGGAAGGTCACGTGGTGTTTTGTTTTTCGTTGGCTGGCGAATTCGGAAGAAGCGAGCCGTTAGTTAGAGTGAAGTTGACGGAGAGAGACGTTCGGAGATATTGAACGATGATGGAACTTTTCGTGCATGCCTAGGTGGCTTGTTTTATTGTTTCTTCTAAAGAAGTGAATCCTGTGTGGATGATATTTTGTTAACGTACCTAAGTGGTGTAAAAGACTTCTAGTATAACTTTGTAAATAGAAGATTTATTAAATGTGTGTGTGTGTAACTTAGACTCATCATTGAGTTATGTCCTGCTTTTAATTAGAAACGCATAACAGTAATTCGTCAACTCATAGGGTCAGCATACGATCCTCTACATATATATATATAAAATTTAAATAAATAAATTTAACAAGTTTCGAATGACTAAGCAGTTTTTCCTAAACATGCAAGAACTAGACCTAGTAATTCGATTTAATTCAAATCTTCTAGCATAAAATTTACAAATACAAGCTATCAGTTTACAACGAGCCAAATTTGCAGCAGATACACCTAAAAAAAGTGTTATAAGGCTAATTATCACTAATCACGAACATACGTAAGAGGGCAGTGTTAGGGGGCGGGGGGGGGTCTGGTTCCCGCCCCCCCTAAGTCTAAGTACAAATGCTAATTATAGATGAATACACAACTTTTGAATCCATCGCTCAAAATAGTATTACGAAAAAAGATTTAAATTTTGTATAAGTTTTGGAAACTTTATACTAAAATAAAAAATATATGTTAATTTTGTAAATTCTATAATTCAGTGCGTAACAAACTCGATTTACTACAAAAGAACTAAAAAAAAATAATGATATTGAAAACGTTTACCATATATTTACAGTAAAATTTTCCATCAATAAAATTCTATAGTAAGAATGGACTACCCCCCTCCTCATGGCTGAATCAATCCCATGAGAAAACTATAGTTACGTCCCTGTCACCAACATTTTGAGAAACACGTAGTAATACACATTGTTCAGAAATGAGAAAAATAAATACACTTTTGGTACTGCTAATGATTTTACTCAGAATGTTTTTACAGTACATGATGGTGATCATGAATGAAAAGTGCTTGTTCATGGCTAAACATTTATCTCCGTATATAATCCTCAACATCGTATTACCCTCTATGATTGATGATTTTATCCTCTTATCAGAATTACTCTTCAAGTGTTTAAAAGTCTCACTTTCGAATATGATCTAACTCGATTACCTTAAAAAACTAAGAAATCTGAAATTATAAATTCTTGAATTTGGGTGTATTATACCAAGCAACTAAATTCGTTCGAGTTAACCCTTTAACGCGCGTTGTTCCCGCTCTGCGAACACCAAACTCTGACGTTTTGACTGTTGCCAGTCACGAAGAATAGATTTGATTTCTATAAAAATAGTTGCGGGTGACATAGCTCCACGAGAATCCTTTATTTTCTAGCACGTCATTTCCCGTAAAAAAATTTGTCACGATTATTTTTAACAGCACTGACATCTGCTGAAAAATGGAAGAATGCGAGAACAGCTGGATAGATTGCCCAATGCTGAAAAAAGGGCAGTCGTTGCCATCGCTCGACTTAACTTCCAGGCCGTGCCGCACAGCCAGCTGTCGTCAAAAAAGGGTCTCTAGATCAGTGGCACGCGATGTACGTTTCGATCGTCCGCCATCTTGCTGGTAGTTAAGTCGAGCGATGGCAACGGCTGCCCTTTTATCAGCATTGGGAAAGGGTTGCGCCTCAAAGGGTTAAATGAATCTGCGGGACAATTTACTATAAACTCAATTGCTGTAGAGATACTTCACGAGTATATGCTGAAGCGGAGCCTTCATTTCATAAACGCACACAGCCTTAATGCGTTTTATAATTTAGTTTTGGCATCAATCGATTCATCTTGGATAAGAATTGTTTTTGCCTTGATTAAGTAATGATACTTCCTGCTCATCCTCAGATTTTGAAGATGTGCCAGATAGCTGAGCAAACACAAGTGCTGAGTCGAACAGTTTATTTATCATTCAACCATTACGTTTAAATGAAAGTCTCGCTAAATTAAATCTCCAAGCGACTGTGACGTAAAATTCCTCTCAGTTAATTCCAGTTTTCACGGCAATGCTCCTACAATTTACTACATTATTCAAAACACGCAAGTGTCTCAATATATATTTTAGTGTAGTGATACTAACAGCTTATTATTTCTAAAAGCAAAACCTTCCTAACAAAATTTCTTTCATTTTTATAATTTTTAAAGCTGCATAAAAAATTCGACTGTTAAAACAACTTTACATTATTTGCCCGTTTCAAAGACGCTCAGAGGGTTAAGCTGTTACAGTCGGTGAAAGTACGAATGAAAAGTACAGTATTCCTGAAAATTCATTTTTTTCAATTCATTTTTCCACCCAGGTTTTTCTCTAGCACTTACATTAATTAATTAATTTATTTATTTTCATGCATCTTATCTTACAACACATGAATCACTAATTACAAACTTTAATTGAAAGTTTTAATTTTTCTAATTATCGTCCAATGGAAGTCTGGATATATTTTAATCTAAATTTTCCCCTAATTCCCAATTTCCAAGTGAGCAGAAATATTTCATACTAATTTTTCTCTTTGCGCCCAACCAAGAATCCACTATAAAAAGTTTTAATTTTAGGTTTTAATTTTTTAATTCATGCCTTTAACTATTTTATTAAAATTAGATTAAGGCTAGGAAGACAAGCGACTCTTACACACAGGTACATATTGCCTTTTTCATGTTCTTTTTTTAGCAACTAAGTATATTATTTTGAATATCATAACTATAATTTTCATATTATGTAAGTTATTGCATTAATTATCACACAAAGAACATTAATTGCTACCATTAAAGTCAAACTTCATTGTGCTTAAAATCTTACTTAAAAAAAAAACAAGTTAATAAATGAGAAACTTCTTTTAAAATATCATTACATATCATTTGTACGTAAAAGAAAATTTACATTGCAATTATGATGTAAAAGACGTCTATTAATGCGTTTTTCATACTTTTACAGTCTTAAAAAAAAAAAAGAATCAAAGTAAAAAGGTTGTAAACCAAAACATAATGTATAATGTACGTGAGATTATTTCTAACAAGGAAAATGAGCGCAAATACGTAGGAATATTTTTTACGTACTGATTAAAAATGAAAAAATTCTACTAATTATTTTTCTTAATCTTACAATGGTCACGAATAAAAAAACACCATTACTTTTTATAGGTGAAACTATATTCTAATTACTACGAATGAGGGCTTTCTCTTAAACTATGCAGATTATACTAGCGATTTTAAAAAGCCATATAAGTTTGCCTTTTAGTAGGTAGACATTAAAAATAAAATTCGTCTTTTAAAATCATTTAGGTTCATGTCTGCTGTTAATTTCTTTTGGATATTTAAAAAAAAAAATACAAATAAAGTTCGAAGAGGGTTTGTGAAACGATTTTTGTCAGCGCGGATTATTTTCTCAAATAAATTAAAAATTTATTATTTCGAGAGTGGCATCATATGAATAATTTATAAGCGTGTGCTCACTTTAGAAATGCTCGGTAAAAATAAAATCAAAAGCTTTTACTCACTTGAGCTAAAAGAAACGCATTCTCTATTTTACCAAAATAATTTTTTGTTCTATCTCTTGTAGTGTGCAGTAAAGACGCATTTTAGCGCTCTTAGAATGGCAGCATTTTTTCAGCATTTTAAAAATTATTAAAATGAAAAAATAAATTATTTATTCTGCGAATTCTTTAAAATCCAACGATAACGCATCGTTTTAAGGGGAAAAAAAAATCTGGTTATCACCTTCAAGAAGCACTTGTCAAATTTAAATGAATTAGAAAATTTGCATTTAAGTCTTTAAATGTGTTCAGTTTTCTATCGATGATCTCGACAACTTTTAAACATAGCCAAGCAAAAATAAATAAATAAACAAAATAAAAATATCGAATAATTTAATTAATTTTTTTTTTACACCGGAGTGTGAAGATAAAGAAGAGATGAAAAATTAGTTTGTAATTGAAGTGATCGATAGCCTGCTATTTTCTGTAAGTCAAACTTTTGGGAAAGTCCTGAAAATATTTTTTTTTTGCACAAATCTGTTCAATCTGTAAAGTCAAAGCTTTTCTCTGTGTGTCATTGCAAAAATGTGGCGAACAGCTAATACTTCAAATTATCGTGGTTAATATTCATAGTAAAGAATTTTTCATTAAAGTTTAGAAAATTGTTATGTCTCTCACATTACTTTGTTAATTTTCAGATTACCTGCTAGATGCGCATAAAAATTAAAATAATCTTCGTTTAAAGACCAGCCGTGTCTTTGTGATCTATATTAATACTGATCAACTCAGCAGTTCTGGATATTAAAAACTGTGTAAACTTTGTAAGTTTATACAGTTACAAAAGGTATAAGTTAATAAGTTTATACAGTATACAGCAGTGGCGCACCCAGGATTTTAGTTTAGGGGGGGGGCTGTGCGACATACAAATACTGCTGAACTCGGTTATAGTGACCTCGATTAGTTGCAACTCTCTTATAACGTCCACATATTCGGTACCACTTGACTGTCCCATAGAACACAAGCCCACAAGCAATGTAACTCGGTATGGAGTCATAAATAATTATCTGATCTTTTCAGTGATGTTTTAACCGAGATTAAAAGTGTTTCATAAACTAACTGTAAGCATTTATTTAAAAACTTTTTTAAATAAATGCCTTTTTTTGTTTAGAAATAACTTGAAGACAATTAAAAAAAGAAAAAATAATAATACATTAGCGACAATTTTCATTTTTTAAAGCTTTTCACTTCTAACTTTCTACCTTTAGGGGGGGCTTCAGCCCCCATAGCCCCCTCCGTGGGTGCGCCTATGGTATACAGTAAGAGAGAGAGAGGTTACAAACGTAGAACTGTACGCAAGACATTTTCCTGAAAAGATTCAATATCTTAGCCGTACGGGTTTGGACGGTTTTAATTACATCTTTTACGTATTCAGCAGATGTTACTCTTCAAAGTCGTGCCACTCGGAAGACGAAGAAATGCGGAGGGAAAAAGTAATACCTTTTTAAAACTCAAGATCTATGATAATTTAGCACATAACTTGGCGCTGATGTACACTCCAGAATTTAATTCGTTTCAGAATCCTTTAACTAACTCTAACTATGCTGTTCTTACTTCTAGTAAGCACATTCAGAAAGAAGAAATGGAATCCTGTCATTTTCAAGCAGGCAGAACAGTATTTCACACGATCTGAACTTTGGACAAAACTGTGAATAGCTGTTGCTTTGGAAAGAGTGGCATGTTTTACCACATGTTAATACATCAAATCTCATTCTACATGCAGATTCTGTCTAATCAACTATTCTTGATAATAGTACGAAGTCCACAAGTCAATCTGGTGACATGAAATTTTTTCTAAATTTCCACCTAGATTGGCCGTTTTCCCCACTGTGCGCCGGGATAATACGTAAGTACCAATTATTCTTTTTTTGGAGGGGGGGGGGATGTCAATGAATGTAGTTTTAATAATTAAGTGTCTTCAAATTCTTTAACTGGTGTGTTTATCGCTAATCTGTTCCCTTTCGTTTTCATCTAGTTCTTTTGGGAGCGTTGAAACTTGTGCCTAACTCCTCAAACCCAGGACTGTAAAACTCGCCAAAGTGCCGCGATTTTTCAGGTCTGCGAAAGTGATTGATGATTGTGCTCAATTGATTCAGAATCTGACATCATCAAATTGATGCTTTCAGAAGAAAACTGCCAAATGAATGCAGCTATTTATATCATTTAGGAAAAATGCATTAATTGAAATTTTAAACTCCTGTTATTCACGCGATCGTATTAGCAATTTTAAAATTATGAACTTTAAGATATACATTTCGACTTAATTCTATTTCATGCTGTTCAATTTGACGTGAAAATGACGTAATATTTTATGAAATGCCGTATTTTATGAAATGTAGACTTGTTCTCGCAATACGGAAAGTTGATGCGGGGAAAAATACATTGACCTGATATGGAAACGGATCAATGTATTTTTCCCGTAAACGCACAATGCATGCCAGCCTTAACACTTCAAATCTGGAAGAATAGAGAGCGATAATAATGAAAAGTTCTACATTTTAACACTGGTCATAGACAGATAGCTTTTTGACCCTCCTGAACACACACCCTATTACAGAATATAAAACAGGCGTAAGCCATGAGCATCGCATACCCCCCGCAAACATTCCGAGTCATTCATTCTAACTAACATAAATCACCTTTATCAGCATTTTTCACTACCTGGAGCCCGAAAAAACAAAAACTGCAAGAAATTTTTATACGGAAGAAGATTTATTGTTCTGGAGAATTTTCCTAGTCCATTTTGCATTTTCCAGTGCTTTTCTAGACCAGTGGTTCCCAACTGGCGGTCCGTGAACAGATGCTAAGTGATCAGGGAAACAAGTGAGTGCTTAAAAAAAATTGTGTTATCACTATTTCTTATGCTAAAAAGGCAAAAAGCGTAATTATTTGCGGTCATTTTACGAGAATCGACGTTTTAAGAAGAAGAAGAAAAAAAAAAAAAGTGTTTCATAGTCCTTGCAGAGTAGGAAAAATACGGGCAGGCACAATATTAAATATAATTCGATAAAATATAGTAGCATCTCAGCTAAGCTTTTTGACTTCGGCTATTAGTATGTGTAATCGGGGTTGATTAACTATTGTTTGCATCAATGAGTGAGTACAAATAGCATTCTCTGTGAAAAAAAATAACAATTAAATACTGGTATTAAACGTTAAAATGAATAAAAACTTTGAGAAAAACACACATAAAATGACACTTATAACAAGATACGATCGTTTGGACAGAAAACTTATCCAGTCTTCATCAGTCAAAGCCCGTCGTCTCACAAAACAGTGGGAACTGAAAAAGATAAACAAACAAGTATGTTGCCACTTGGAAAAAAGAAAAGGAGAGAAACTACGGAGATTAAAGGAAGGGGGAAAAAGGGCATGGGATAAAAAGAAAAGAATAAAATAAGGATAAACAAAAATACATAGATAAATAATAATAACAATAATAATAAAAAGCAAAAAAGAACACGAACACAAAAACACACAAAAAGAAAAAGCAATAGAAAACAGAACAAACAAAAGAACAAAAAACAAAAATTACATAAAAGCATAAATAATAGTAATTCTTAATACAATAATAATTCTTATTACAATATAAATAAATACACATACAGGACAGTACTTTATTTAATTTTTTAAAATTATTAAATATATTAAAATAATAATAAACATAAAGGAAAGACAGAAACACACACACAAAAACCAAAATAAAATAAAATAAAAAGAAAATAATAGATTAAAAAAAGAAGAAAGAAAGACAACTAGCAGCAGAAGAAAAAGGAGGGGGCGTAGAGGAAGAAAGTGAATAAAACCTTACAACAGCAGTTTCCAAGCAGAATGAACAAAAAGAACGGAAGAACCATCGTTCACAAGACGTTCCAAGTGCTGGTAATGAAAAAAAAAACTTCCAAAAAATCAAGATGGGACAAAGACTGAGGAGTGCACAATATCTTAGCCCTAGAAAACTGAAAACGATGATTGGCATTCCAACAATGTGAGGCAATAGAAGATTTGGAAAGCTCGTGCCTAGAAACATATCTCTCACGCTCTTTGAGACTAAATTGGAGAGCTCTTCTGGCCTGTCCAATATAGCCCAAATCACAAGATCTACAAGGATAACACAAGGATCCACAATAAACATCCCAGCGGTTCTCAGTAGGAATAGGATCTTTAAGGGAAGAAAATTTAAGTTTATTAACAGATTTAAAAATGATTTTGAAACCGAAATTTTTTAGAAGTTTAGAAATTTGTAGCATAAAGGTGAAAAGAAAGGTAGTACATTTAATTCATTATGAAAATTAATAGTAGTAGTAGAAGTATTAGTCTTATTAAATTTAGAAAGAGCTTTATCAATAATAGAGGGGGCTAAAACCCAGGGCCCGATTAACCTCTGAAGTGGTGGGAAGCTCAGTCTCATTTCGGGCCCCCCCATCCCCTTTTTGTTTGGGAAAAGTAAAGTTTTAATGATTTTCTTTCATAAAAATATTTATTCCTAAAAAAGAAATTTCATTGATTTAATTAGTTCTAATCATTTCCTTTGATAAAAGTGTTTTAATCATTAATTTGAAATTTTCCTTTGATAAATATATTTTATTCATTAATCTTCATAATAGTTTAGTTCATTGTAATGAGATTTTACAGTAGTTTTGAAATTATTTTAAACATTAACAAATAACTAAAAACATTACCTTACTGGAACATTAAACTTTATTTAGTCCTATTTCTCATTAGACATGGCTTTTTTCAGGAATTCTTTGTTTTGATGACATCATAAAAATCACAATACAGAAATTGAGAATTAATTTTGACATTTAGAAGATGTTTAACATTACATATTAAAAGTCTACCCCCTTTCTGCCGGCCAAATACTCCCCATAATAGAAAAAAAACTCAACTGCAGCAGATGTCCCAGGCAAAGATATTGCAAACAACCAATTTAGAAATTTTGCGACATGAAGTATCAAGACTTCTGAAAAGCACCACATCCCTTCATTAAAAATGTTTACAATAACTTAAAAAGATCATTTAAAAACAAAATTTTGAATTTTTATGGCAGTTTTTCAGTCATTTTCGGGACCCCTTTCAAATTCTGAGGGGAAGCTCAAGCTTCCTGAGCCTTTTCAGTAATCAGGCCCTGCTAAAACCACGAGAGACAGCTAAGGATTTTAAGTAATTAATCTCATTATTAAGCGATGAAGAGTGAGAGCAAATATTGATAGCACGAAACACATAAGTGTAAAAAGCAGAAAGATTTTGTTGGTAAGGATGATTAGATAGAGCATGAGGAGGTAAAAAAATAGAAAAGGGTTTGCGGAAAACAGAAGCAGAGAAACCGTCAACAGAATTAACAATCAAAAGTAAATTAGAAATATCACAATTGGAATTCACTAGAACGAAAGTATCGTCGACATATCTGACCCAGCACGGAAAATTAAAGACAAAGAAGCGCTTCTATTCAAAATAATGCATATAAATACCACATAAAAGAGGGAAGAGGGGATTATCCACAGCAAGCCATTCGGTTTGTTTATAGAATGAACCATTAAAACTGAAAGCAGTTTGTTTAACACACAAACGCTTACTAAAGATTCCTTAATCTCAATAGAAGAATAATGAAACTCGCGTAAACGTTTTTCCAAACAGTCAACCGCACCTTGGAAAGGAACATTAGTAAATAAAGATTTAACACCAAGAGAGAGCATTTTACAATTAGTAGAAGTTTAACTTTGTTAACAAATTCATACGAGTTTTTAACTGTGCGAGTATTACTAGCAGTCAAAGGTGAAAGAGTATGTGAGAGGAAATGTGCAAGGTTATAAGAAGCAGTGCCAATGAGCAGAAACAATGGGACGAAAGGCAAGAAAAGGTTTATGAATTTTAGGAAGGGCATAGAAACAAGCACAGTTAGCAGTAGAAGGGAAAACATAACGTTTAGTTTGATCATTTACGATTACAGAGGACTTCACAGTGTGTTTAATTTCGAAAAGGTGACTGTTAGTAGGATCAGAATTTAATTTAGTGCATGGACCAGTGGTTAGCATGTTATTAATGGTTTTTATTTATTTTAACATTCATTGTGCTTTTTTGAATTTTTTATTTTTACAGTTTGTGCAAAAATTTTTATTATTATTATTATTTTACTACCCCTTCCGCCTACGAAGAAATTTTTTAAACTGTCCTTGGGTAAACTGGTCCGCAGATTAAGTTGAGTTGGGAAACACTGTTCTAGAGCAGTGGCGGCTCATGGGATACAGCAAGTACAGCCGGGCTGCACTTGAAATTATCAGCACACACTTTAAAATAATTTATTCTACTAATTTTCCTAAATTCAGATTAGAATTGTGGAATTCCTACGGTAAGTTAAAAAAATCTGGAGTGACTCCACTCGACTTTCCAAACACTTACGATTAAGATCAAGACCCAGCATTTAAATAAATTTTAATCGATCAATCATTCAAATATATATACCCAATGGAAGCTTAATCGAATGCGCTGTTTAAACGCGAGCGCACTTTCAAGAATGTCTCCCCATAGGCCATCCTGTAAAAGAAATCTGGGTCGTAGCCCTATAGAAAAACTATACGTCCTATACACACCCACATCCATACCGGTCTTGCGACGGTGGTTTATAACCTATATATCCAATTGGAGCTCCATCGAATGCCCCATTTAGGAGCTATCGTGTTCACACTTGATATGAGACGAGCTCGGCCCAAGCCCGAAAGCCCGAGCCCGAACCGGGCTCGGGCTCTGTCATTCACAATTGCGTTCGGGTTTGGGCGGGCTCGGGCTCGTGAAAAATTTCTAGTTTATTGAACATACTCCGTGAAACAGATTTTTAAAAAGTGATTCATATGGAAAATAAAAGTACTTATAAAAAAAATCTGGAGTGACTCCACTCGACTTTCCGAACACTTACGATTAAGATCATCACCAAGCACTTAAATAAATTTTAATCGATGAATAATTCAAACGTATACCAAATTGAAACTCAATCGTATGCACCGTTTAAACGCTTGCGCACTTTCAAGAATTTCTCCCCATATGCCATTATGCCATAACATAAAAGAAAGTTTTGTCGTAGCCCTGTAGGAGAACTATAAGTCCTATACACACCAAAATCAATACCGGTCTTAGGATGGTGGTTTATAACATGTATACCGAATTTGAGCTCAATCGAATGTATCGTTTAAACGCTAGCGCACTTTCAAGAAATTCCCCCCCATAGGCCTTAATGTAAAAGAAATCTTTGTCGTAGCCCTGTAGAAAAACTATAAGTCCTATACACACCAAAATCAATACCGGTCTTGCAACGGTGGTTTATAACATATATACCCAATTTGAGCTCAATCGAGTCTACCGTTTAAACGCTAGCGCACTTTCAAGAAATTCCCCCCATAGGCTATAATGTAAAAGAAATCTTTGTCGTAGCCATGTAGAAAAACTATAAGTCCTATACACACCAAAATCAATACCGGTCTTGCGACGGTGGTTTATGACATATATATCCAATTTGAGCTCAATCGAATGCTCCGTTCAGGAGCTATCGTGTTCACTCACATACACACAAACACACATACACACACACACACATACACACACACACACATACACACATACATACATACATCTCGTAAAAATAGCATAAATGGATTCAGAAGCCCTCAAAACGTGTAAAAACACCAAAATCTCGAAGTCGAATTTTTTCATGATTACAATACTTTCCTTACATGGTACATGTTCGGAAAGTAAAAATCTCCGAAAAAAAAAACAAACAAACAAAAAAACGTATTGTGGCCGGATCGCTCATTCAGAAAAAAACACTTTAATCTTCCCGCAATTCAATTGGGAAAATCTTTGGTTCAGCCCAGAGCACTGAAAAGAAAATTGGCAGCACCGTTGCCATGACAACGACTACGTAAGCAGCCTCTCCGGCATAGAGAGTATGCAGCTGATACAGCCCATGAAAGATTTTCTAACGGCGGCTGAACTTGAGAACTCGACTAACTGATTAGCTCGGACGAGAAGTGAGGGAGGGAGTCAGGAGAATATATGTTTGGAAAACTCTCGACTTTATATTGCTGAATTTATCAAGAAGGTAAGCCTGAATAGACGCTTATGAATGGACAATGACCCATCAAAGCAGTATTGTTTTTAAGTAAGCAAGAACTGGCATTTAGAGGACATGGAGAGCGAGAAAATTCTTTAAACATGGGAAATTTTAAAGAGCTTTTAAAATTATGGATATCTGAATTAAAACAACGCCTTTTTATGGGGACATCACTGACCGATTCGCATGTTTAAAAGAAAGGAGGATTGATTTGACTTATAAAAAATAAGTAAGTTTTTTTTTTTTCTTTTCTTCTCAAGTTATCGTTACAAAAGAAAATTCTAAGGAAACTTCGAATCAGACACAGATTAATGCAATTTTGAGGATAAGAGCGGCTGGTTGAAATTTATGTCCATTTCATGGAAGTAAAATAGGATCTCTTACATTTTTTATGTAATTTCTTTTTATTTTTCCTCGGTGAGGGCTTAATCAGCCAGCTTTCGAATTCAGTAACAAAGATTTTCCAATCCTGTCCGGAGGAAAGAGGGGGGGGGGGCTCATTTGCTTCCGGCTGCACTAACAGTTTTGACCACCGGCCGCCACTGTTCTAGAGTTTCCTAACCTATTTCCCGTTTTACCGACTTTCCTGATTTTTTCTGGCCGGTAGACACACTGCTATTACACCACAGTAAATATCTTTTCTAAGGGGGGAAATAAACAAATGAAAGTGTAAGGCAAGGCTTGTGTGTAAAGTTTGCTATTAATGCAACACCCATTCTGATGTGCGCCGATATGCAATCAGTATCGTCGACTGACATTCATAAACTTCTTCAAAAGGAAATTGTCCCAAAGGAGATGAGTAACAGATATGCGAGCCAAGGATTACGTAAAAACAAAACAAAACAAAGAAAACTAATTGCAGAGATACCTATGTTTTTTCTATGAGAAAGAATTAATTTCTTTTACCGGCGTTTATTTATAATCGGACAGTGCAAGAGGAGGGGAGGGAGGGGAAGCGAGTATGCAGCACGTGACTTTGCGATGTCTTCTTTCAGCCTATAGGAAAGTCGGGAGTTATAGTCGCTTAGGAGAAAGTTGTTTTGTTTTCTGTTTTGCAAAACCTTCCCTCCGGCTCAACAGACTGTTGATACTTACTTACTACTAGCTAATGCTGTCATGTTTCTTGAAGATGCTTTGTTATAGCGGAGTTTAGTGAAGCTCTGTGTTTAGTTTATCTTTTCTTTACGATTTGGATGTTTTAGTTTTTTGAAGTTGCTAGTGGGAAAAGTTCGGGAGTTTTACTCATAATATGGTGATTTGATGTTTTAGTGGATTCGCAAACAAAAAAAAATGTGTCTTTACTGCGAGATATTATGATGCAAAGAAAATTGTGAAAATTTCTCTACGGTGGGAATCTCAATGTTTTGTTGTGCCTGTGACACAGTTGAACTATGAGCTAAGTCTGCGTTTGGTGAAATTGGAACATATTATAGTACTCGTGGAAGCTGGATTACCTTATAATGTGATGTATTATAATTCCTGCCATTCAGTTCGTCGGACGATCAAAAATTTGATAACGGAATATTTTGTAATATATTTAATTTTTATAAATCTTTAAATACGTAATTTAATAATTTAAAAAACTAATTTAATTTTCCTTAAAAAGTTTGTTAACTTACTACATTTATGAATAATACGCTTGCATTTACATTTTAAAATTTTAAATCTTGTACATTTTTAATACATAATTTACTAATTTAAAAATTTAATTTAAAATATTTTTTTAATTGTTAACGTACTACATTTACAGAATAATATAAGTATAGTTACTTATTTATTTATATTTAATGACTTAAATTTTTTTTTTGGTTTCATTAAGAATAATTGAGTAAACGACGAAAGAGATCACATCATTCTTGGGTGTGGTAGAGTTATGTGAATCAATCTAACTGTCACTAATTTTTAACCAATTTCTAGTCAATGCAGTGATTGCCTAAATATTTATCTAACTCTAAAATTCCGTATAGTCGCTGTGAATTATTCATGAGCGTTTCACGTTAGAAGCTCATGAAATCTGAATTTTAAATTCATAATTCAAAGTTGATGTTGTCTGTGGTAAACAATATTCGGGAACCTCATGAATAAAATTATGTGTTATACGTGAAATCCGTTAGCTCAGCTGATTGTTTAGATAATAATATTTGAACAATCAACTTACTATTTATATTTCAGTGTTGTTTCCCCGTAACAACAAACAATGAAATTATGTAAATAAAGCTTTTCAAATTAAAATATCGTTAAACATAAGCAGATTTATGTTTGGCGTGATGTGATTAATGCTATATTAGTAATAGAAACATAATAATTAAGTTTTATTTCCGAAATTATTATTACATATATTTTACATAAGAATTTGAATAAGACGACTGAATATATTTCTTAAATTATGAAAACTAAGACCTGGAAATATGTATTATGCATCAAAATTGCATTTTGATAAAGTTATTAATACAAATTTTTGCCTTGAAAGTAAACAAAATTTCAATTTTGTTTCTTTTCAAAAACTAAATACATAATAAATAAATTTGATGTGAATTTTATTCAGATTTCTTGACAAGAAAGGAAAAATAACTAGTCTTTTAGACAAAAATGTTCTGTAATGCTTATTTTTGCATTACGTTTAATTGAAATTCAATAAATGTCACTAAAATTTCTCAGATTTAATAAATACTAATTAATAATAACTATACAAAAGCTTGTATAAAAAACTTGCATTAAAATAACGCAACTTTTAAACCTGTATGCTATTTTTAAAGTGGGCAAATACGTGTTCGTATCCTTTTCTTTACAGCATTAATTATTAACATTTGTGAAAGTAAAAATACCCAAAATAACATTTAAAAAAAGGAAGAATTTGAGTTTTCACAAAACTTTCATGTATGAAATTCAGCCATTCACTACAGTTATTCTTCAAATTAATCAGTCGGTTGCAATATTAAAACTTACTAAATACGGCTGTTTCTACTCATTTTTATAATGAAAAGTTTTTTTACATCTTTTGTCCAATTTGTTCTTAGGTAAATATATTCATCATCATAAGGATTTATAATTTGAACTACGCCGTCTGCATCTCAGAAATGTTATTTTAAACCTCCATAATGATTTGAAATAAGTAATGACTGACCGTAATAACATATTATTGTAAAAATTAATAATGTATTTTTCCTCTCCCCAAAATAATATTTTCCCAGTAAAAACGATCTGTTTTGGTTGATATTGCTTTTATCTTTCATTAGTCTCTTTTGTATTCATGGGATATTATGCCTCATTAATCACGTGGTTCTAAGAGGATAAAAAGCTTGTTTATGTCTGTAACCTGAGATGATAAAAACCTAGAAACATATATTATTACCCTTAGATTGATAACACTGAAAGGTTAAATTTAACGTTTTTGGTAATATATAATTTACATAGCTAATGCCAATGTTTAGCTTCACAGAGTGGTTGTCTAGCTTTAGTTAAGTTCTTATTTTTAAAAGACGGTGAAAATTACTGTAATATCTAAATGCTGCTTAGATATTGATTATAGAGTTTTAAACAAGTGAACTGATAGAAAGAAATGCAGCTTAAAACTTCAAAAGTAAATAAAGGAATTTGAAGCTGTTATTTAAAAGAAAGCATTAAATATTTAAAAAAATAGTCTTTATTGTTTATTTTTTAGTTATTCTGGAATTGCATTAAAAAAGAAAGAAAAAGAAGTCTATTTTTGACGCATTTATTAATTTTTCGATCATAACCTATTCTGAAAAATTTGATAATGGTGAATCATGACGGTAGTTATTATTTACATAAAATACAAATGCAACTAACTAGATAAAAACGTAATATTAAATAAAACTTACACTGAAATTGAAAACGTAAAATATATAGAACGTTAAGTGAAGTTCCATTTAGTTAATGACAGTAAAACTTACCAAATAAGTACCAATAAACACTTTATTAAGGAAGCACATTTATAAATTTATGTTTTTAATTGAAGCATTAAATAATGCTTCTCCGTTTAGACCCACATTTCTAATTTTCTAAGCATCTGTGATTAAGATTCTGCTTTCATCAAATCATCGCAAATATCATAATAATAATTATTTGAGTGGAAATAGCTTTTCAAATATTAGAAGCTTATTTTAATGAAAGATCACCCCCACCCGTTAACTTTATTCAAAACACTCCTCATTCTCTTTTGACTGGAAATCGATTAGAAAGAATTTACTTTCTAAAAAATATCGAATTAGCATGGCGACGTTTCCGGGTAAATGCTATCATTTAAAGAAAAAGAATTGACAAGGCTGAACAATATTTGTAACATTTATTGAAACTTTAATATCATATCTGGAGGAAAAAACAAATTAAAACTGACATTTAAAATATCCAATAACGGCGGATGCTACTCTTGGGAAAATATTGTATGGACGAAAAATATAAACGAGAACGAAACGTATTCTTTGCCTACTTTGAAATGTGTCGTGCTGAGTTGTCAGAATTGTAATCGAAAATTTACTACTCTGATAATTTTTTTTCTTCCTATATTTAGTTTGATCGAATAGAACTTGGGATTGCTGAAGACTTTTACGTGCCCTCAAGGAATATATTACGCATATAATAAGGAATTCAATGCTGGTTCGAATGCGCTTCGAAGATGTCACTTGGAAGATTCGGATTCTGACTAAGGGAATACAGCTACTCCAAAGCTCAGGAAAAAAATGGAAGCAGTATTCGCTAACAACAACAATAACAACAACACCATGCTCAGTTCGGAGATTTGGAATTCCAGTGTCGCCCTCACTCTTTCGTACAACAGCGATCTTGACTTGGCCAATCTGACCGAGTACGTTTTCGACTTGGGGCCTGTGAGGGATTCACTGTCCTCTGTGATACCGATCACGGCGATCTACGTGTTGATATTCATCACTGGACTCGTCGGGAATGTCTGCACCTGCGCTGTGATCACTAGGAACAGGCACATGCGGACGGCCACCAACTATTATCTCTTCAGCCTGGCCATATCCGATCTACTTCTGCTGGTAATGGGTAAGTTCAACCATTTGCACAATTACTTCAGGTATTGCTTGAAAAAATTGTAACCATCCCAGACAACAGCAAATTTGCATCAAACTTGCAGTAAGCTTGATTTATCAAGTCAATAAACTTGAATTAAGCTTGAAAATTTCAAGCGTGTATGCTTAATGCAAGCTTGAATCAAGCTTGACATAGCAAGCTTAATTCAAACTTGAAAAATTTTCAAAAAAAAAAAAAAATAAAATCTTACTACATGGGGCGCCGGTCGGTGAACTCGCCCCATATATTTTATTTTTCCACGCATTTTCCCCCTCTACGCTGAAACCTCAAGTTATTTTAATCTCTTTCCGTCAAGCGTCGGCGGCTGGGATAGGTCTCGGGACCTAAGGTGTGGGAAGCCAGCGTCCTAACCACCATGCCAATCTCACTCGCGGTGACAAGACTAAAGTTTGAAGTGACTGTTATGGTTGTCACGCCGTTTTTCAGCGAGATTGATCAGTATTGGCCGATGCCGATCTGTTTCTTTTATTTTTCCATGGGATGAATCAAAATTAAAATAATGTTATGTGTGACTTATAGACTCTACTAATAGGGAAATAAGCATAATATAAACTTAAAAGCAGCACACGTTTTAAAACTTTCAATATCGCCACACTCATGGTAGGCAATATTGGCCAAAATCGAGACAAACGACTGATTTTGAAATCAAATTTGTAGTATATTTGTATTTTATTTTGAAGAATTTCCATATTTGGAAATATAGAATTTTTTTTAATTCTACGGTCAAGTGCATTTATGACTGCTGATAAATTATTTGTTATGTGGATGTGGCTTTCCAAATCGAGCAGTCATCAAGTTGTGTTCGAGCTTGACAGTTCAAATCATTTAAATTCGGCGGGAAAATATTTGCTGACTCATTTTTTTTTGTAATCTCCAAGCTTGCTGCAAGCTTAAAATGAATTGAGCTGTCAAGCTTGTATTAATACGTCAAATTCAAAGAAATGTCAAGCTTGATTTAAGCTTATGTGCTGTCTGGGATGGGCGTCGGCAGCAAAGGGCAAGGAGCCCTCCTGGATAGGGTGACCAGATTCCGAGATAAAAAATGCAGGACATCATTGCAGTCATGGGGAGAATTGCCAATTTTGCATGGGCTGATAACAGAAAATAATCATTGAAGTTATCACTATCATTCTGAGGGTACGGACCACCCTCTCCTGAGATTTCAGTTTTTGTTAACAAAATAATAATGATGAAGTCTTTTTGTGAAAAATCCTGCCGTTTTCATCATTTAGACCCCTCGAAATTTTTTTCTGGGTTCGTCCCTGATTAAGCTTTTGGAGTTCAGTGATTAATGCGCATTTTCCTTTCAAACATACTTAAAAAATGTTCATCGTATGCAATTGTGCGATGTACGAACTCTAACAAAATAACATGCCTAGTATTTTATAATATACATTCTTCGATAAAAACCTACTAAATTGTAATTTTATGGTTGATTATAAAGCATAGTTTATTTTGGAAAAAAACACGTATTGATACGTTTTCTTCGATACATATAATTCGAGTTCCGTTTCTCGATTTCTTAAATTAAAAATTTACTCTTTTGCTAATGAAATTTATAATTCTGTATTTTCTAAATTAAAGCAGGATTCATTTTATGAAGCCGTTCATATTTAAGAATTAATGTTCAACAGAACTGTTTTTAATTTAGGAATTCACGTTTTCTTTTTTGAACAAAAAATTCTTCGAGTTATCTGCATCTGTAAGCTTTAACTGAAGCAGACGTGTTAAAGAGTGTAAGCTTTCCCTTTGTTGAGTGTAAGTCGGGTTAATTAGAGCACAATTTATGGATCTTTATCTTCCCATCGATTAACATTAGGGTTTAGTGATATCTCGTGAACTTTATGTGATATAGTGGAACTGGGAGTAATCTTGGTAGCTAATTTTCGGTGCCAAATTCGTCCACATTTAACTAAAGGTCGCGAAGTCGTTGATATGATTTTGGGCACAGCCCAAGTATCGCTAGTTTTTCCGTAAAGCAGCATTGGAAGATTCCGGTGGTACTTCCAAGTTCAAATGATTCAGAATTGATTGTTTCTTGAAAATATTTTCTTCTTGCTCATTCGCCAAAGTTGTATTGAATGTTTAATTTTTTTAATTAAATTTTAACTGAAATTTTCTTATTTGTCAGGCCTTCCACAAGAACTGTACCAACTGTGGTACAAGTATCCTTACGTCTTCGGCGAGGCTTTCTGCATACTCAGGGGCTTCACCTCGGAAATGTCCACGAACGCTTCCATCTTAACCATCACCTGCTTCACCATGGAGCGCTACTTAGCCATTTGCCATCCCATACGGGCTCACACCATGTCCAAGCTGTCCAGGGCGGTCAAGCTCATCTGCGCGGTCTGGATTGTAGGAGGACTGTGCGCGGTTCCCGTGGCCATGCAGTTCGGCGTCGTTGTTCAGGAATTCGAAGGCCACATGGTCTTGGAGACTGCCGAATGTACCATCAAGAATCCTCTGGAGAACGCCTTCGCGTCTTCGACTTTCTGCTTCTTCATCATTCCCATGGTCATCATATCGGTGTTGTACGCCATGATCGGTTTTGAGCTGAGGAAGTCGGAGTCTCCAGACAGGGTCCAGACTCCCAAAGAGCCAGTTCTGAACGGGGAGCCCGGCCAGTTTTCTCTGAAGAAGCGCCATCTGATGCGGCTTGTGAAGAGACAATCTACTAGGAGTATCAGAGGCTCCAAGGCCAGTTCGAGGAAAGCTGTGATCAAGATGCTCTGTGAGTAAAATTTTCTAGTTTTTATCTTAAAGTCCTTTCCAATATTGAACGATCATATTCAAATTGTTTTATAACTAATGGAATCTCGAAATGCTGTTTGTTTGCTCAAGAATTTGTATTTATTTACTTCGAATATTCCATTGCGATTCCCGTAAACGAGTTATCGCCTGTTTCTAATTACCTTATTTTGCTCTATGAAATTTTTAAATATTTTAGATTCTTTTAAACTTATATAGAGCATCGGTTCCCAACCGGTGACTCGTGGCACTACACTGAAAAAAGATGTTTTGTTGATTCAACAAAATTTTGGCTGGCTCTATTTCAAGGAAATATTTTTGTTGAATCAAGAAAATGTCAACTCAACGAAATATTTTGCTAATTTAACAAAATTTTTGTTGAAGCGAAAAAGTTATTCGGTTGAAAAAGCGCCAACCATATCTTTGTTGAATAAACAAACTTTTGTTCAGTTCAATAACACTTTTTTTCCCGCGTAGCATACAAAGACTACACAAGGGGTTCGTCATATTCTTTTGGATTTACAAGGGGTTCACGGGATGAAAAAGACTAGCATGGACTAAGAGGGTACAGGACAATCATCCAAGCATTGTGAAAGAACTAAATGAAATTTGCCTAAAAGGTGGCGCTGGGAGTCGTACCCATTAATTTTTTGGCGCATGCGTCGTGTGCTAGTAGCTAAAACGTAAACAAATATCAACGGAAGCACCCCACGGGAGATGCTTACGCCGTGTGTCGTCAGAGGGCGCCCATGCCGTTAATCATTAAACGGGGGTCGCATATTTTCCTTTCAGAGCAGTTTCGCCCGTCTGCCGCTTCCCGATGATCGTCCTAAAGCCTCTTAGTCCGTGAGACTAGGAACCACTGGTGTCGGAATGAGAAATATGTAATATATAGGATAAGTTAAAAGGAAGAATACCCTCAAGTACTGTAAAACTTCGCTACAATGGTAATCCTGTATAACGCTAAAATTTCCCTGTCCCACTGAATTCTAATACCATATAATCTCCCCTCTATATAACGATACATCTCTCTAGAACGATCATTTTATTGGGTCCCTGATGTGTCATTGTATCGAGGTTTCATTGTATAGTATATGAAAATACGTAGTAAGGAAGTTTAAGCGAAGAATAGTTTGATATTCATGAGAAAGGCATTATATATAGGATAAGTCAAATCGAAGAATAGTCTTTAAATAAATGAAAAATATATTATATGGATAAGTTAAAGCAAAGAACAAACAGTCTCTCATTAATGAGAAAAACATATAATATACAAAATAAACTCGGCTGTTCGAGCCTCGTCAGGGGGAGACCCCCCTGAACCCCCCTAATTTTTTAGTTTCATTATTGCCCTATTAAAACGATATTAATTGACTATGTCATTTTATCTCTCATCTTTCGTGTATTTCGCCTGGTAAAACTATGTTTAAATTTTTATGATTGTAACCTATTTATAGAAAAATAGATGTGATGCATATTCTACAGCTTACGAAATATTGTAACAATAGATTGAAGCTCTCGTGAACTAATAGTATTTAAATATATGTGAAAAATACATGTAATGCATATTCTATAGCTTACGAAATATTGTAACAATAGATTGAAGCTGTTGTAAACTAATAGTATTTAAATATATGTAAAATTATGTCGCATTTTTATATCGCATTTTTGGGACACATTTTCGGACAATTTTCAATAAAGGGGTGAAAGATAAAATGACACAGTCATTAATATATTATATGGATAAGTTAAAGCAAAGAACAAACAGTCTCTTATTAATGACAAAAACATATAATATACAGAATAAATAAACGAAAACTTTTCTAATATTTTTGTTACACACATTCAGAAAACCATTCGCGAAAACATATTCAGTCAAAAATGTTTCAGAATGCGCGCTCTTCGATAAAGTACATCTAAAACGTTTAAAACCTTTTATGAGTCTCGACTATGCACCAATTTCAGTAGACGTAAATTTCGTAACATTCAGATATTCCCTACCCGCTCCATCTCTAGTTGCGCTACGCGGTTTGCGTATTTCAACAAAGCCGACAACGGGGCAGAATATTTATGCACAATGACCGAGAGAAATTTCATTTAGTATTTTCGCTTAGGAATATAATAAATTAGGCTTCACCCGTTCAAGGGGAAACAGCAACACTGCGCTTGTTCAAAAGAGGCTATTCATCAACTCTTTGATTTGAGTGCGTTGAACAAAATTTGCATATGCTGCCAGTGATGCGTCTGCTTTAAAGCACTGAGATTTGCTGTTATTCATTGTGGCTGTGCAAACTGAATGTCCACAAATAATTTGGAACAGAAGATTCCATTACTCGTTTGTCTTTTTAACAATAAGCAGCTTGCTTAAGTTTTGTCAAATTTTCTGTTTGAAGCATGCATAAGTATTTTTCCGTTTTCTGTGAGTAGGCAGTAGTTTTATTTCTTGATTTTCTTTTAACCCATTAAGCGCCAAAGCTCCCGTTACGGGAACATCTATTATATATGTTTTTTCTTAAAATATTTTAACGCGATTTACGAAATACACATTTTATATGAACATTTACACTATATAACACACCCTATAGAGTAAATGTTCAAATAAAATGTGTATTTCGTAAATTGCGTTAAAATATTTTAAGAAAGAAAAAGATATAATAGATGTTCCCGTAACGGGAGCTTTGGCGCTTAATGGGTAAAATAATTTATGGCATCTTCATATTTGTGGAGTTTAATTGGAGTATTTGACTCCACGATTAGTTGACTCAGGTCTCCAAAAACTTTAATGTTTAATTAACCCAATACAGCATGCATGACAATATGCATAATATAGGGTGTCCAAAAATTTATGCAAAATTTGAATTAAATAGAAAATACAGTTTTTTTTACAATTGTATGTTTTTTTATTGAAATGTGCATAGGGTTATGTATGGAATTTCACATCGGTCGAATGACCTCCAAGTCTTGCTGCACATTTGTCGAAATTTTGCAGGACCATTTCGAATAAATGCGGCTGAATTTCTTTGATGTAGTGTTAAAAGCTCCGCACACCCTCCTTCAGTGTACGGGTGGATGCAAGCCCCCCTACAGAGGAGTAAGCGCCGCGGTAGTAGCGCACAAGTAAGCGCCGCGGCTTTCCTCTCTAGGGGGCGTTGGGATGTCGGCTTGCTGACGTAGACCTTTGACTTCAAATGATCCCCCCAACAAAAGAAATCCAATGCTGTTAAATCACATGATCTTTCTCATTATACATCGTGAAAATCATTATGAATCAAGCTTTCATTAATTTTGAAATGTTGTTCAACAATGAAAACGCTTTGTTCTTTCGTACAGTGGTGAAGTTTTGCTAACCCTAAACTGTTAGCTGTCAAACTGCTTTTCTTTTTCGGTTGCCATCACTAAATTAATTAATTTTTTCTTTAATTCAAATCTTGCATAAATTGGGACACCCTATAGAATTCTGTTTATTACTTTCTTCTTTTTGCTTAAATTTTCACCAATCAAATGGTTCTCGATAATTGGATGGAGTGAATAGTTGGTCTTGATCTGTATATAATTTGGAATTAATCCTATAACATTACTGGAAATGGGTAGCCATAGTTGAGTTACTTTCAAACAGGAGCCGAGTACTGGGGTGAAAGGATTTTCTGCAAATTGCAATTTCTTTTCACCATTCCAGACTTTAAAAATGATAGTTAGTATAAAATCCCTCTTATCAAGCTCCATTTAAAAAGTTCCATGCGGAGTTACTGATAAACTAACTGCCGGTATATAAAGTTTTTTTTTTAAGTCTTTCAACGATAAAGTATTCAATGATAAAAACTTGAAAATCGCTAAAAGAGATCCAGAAATATATATTATTATTATTATTATTATTATTATTATTTTCGCGATAAAAATCTAATCTATAAAATACCAAAGAGAAAGTCACCTATGAAATAATTTGCAGAATTTGGTGGTAGCCGATAATTTTATATGTCTTTTCATTCTCTGCGTGCAGGGCAAACATCTCACGGCGTAAATATCAGAGTCACGAAAGTGTAAACAAGATCACTATTACGCTATTCCCTTTGTTGACAGTGACTTAAGAACCATTTTTCCTTTCCTAGAAATTCCGAACTAAGTGCAGCCAGAATAAAAAATATACATATATATTTCCATCAATCTTTCTCTCAGCAAGATATAATGCATTGATTCCCTTCTGCTTTGCAAACAGCATAAGCATATACTTCTCTCTAAATTCCAGTCCATCAGAATTGATTACGATGTGTTGTCAGATTATTGCATTGTGGGGAGATAGTAATTCTTTTTTTGTTTGCAGATTATTTGACATGGATTTTGTTTGATATTTTTATGTATGTATTTACTTAAATGGAAAGAACTTTCCAATTGTTTTCCCATTATTTTTTGTTTGTTTGATCTTTTGTTTTGTGAATATTGTACCAGGAAACATCTGAGGAAATTTCTTATTCGGCTTCTTTGGTATTTATTAGCATTTTTCTGTAATTAGATTTGCATAAATTGGCCTTCAAGGGGCTCATGCTGATCACATTTTTCCGCACAATATTTATTTTTCCTCCCATCTCCTTATTATTTTAATTAATTTGTTTCTTTAGTGCATTCTAATCTTAGGGCTGCCAGTTCAGTGTTCAACGTCTTTTGAAGAGAACCGCGTGTGTCATGCTTGAAAAAAAAAAAAAAAAAAAAAAAAGAACTAAAATAGCCCCGAAGGATTTAAAACTGGGGCAAACTTGCAACAGTTTTAAGTCCTTCGGAGCAAATTCATTCTTTATACTTTTTAAATGTACTACAAAGTCAGGCAAAATCAGGCTCTTGGTGATCGTTAGTAACATCTGAGGGGTAGCAATATTTAAATGTTCTCCCTCTCCTGATGTGGATTTAAATTGATTAGAGACAATCCGGGAAGATTAGAAATAGCTCGAAACTAACCATAATGTGAGGCGATAGGCCAAAGAAACTGAAATCTGAAATTTCTTAGAGATGACAAACTACTGGAATCTCATATCAATACTGAGTCGCATATATTGTTTACATGCATCAATTAATATTGTTTTTAAAATGTTTATATTGAAATATGCAGATAATAAACCTATCGTTTATAAAGATACATAGAAAATTTGACTAACACTGCACGCCTGTTAAGTACTAATGACCGCGTGTTGCATATGTCTTGTGTAATTACCAGCGTTTCAAAAGTATTCATTTTCGAATGTGCAGTTTTCAGACGATAAAGTTATATGTAGGCAATTTGATCGGCATTTCAACAAAAATGGTTGCTAAGAATTTTGGACCTCGTATCTCTGTTCTATGCCGAATCGTCGTGGTACAAACCACCGAAGCTTGTAACAGGATTATCAGAACAAACTCCATATGACATGGTCAAGCTACACATAAACAGCATACAGATGAATGACATATTAAATTAAAGTAACCCACTCACTAGACAGAGCAAACACGCTAACAAATGATGGTTTTACTGGTTTGCACTTGTGCTTAACGAACGAGTAAGTTTGTCATAATGTAAAATGTATGATTAATGGACGAGTAAATAAGATCAGCATTACGCCTTTCCCTGTGTCAAACATGTGATATACAGCGTAACCATTTTTTTTTTTTTTTTCCGTTCGAATATTTGCGAGCTACGAGCCATCAGAAAATGGTTGAAATATTGCATAAATCCTTTTCAGGAAAATATGATGCATTGATTTTCTTCTTCTTTTGAAAACGGCTTACTTCACAGAACACCAGACTGTCAGGATTGATTACGATGCGCTTTTCAGATTGATTTCAGCATGGGAAGATTTATCTTCCAAGCTGTTGATTTGTTTGTAGATAATTTGACATGGGCTTTGTGTAAAACACTACTTATAATGGTTTAAAGTAAATGACAATAACATAATTCAATGCTAAAGTAGAAGAATAATATAATAAGATATAAATATGTATTGTTGATTCGATCTAGCATTTTAAAAATAATAATGCATGTTCTTGTTGTTGTATTTGAAGCATTTAGGTATTTTTCCTCGTGCTTTGTCTTATGAATCCGCTGCTGGCTGCGCCGCACAGCCAGCTTCGTTTCTAGATCTGTGGCACGCGATGAGCGTTTCGATCGTCCGCCATCTTGATGGTAGTTAAGTCGAGCTTCTCTTTTTTCAGCATTGGGCAATCTATCTAGCTGTTCTCGCATTCTTCCATTTTTCAGCAGATGTCAGTGCTGTTAAAAATAATCGTGACATTTTTTTTTTACGGGAAATGACGTGCTAAAAAGTAAAGGATTCTCGTAGAGCTATGTCACCCGCAACTATTTTTATAGAAATCCAATCTATTCTTCGTGACTGGCAACAGTCAAAACGTCAGAGTTTGGTGTTCCCAGACCCGGAACACTGCGCGTTAAAGGGTTAAATGCATTGCATTCTACTTTTCTCAGAAACTAAAGCATAGAGAGAAGCAGCCGTCTGCGATTTATCGGAAAAGGTGCTGCTGGGTTGGTTCAAACAACGTTTAATACCCATCGGTGGAAAACTCTGATCTTACAAGTCCCACTAAATCTTTATCAATTGCAGTGGCGGCTCGCGGGTTATTTAAAAGGAGGTTCACAAAACGAATTTCGAAAATTAAATATGCAGATACTACGCACCTCACAAATTAAAACAGATTTGCGTTTCAGCAGTGAAAGGAAAACAATGCAGGCAACTGAAATAAAAACAAGTTATCTTTGATCTTACATTTCATCACCAAGATAAGTTTCAGCAAAGGTGCTGCTTTGATTCATTTTATTTCAATTTTTTTTTCAAAGGATAATATTAAAAAATGCCATTGCTTTAACTCCGAAACACGTGCTTGACTCCCATCTTAATTATTGAAACTAGTTTGTAAAAAAAATAATGTAGCGAAAAATGATAGAAATAAATTAAATATTAAGAAAATGAAATAAACATTAATTAACTAACCGAACGTAACAAACCAAAGGAAAATCCGGAAGCTATAACACAAAATTGGCCCTGTGTGCACAATAGAAGTGTGCGAGCGGAATAATTTCATCAGTGCCGTACTTCTCCGCAGCTGTCTCGGCTTCTGACCCCAGAGAGCGGTTCAGAGGAAAACTTTTCCGTCCGCACGTGCGATTGATTAGACTGTGCTGTAGTAACCTGCACTACAGTGCGTTAGCTATAATGATCGTTTTTAATAACAGTGGGGGAGGGTGGGAAGAGTTTTAAATTCACATAAATCTAGAAGTGTGCTTAATATTTGTTTTAAATTTAATTTGTTAATGTGTTTATTCTTTAGTTTTTCCTTTGGGGGTTCACGTGCTCATGTGCTCAAATGCAGGAGCCGCCACTGATCAATTGATATTTAAAGTGAAATATTGACAGATTTTGACAGATAAAAGTGTTCGCAGATGTTTTTAAATTGCATTCATTCTCTAAATAAAATCTCAGGATCCTTTTTGTCCCGAATCTGTACAAAATAATCGGATTTTATAAAAAAAAAAAAGATGTCAAATGCAGATCACGGAAGTAATTAAATAATTTATCTAATTACACCTTTAATTGCATATTTTTAGCACGGTTTAATCGCACAAAAAAAGAAATCATCCAATCAAACTGTTTCTCTCGAGACTAATAATGGCATTTTATCGGACATCTAAGAAACGAGCGTATCTCATGAATATCGTATCAGATATCAAAACGTCTGGCGCAGGGACAGATAAAGTCAATTCCAGTCCTTCTGTAAACATCAAAAATGTCTGCCAGCAAAGAAGAAAAAAAAAATAATTTTCTTTTGAACAGCGATATCTTTAACTTATTTCCTCAAGTAACCCTTTAATTTCTATTGAAAATAACCCCGGCGACAATTTTCAAAAGTTTCCCATTAAATGTCCTCCTGACAAGACTATAATACGAGGCCCGTCATCCTGTCATATCCAATACCTTGTTAAGAAAATTCTGCTACGTGATTGATGATGCGTATAGCGCTACAACAAAAGCTGGTGGTGAGGGGGGGGGGATGTTCCGCAGGCTCCTTTCATATTAAAAGATTATTTGCCCCTTCTAAAAGCAAACGTATTTGTGTTTCAAAAGAGATAGATTTCTCAGATAGTTTTTTTTTTTTAAATCTCAGTTATTGTTGCGTTTTGTAATTTGTTTTATTGTTATTCAGAAAATTTCAATTTCGTGATGGTAGAAAATACATTAAAGGCTGTATGCTGGGAATTTAATTGAATTCTATTGAATTTCCCCGAGTATGGGAAATATACAATGAAGTTGGCAAAAAAGAACAGATTCTACTGAAGTAAGCATTGTTGAAAGGTTGCATCATCTAGCGAATGATTTTTTAAATTTTTTAATAATCATTCATCGCTTCAGAGAAACTCAATATTGCCGTCTTTCAATCAAACTATCTAATGTATATTCAAAGTTAAACTTTTCAAAATAGTAATAATAATGCAATAATTATATAATAATAATGATAATAAAATAATAATACAATATTAATATAATAGTGATAATAACAATAATAATATAATGACTTCAGCAGAGCTGACCCAGAAAAAAATTTCGGGGGAGGGGGGATTAAAAGGTGAAAAAGGCTCAATTTTTCCCAAAAAGGCTTCATTATTTTGGTTTGTTAACAAAATTTTAAATTTCGGGGGGGGGGGGGACCGGACCACCTGGTCCACCACCACTCCCCTGGGTACGGCCTTGGACTTCACTTTTTTTCTTCGTTTTTATTTTACAGAAACCATATGAAGATATGTTACTTTTTATTGTTTTACACTAGATATATCAGTAGAAAACCTGTATTAGATGTAATATTAAATCTATCTAAAAATCCATTCACAGTCTTGTGTAATATATATTTGAAAATCTTTATAAAAAATTTGGACAAAAATCTTCATTTTTAAAATGTAGTTGAGATTTTTAAAAAATCAATTTTTATTTATTTATTTATTTATTTTGTTTGTGCAGTTTAAAAAGATTTATTTTTTCAAAATGTACTTTTAGTTAAAGATTGAAATGCATTCAGTTCATCATTTGTAACATATTTTTAAAAATAGAAAAAAAAATTGAAAAGGAAAACTGTCCCCTTAAAAAGTGTAAATCGTAACATTTTAAAACTCAACTATCTGTTTGCAGTCACACTGTTGTCTAGCAAATAAATGAACCAAATCAAACTTACTACATCATAGAGACCATGGAATGGGCCAAGGGGGCCTCGGCATCCCCCGAAATTTTGGATTTTTCTTAATTGGATGTCAATAAATCAATCATTTTTATGGTAAATTTTACCTTTTTCACCTTTTTGGGTACCTCTTCGATTTTTCTTTTCTCTCCACGTACCTGACAGAGACTTGTATAAATCATTTAACGATCTAAATGACGCTTAAATAATTTTCCATTGGCTACATGGCTACATGCAGCTGTGAATGTCCATAAAATATTTTAATTTCTTCAAAGAATGTTTCAATACAATTCCTCCCTTTCAGAGTGTAATGTATGAGTACTCTGTTTTGATTGCGTCTGTAGATGTATTATATTAACCCATTAACCCTTTGAGGCGCAACCCTTTCCCAATGCTGAAAAAAGGGCCGCCGTTGCCGTCGCTCGACTTAACTACCAGCAAGATGGCGGACGATCGAAACGTTCATCGCATGCCACAGATATAGAGACCCCTTTTTTGACGGCTAGCAGTGCGGCACAGCCAACTGTCATAAAAAAGGGGGCTCTAGATCTGTGGCACGCGATGAACGTTTCGATCGTCCGCCATCTTGCTGGTAGTTAAGTAGAGCGATGGCAACGGCTTCCCTTTTTTCAGCCTTGGGCTATCTATCCAGATGTTCTCGCATTCTTCCATTTTTCAGCAGATGTGACTGCTGTTAAAAATAATTTTTTTTACGGGAAATGACGTGCTAAAAAGTAAAGGATTTTCGTGGAGCTATGTCACCCGCAACTATTTTTATAGAAATCAAATTATTCTTCGTGACTGGCAGCAGTCGAAGAGTCGGAGTTTGGTGTCCGCCATCTTGCTGGTAGTTAAGTAGAGCGATGGCAATGGCTGCCCTGTTTTCCGCATTGGGCAATCTATCCAGCTGTTCTTGCATTGTTCCATTTTTCAGCAGATGTCAGTGCCGTTAAAAATAATCGTGACAATTTTTTTTTACGGGAAATGACGTGCTAAAAAGTAAAGGATTCTCGTGGAGGTATGTCACCCGCAACTATATTTATAGAAATCAAATCTATTCTTCGTGACGGGCAACAGTCAGAACGTCAGAGTTGGGTGTTCCCAGAGCGGGAACACTGCGCGTTAAAGGGTTAACGAGCTGCGATCTATTTATTAGACCGTCGCGAAATTTGTAAGTCACTCAAATATTTAAGCATTCGTTTATTTTCCCAGCTTAATTTCTTGAATAATAAATCTGATTTACACAAAATACTCACTACGATAACAAGTTTAAATGAGAATATTTCCCTGTCTTATTCACATTTTTAGAAAAAGATTTACGTTCTTTCATACCACACAAATGTTGGAAATCTATTTATCACTTCTGGCATCAGCATAAATGTGAGAATGCTCTTAAAAAAAGTTGGCCACTGATGGGTTAACATAATTTATAAATTTTAATCGCTTGTTTGAATTTTATGACATTCCAAGCATATATACAGAAGTCGGCCAGGACAGACTGACAAAAAAAAGAACTCGAAAACTTAAGCAGTTTTTATTCTTGGGAAGTAAGCGAATGTTTTCACATTGAATTCTTTTCTGGAATGCACCAGTTTCCCGAATAAAAAGAAAACTTATTGTTTTTTTAAGCGTGTAAGGAAATTTTGTCAGTCTTTTCTGAAAACGTCATTTCAGTTTGAAAATTTCTAAATCTTATTACGTAAGGTTGTATTATTAAGTCATTATGTAAGTCACTTTTTCCCACATATTAAGAACCACAATTTATCAGTATTATCATATCCAAAGTTTATCGAATTACCATTTTTGCGCAATCAGTTAAAAGTGTTCAGTATATTTAGTATGGGGAAATCTTTGCTACATTGCATCAGACATAGCAACCCAATGTTAATAATCTTCCGAAAGCTTTGAACATGTTAAGTTATATCAAGCGCCGTTTCCGCGCTATATATAAAAGTGGTCGACCTTCCCTTTAGCAATAATTTTTTTCCACCCTGTTATAACTTCCCCAGAGGGTATAAAACTCTAAATTTGATATTCTGAACACACACACACACACCATCGAAAGTCTCGCATTTCAGAAACCGGTTGACAATGCTTACTGAAGTGCAAAAAAATCCTTCTACAAATTATAGTTGAATGCGCATGATCAACTTTTAATTAGATGGGACTAATTTAGGTGAAGCATAAATAAGGACAATCGTAATGATTCTCGCGGATAAGTTATAAGAAACTCAAAGCTTTCTTTGTCTCTTCTGACAACGCTAGAGGAATTAAGCGTCTCATTTCGGTTTACTTGTCTGACATGCACAACGTTATAATAAATGTTATTACTGTACCTAATAAATAAATGCGAAGGTTTGTTTCTTTGTCCATTGGATTTGTTGACTTGAAATTACAAAAGTATGCATTGTTCAACCAAAAGGCTCGAAACCATTGTCAGACGAAAAAAAAAAATGAACTATCTGCCTACATAATCCAAAAGTATCTGCAAACTTATTATAGCTCATGATTACAGAATACGTAGTGCTCATATGTACACGTGTATACGTATACGCACTCACGCGCTTGGCTCTATAGTGACTTAAAGGTAATTATCCATTAACCCTTTAAGGCGCAGTGATCCCGCTCTGGGAACACCCAACTCTAACGTTTTGACTGTTGCCAGTCACGAAGAATAGACTGGATTTCTATAAAAATAGTTGCGGGTGACATAGCTCTACCAGAATTCTTTACTTTTTAGCATGTCATTTCCCGTAAAAGAATGGTCACGATTCTTTTTAGCAGCACTGACATTTGCTGAAAAATGGAAGAACGCGAGAACAGCTGGATAGATTGCCCAATGCTGGAAAAAGGGCAGCCGTTGCCATCGCTCGACTTAACTACCAGCAAGATGGCGGACGATCGAAACGTTCATCGTGTGCCACAGATCTAGAGACCCTTTTTTGAGGCAGCTGGCTGTGCGGGCCAGCTGCGTCAAAAAAGGTCTCTAGATCTGTGGTACGCGATGAACGTTTCGATCGTCCGCCATCTTGCTGGCAGTTAAGTCGAGCGATGGCAACGGCTGCCCTTTTTCTAGCATTGGGAAAGGGTTGCGACTCAAAGGGTTAAAAAAAAAAAACCTTTGGAAAACCTCGGTATTACCGCAAAGGTATCTGCAAGACCTTAAAATGTGTCTACGCGCGTGTGTCTATATTATCTAACAAATGCTCAAAATTTTACGCGAATATAAGTAAAAATTTGAGAAGAAAATGTTCAGCTATTAAAATATAAAAATTATATGTATTTTTGATTAAAAAAAAATTCAGCTTTGAAATAATAAATCAAAATTGCTTTTTAATCGAAACTTAGCTCTGGCAAATTAAACTTAATGCAAGACTCACAATAAAAAATCTTTGCTAGTCAGAGATCGCCAATAAGCATTATGACATGCGATTAATATTGTATTATAAAGTATACGGAATATTAACAAAATATAATTTTTTTCATTCCCGGTTACTTCTTGATTTTTTTTTTTTTTCACTTGGGATGTTTTTCAAAGCGGTATCTTCAGTATTTAGGAAGTTTTAAAGAAATTTCCAGCTTAAATGGGTTTTCTATAAATGAAATCTTTTGATGGGTTTTAAGCTTATAAGACTTTACTTAACTTTTGTTTTTTAAAAGCATTATTATTATTTTTTCTTTAGCAGATTTGAAGTATGGGTTTATAACGATTTTTACTTTCCAAATATGTACCATGTAAGAAAAGTATTGTAATCGTGAAAAATCGTCTTAGAGATTTTTATGTATTTACACGTTCTGTGGTCTCTGATTTCATTTATGCTACTTTTACGAGATGTATGTATGTATGTGTGTGTGTGTGTGACTGAACAAGATAGCTCCTAAACGGTGCATTCGATTGAGCTCAAATTCGGTATGCATGTTATAGACCACCGTTTCACGACTGGTATTGATTTTGGAGTGTATACGACTGATAGTTTTTTTTTTTTTACAGGGCTGCAAAAAAGAATTGTTTTACATTACAGTCTATGGTCGGAAATTTTTGAAAGTGCGCTAGTGTCTACACAAGCCAGTGCATTCCATTGCTCAAATTTAGTATATATATATATATATATATATATATATATATATATATATATATATATATTAAAGACACCTTCGCACAGCCGGTATTAATTTTGGTGTGCATAGGACTTTTTAAAATAGTTTTTTATAGGGTTACAAAAATAATTCTTTAACATATGGCTTATGGACAGAAATTCTTGAAAGTACGCGAGTGTCTAAGGGTGCTTTCGATTGAATACAAATTGGATATGTATATCGTCGGTCACGATCATATGACCAGTATAGAGTTTAGTGTTTGTAGACCCGATAGTTTGTTCACAGGGTCGTATAAACAATTCTTACGCATGATAGTCTGTGACTGAAATCATTTGAAGTCTTGGCTAAATGGTGCATCCAAATAAGTTCAAACTGGGTATTTATATTATACATAACCGTCACACAACCTGTATAGATTTTGGTGTGTGTAGGGCTTATAGTGTGTGTACCGGGCTTCAAAAAAACTTCTAAACATTACGGCACAAATTCTTGCAAGTGTGCTAGTGTTTGTTCTTCTGTTATTCTTGCAAGTAGTAGTGCGCTATTCTTGCAAGTCGTGTAGTTGAGCTCAAATTAGGTATGCATATTATAAGTCAGTGCCGTACATATTGTACAGATTTTGGTGTGTGTAAGCCTTACAGTTTTTTACAGGGCTACAAGAACTATTCTTATATATTGCGGCCTATAGACTAAAATTATTTAAAGTGCACTAGCATCTGAACACTGTATCTGATTGAAATGAATCAAATTTATTTAAATGCTTGGTAAAGATCAAGTGTTCGGAAAGTCGAGTGGAGTCACTCCATATATTTTTTTTGTTTATATGTTGTATTATATGTTTGTAATTAAATTGTACATCGTATACGTAGTCATTATTAGGAAACGCAATCATTATTAGGATTATTGTGCATAAAAGCATTTTTACTTTCCGAACATGTAACATGTAAGGAAAGTATTGTAATCATGAAAGAATTCGACTTGGAAACTTTTAATGTATATTTGCACGTTTTCGGCTCCTCTGAATTGAGCTCAAATTTGCTATATTATAGCCCACTGTCGCACGACTGTTATTGTTTTTGGTGTGTTTAGGACTAATTTTACAGGAATACGAAAATGATTTCTTTTACACTATGGCCTATGGACAGAAATCCTTGAAAATGCTCTAGCGTCTAAACAGTGCTTTCGATTGAGCGCAAATTAGGTATGTATCTAATGGGTCTCGGTCACATGATCGGCATAAATTTTGGTGTATGTGGAACTCATAGTTTGTTCACGGTGTTGCAAGAAGAAATTCTCATATACTACCGCCCATAGTCGCAAATACTTGAAAATGAGCTAGAGTTTAAATGGTGCATTTGGATGAGTTCAGATTTGAGTACGTGTATTATAGGTCACCGTCACACAGCCTGTATATATTCTGTTGTGTATAGGACTTATAGATTTTTTACAGTGTAAAAAATGAGTGTTCTTTTAGATTATGGCCTATGAACGGAAATTTTTGAAAGCGCGCTATCGTCTTTACGGTGCATTCATTCGATTGAATTCAAATTGGGTATGTATATTATAGGTCACGGTCTCATGACCTGCATGGATTTTGGTGTTTGTACATCAGATAGTTTGTTCACAGGGTAGCAAAAAAGTAGTTCTTATACATTACGGCCTAAATGCGCAAATTATTTAAAGTGAGCTAGTGACTAAATGGTACATTGGGCGCATATGTAGGCATATTGTAGGTCGCTGTCTCCCATACTTCATAAATTATAGCAAGTATACGGATTACATTTTTTACAGGGCTGCAAAAAGTATTCTTGCGACTTATTCACTCAAATCATGTTAGGTGTTCTAGCGCCTTAACACTAGATCCGATTGAGTTGAATGAAATTTATTTAAACGCTTGGTAAATATCAAGTGTTCTGAAATTCGAGTAAATCACTCCATATTCTCGACCAATATTACATCAGTGGTACATTAAAGCCTTGGCTGGGGTGTCACCGAACGGGATGGACATTTGTGAAATGACACGCAATGTGCGTCCATCATTTATTTTCCCTTAATAAGAACATCATAAACATCCAAGCCGAATCTGGGAATCGAACCAGGACCCAAAGTGTGGCAGGATAACGCTTTAACCACTACACACCCTCGGTTTCATCGTATAAAGCTGCGTGAAATCTCGTTGCATTTCATTGGTCTGCTCTGTTTATGGCAGAAAAAAAATTCGTTCTGCAGTTGAACTAACGTTTCTAAATATTACAGTATTACATAAAATGCGTCATCAAATATTGATATCTTAATTTAAATTTTGTCCAAACTATGTTGGCAAAATTTTAATAATCAAAATATATAATTTGTATCAGAAATATTTATATATATAAAGAATATATATATATATATATATATATATATATATATATATTGAGAAAAAAACCGAGATGGTGTACATATTAAAAATTGAAAGAGGAAAAAACAGTTGTTGTAATCTCGAGAGAAAATCACTTTATTCCAATCATAAAAAGCACGATTAAATTCAGGCCCCTGATTTTCCGTTGGATCCAATAGGGACGGGATTAAAGACGCCTGAAATAATGGGGGAGCCCTAATTTTTTTAATTTTGAAAGAAAAAAATTCCAAAATCATTAAAAATTTTTTTTATTGCTTTCTGTTATATGATAATGTTCTAGGTTTCTCTAATTGCCAATTCTTGGTAAAATGGTACTTTCACAATAATAGGATTTTTTGTTGTTGTTGTTGTTGTTGTGTGGGTCAATTTTCGAAATTTTCTGTAGACAAAAGTGTTTGGGGGTCCTCATCCTCAGATGTACCTATAGTCAATCTATTCCTAAATCGGGCCCTGATAGATTCAATTTAAATAGTTTGAGAAATGCATATATGATGAAGGAGGAAAGGGTTTAAGTATACATTGAAAAAAAGAAATAACCTTAGCTTAATAGTTGCTGTGTTCTCTTAAAGAGAATAAACAATAGTATTTGAACAAGGATAATGATAGCTTCGCAACCAGCTTTCTTTAAAGTGAATTAAATTGCCAGTAGTTTCAACTCTCAAATCGTTTCAGCACGTGCCGCTTCTTTGTTCTGTGATTATCCTTTGTCACGTGAGGCGATGTGGCATTTCCCAATAATTTAATTGGTACGACCAGAGGCGTAGCCAAGGGGGGGGGTTAGGGGGGTCATAACCCCCCCCCCCATGAGAAATTTTTTGCCATACAAAATGTATATACTTCACTACATTATCATACATATGTATACATATATATGAGTTGCAGTAGTCGTAACCCCCCCCCCCCATGAAAAATTTCTGGCTACGCCCCTGGGTACGACTGATATGATAATCTTAGCTCGAAGAGCTTTATTCAAAGGAAGTACTTAAAAAAATAAAAACTGTAGTAATCGGGCCTTTATACATTTGCAAGTCGTCTGGACTGCCATGAGATTAGTACGCCATAGGGAGCTGAGGCATGTAAAATCTGTTTGTGACTCCATTGTCCTCCTTTTTGAAACGATATCTGTGAGGGGGGGGGGGGGCTGTCTCTCATCCAGAATTGGTTCCAAACTAGGCGATCTCTATCCTCAGGAGTGCACACAACCGTTTGGTCAGCCCCTTCTATGTGTAACTGCAATAACCCTACCTAAATCCGTTGTTGCTTTCAGGTATGGGATCTTGTATTCTCTAAATAAGATAATAGAATAAACAGGCAATAAATCAAATCTGGAGCAATTTTGCTAATACAAAAACCTATATTGCTAATTGTTTTCGATACATTTGAATGAATTTAATATAAAATATACATTAAAATAATTTTATAATGCAGTAGAATAAATAAATAAATAAAAATTAGACAAATGTTATGTATTTTTTTGCATGAAAACTGAATTTTAACTTTTTCATAGTACGTGCATCTAACGTAATGAAACTTAAAAAACTTTACTGTGAAGCCATCTGCAACAACGTCCATTTTCCCCAATACACAAACACTTTACATTCCAAAAAAATATTAATAATATTCCTTACGTTAGCTTAAGAAACTAATAGTTCAAAATCTCTTTCAGTTGCATCATGGATAAATATTGATCGTAAATTTTGGAATGTTATTTTTAAGTTTTCAAAGCCTGGTATAGACAAATATCTACATAAAAGAAAGTATGTCAGCACATATTGACAGATTCAAAATGTAAATTTTCATAAGAAGAATAAATGTCGCCAACAAATATCTGGAAATATATTAGAAAATTAAAATCTATTATTTCCGAACAGTTTTTAAGAATCGTTACATTCCAGTAGACCCTACGCATGTTAACTGTAGCTTATAAAATAACTGTCTGATAGTGTCAAAATATTTATTTGAACTTATAATACTTTCCGATCAAAAAATGTGAATCTCCTATACTACGTAAAATGAAGGGTTTTTTTTTTTTTTTTTCTGACGATGAGTTCGAAATCTGAAGTGTAGGGTTTAAAGTTATCTTGAAAAATGAAATACTCTTCTTCTTTACGGTATTAAATTAAATGAAAGTAATATTTCTACTAACATTTTCTCTTGTTATATTATCATAAGATGCTTACAATTGCAACGAAACGTGTTCGTAAGGTCTGGTGTGTATCTCACTAACATATTTTGCTCAATTGTTCTAAAGACGCAAAATGAAAAGGTTCAAATGTCGATGCCAGGAATCAACGCTGGACACAGAATGGGAATCTACGCCATCACGCCATTCGAATAACGGAAGAGCACACCGAGTCTATCACAGAACACACATGCTACGGCTGCTAGTTTCACTTTTCTTTTTCTTTCTTTCTTTCTTTCTTTTCCTTTTCTTTTTCTTTTCTTTTTTCTTTCTGCTTTCACACATGAGCATGATACCAAATTCTAAAAACCATATTGCTAAAATGCTTATGTTAAATACTTTCATGTAACTGAATTTTCCTAGCGGCATGTTAATATTAGGTTGTAACGAAAGTTTTCCGCCACTGCAAGTATTGCCTGTACAAGCAGTTCGCGTTGGTGTCTTTGCCAGTATTTTGCGAAACGATTTTTGTTATTTGAAAGAAAAAGACTTGTTTTAGAGCACTGTTTCGTGAAATCCGTAAAACAATATCGTTTTGATTAAGTGTAAGGTGTCTGAAATGGAACTATCACGCTACCAGACTGAACCATCATTAACTCTCAGTTCTGTCGCAAAAAGTCAGCTACAGAAAGACACCGAATCATGTGTACAGCTTAAGGTACTACTGTTGTATCATATGACACTGTGAAGATTTGGTACCGAAAGTTCAAAAACGAGGACTAGGACATTTAAGGAAGCAGAGCGCTCTGGCCGGCCTAATGATGCTGATGAGGCCCGCCTACGACAATCTCTGGAAGAAGATAAAATATTCATCCACTCGAGAGCTAGCTAAAAGAGTTAGACTTTAGTGCCATGTCCATTAGTCGCGCTAAGCATCGCATAAACTTGACATATAAGGTCAATAGCCTGGTACCGCGTGAGCTGACTCAAGCAAATCTGGCGGAAAACTTTCGTTACAACCTGATACTTTAATGAAGGGAACAATTTTCTTAGAACTAATTCTAAAAGTAGACATTGTTTTAAAAACATATTCACATGGACAGCTTGATTGAAAAACAGTAAATAGATCGATAAAAGAAAGTTTTTATATCTACACTGAAACTTCTATGAGCGACCTCCTCTAAAAAGCGATCACCTCCTCATTTTTTAAGTCACCTATTTTTTACCCTATTTACTTAATGTTAACAAACCCCTCTCGAAGGGACCACACAACCCTCTATAAGTGACCGGACCCGGTTCCCTTTCTGAAAATATTCTGCCATTTATCCGGAAGTGAAATACAAAAAAAATAAGTAAACATTCGAAACCAAATCGAATTTTTGCAATATTGGATACGTTCGTATAATATGACGAAGGTTTTTCCCGCGCTGTAATTTTTTTTTCCCCCCAAAGAAACTGGATCGAAAACAATTCGATCTACTGTAAATCGACATCAGGTAGAAGTACACGTAGACATCTTGTAGGTTAGAGAAGATATATGTCTGAGAAACGAGTGATTTTGTCATTGGATCAGCGCATTGATGTGATCGAGTCACACTAAAAGGGAAATTCGGAGAGGAAGTTGGCGGTTACCTTTGGTGGTGGGAAAAACCGAAAAGTAAATTTTAAAGTAAATAGATTTTACTATGGCAATTTCTGAATGCATGAAAAATATCAGGATAACGCTCTTTTTTCAAATGTAAAAAATAAAGTAGAGAGAGAAGTATTCTAGGAGAGAGCAATCCAAAATTTCTAAATGCATTATGAAAATTTAAATTTTAAAAATATGTTGGTATAATTATTTATATATTAGTATGTGTAATTTCATAAATAACAAAAACAATATTTTTTACTATTTTCTTTTTATTGGATATCAAATATTTGCACTTCTTTCAGTGACCACCTCTCTTAACGATCGAATTTTTACGAAACAGAGGGTGGCTGCTCCGCAAAAGTTTCACTATACATTCAATAAATTGCCAACTAGTAAGATTTAAAGCGAATTAGGAAAATAATAAATCTGCTTGCAGTTGAACTTGCTAATATTCTTTTACATGTACTGGCTCTGGTTATATAGTATGATTCAGTTTATGCTGCATTTATAGATAGAAAACATAAAATTTATAGGTTTTGGATGCAGTCACTTCTTGCTTTTCTTTATCCAGTTGATTTACATAATCGAAACTACTCAATCGTAAATTGTTTTCGTGTGGCTTAGTTTGGTAATACTCATATTTGACGATATCATTTTTAAAACATGTTTCCAAATTTAATTATGTTTGATATGAAATCAAAGTATTGTTGGGGTAAATTTAAAGCTACCTATTGAAAAAAACTACCACTCTAACCACTATAATGTTAAGGTATAAAATATACATACTATACATACTAGTGATGATTAGTAACCTTAATTTTTTTAAATAAAAATCCGTGATTAAGCATTAATTTTCATGATTTTAACTAGTTTCACCTAGTTTTTGCCAGAATTAGTTATTATAAAACTAACTAACAAATAAATAGACAAAAGTAGAGGTAAAGATATCAAATTTGAATAAACAAAATTCAAAGCTGAAGAAGAAACGGCGGAAATCTTATCAAACATACATTTCCAGTAAGTAAAATCTCGGAATATTTTAATTAAGAGGTGAACAAGCGCCGGAACTTTTAACAGCACAGTGCTAAAAAATCTTTAAAAAAGCATGATCAAAGACTTGCACAAACTTAAGTAATGTGATATTATTTTCCTACAGTATCATGAAACGTTAGCTGCAGTTTCTTTGGGGGGGGGGAAATTACAGCGCGGGAAAAACCTTCGTCATATTGTACGAACGTATCCAATATTGCAAAAATTAATTTCACTGTCTTAAGAAATAGCCACGATTAGCTTGCTCTTTAAATGAACGAGGAAAAATCGCACCGCAATCCGACCTTGGTAGAGTCTGTTTGCAGTATAAACGTCGAACATTTTCAGTTGTCTATCAAATACCGATAATGACTGCCTGAGAAAAAAGGATAATTAGCCCTTTAACGTGCAGTGTTCCCCCTCTGAGAACACCAAACTCTGAAGTTTTGACTGTTGCCAGTCACGAAGAATAGATTGGATTTCTATAAAAATAATTGCGGGTGACATAGCTCCGCAAGAATCCTTTACTTTTTAGCACGTCATTTCCCGTCAAAAAATGGTCACGATTCTTTTTAACAGCACTGACATCTGCTGAAAAATGGAAGAATGCGAGACCAGCTGGATAGATTGCCCAATGCTGAAAAAAGGGCAGCCGTTGCCATCGCTCGACTTAACTACCAGCAAGATGGCTGTGCCGCACAGACAGCTGTCGTCAAAAAAAGGGTCTCTTGCAGACTTCGTGCGATTACACGGTCATCTGTAATCGATTACAGGAATGATATGGATTACGATTACGATTACTAACCATTTCAAAAAAAATTATGACTAATGAATGTTAATTTAGTAAAATAACAGTAATCTTGATGTTAAAGAAATCGAACATCAAAAGAATTCTATAATAATGCAATTTTATCATAGCATTTTTGTAAAATTTGTAAAATATTATTTTAGCCATCAATTACAGTGGATTGTAATCGGCACGAAGTCTGGCTCTAGATCTGTGGCACGCGATGAACGTTTCGATCGTCCGCTATCTTGCTGGTCGTTAAGTCGAGCGATGACAACGGCTTCCCTTTTTTCAGCATTGGGAAAGGGTTGCGCCTCAAAGCGTTAAAGCGAATAAAACTGCCATAATTTAAATTCATATTAAAAGGAAAAGAAAAAAAAAAATCGCAACATATGTAACTTGGTGTTGCCACATGCCTTTCGTTATAGACGGTTTGATATTTCCTGACAATTTAATTGTTTCAAGTAAGCCTTATTTTTTTTTTTTGTTGTTGATCCATAAGAAACAAAAACTGCACTCAGCGTTTCTAAAATATGAGAGGACAGTAAATATCACCGTAGATTTGAGATTCACAAATACAGGAGTCTTGACTTGCGCGAGAAATAGTTCCAAGATCTCTCGCGTAAGTTACAATTTCCCATTGTGAAATGAGGTATATACATCTTTTACGTAAGGTACATACCATCTTTTTTTTTTTGGGGGGGGGGGATGAGATAGACAATTAAATTAGAGTGTCATCCTATAATATGTTTTGCAAAAATAAATCTATAAATAGTAAATATTCAGAAATCAGAATAGCACTTCAGTAGTTAACTACTGAAGTGCTATTTGCTCCTGGCCTGAACGCAACTAAACTAACAAGATTCAAATAAAAGTTTACAATTGATTGTTATGAAAACACTCTCAGATTGTTAACGTATAGTTCTGTTATCGATATAAATAAAGCAATGTGTAAACTGTCCGTTAGTTAGTTTGTCTATGTCTCGCGTAGCTCGCAGACGGGTTATCGTAAAGCTACCAAATTTTGTACGGAAATTCTCCAGGACGGGTCCCGACACACCTCGAAGCGATTTTTTCAAAATTCGAATTATTTTAGGAGATAGCGATAAAAAAACGTGTCGCAAAAGGATCATTTTTGTTCTCGCCATTTCGCAATTGTAACCCCGCAGTGGAAAGAGCGAGGTTTGAGCATATCTAGGTTGCCATGTTTGGCAAGTTTATTAAATTATTCAGACTCTTGAAGTAAACATAAAAGAATAACCATTTTTCTTTTGTTTGGATTATTCGTAAGGTTATTTCTTAATTGAAATATCGTGTGCATGTGAAATCAGAGCAGGAATGAAATGATTTATACTCAAAAGAAAAATAGAATTTGGAAATTTTTCGAAAATAAATGTGCAGCTTTTTAATTTGGAGAAAAATAAAAGGGTTGGTGTGCGATTTTGAGAAGATGTGATTCTAGCGCCAAGCGCTATTTATCGTCTGCTTTTGCTTCTTGAATTATGAATACACCTGAATGAGTTTTTAAACTTTATTTCAGTTCGAATTGTATATTTTTCTACGCAGCTTTTTCCCATCTATTTCTAATGTATTACATCCAGAAAGAAAATTGTTAGAAATATCAATTTAATTATGTTTAATCACACTCATCAATAATGATATACTTTCCTACTTAATGGAATAAGGAAAGAAAATAAGGAAGACCCATGGATTATAATACGCTTTTAATACATAGCACTTTAGTGCGTATTTAAAATCTGAAAGTGTTAAAGATTTTCTTAGTTTTTTTTCCTTTCCATTTTTTATAAAGGCCAATATATCCAGAAGCTCTTCAGAATTAATATAAAACGAAAATAATTTGTTCCTTTTTGTAGGTTTTTATCATTAAACCACATCTTATTTTTGTAACCAGGGGCGGCCCGACACGGTAAGCATCGCATCGGGGTGCCTACTTCGAAGGGGCGTCATTTCGAACTTAAAAACTAAGTAGAGCAGAAAAGGAGGCGTCTTTTTTATGTTAGCAGGGGTCTCTACACTTACCCTAGGGTCGCTCCTGTCAGTAACCATCTTGATTTTAAATTCCATTCAGAATCTAAGAGATTTATTAAGATGCCGAACCAACTGGTTGCCGGAGGCGGCTAGTAGAAAATATAGAACGTGGAAGTTGTCAAAAATTAACGTATTACATACAAAAAATCATTTCGACTATTAGTTGTAGAATTTAGAAAAATTCTGGCCTTAAGAACAGTGATGGCCAGTGTTACATTTTGAGATTTTTTTTTTTTTTTTTTTTTTTTTTTTTTTTTTTCCAAAGTGAAGTATATTTCCCAAATTTTCTTTTATTTTAATCTTTAAAAAGAAATTAGCAATCCATTATTCCACTTTTGAGCCAACACATGCTGTAAACTTTCCCAAAATATTTTATTAGTATTTCGCTATTCCTAAGGAATGTATAAAATAAACAAGCAATAAATACAGGCTGTCACAAAAGGTCGTTGCGAAACGTAGCATGCTGGTTTGTCATACGATGACAGACAAAATTTACAGAGGAACTTGTGTCCGGAAATGCGAACGGCTACCGGTAGATGGCGATGTTCCAAGCTTATGGAAGCGTGATCATTTTAGCCCACAGTACGGAAACAGAAGTAACAAAATTTTTAAAATAAAACCTTCACTATTCGTTATTCTTATATTAATAAAAAATATATATATATATTGTCCAGGAGAAGAAAATAAAATAAATGAAGGAATCTCTTACACTAGACAAGACGCGTTTCGAATTGGATTAATGATTGTTTGTTTAACCAAGAGATTTTCGAATAGCGGAGGTGCAATTATTTTAAACTGGGCTATTCTGGAAGTCAAAATTTTTCTTGCCTCCTTAAAAGAGCCAGGGCCAGCCCAAGGGGCGTGCAGGGCCCCAGGCGAAGCGCAAGCGCGGGGCCTCTTTCCTATCATGTCTTATGTAAGTTACTACTAGCACTGCTAGTACATATTAGCTTTATTTCTCTGCTTTTTTCGGGATATATCACAACCATCTACCAAGCTCGGTCTAATGTGATAGCAAAAAAATGGCCCAGGAGCGGGGCCTCTTTAAGCGCGGGGCCTTATTCGATCGCCTACATTCGCACTCCCCTTGGGCCGGCCCTGAAAGAGCTGGTAACTTAAAGAAACTGATGCCATTGGACTTAGTACACCAGCGCTGTAATCTTTATTGTTTCTGATTATTTGTTATTTGTTTGTTAATTAATTATGTCAAAAATTACCCTGTAATGCAGGTATGGGCAACCTTTGAAAAGTTGCGGGCCAAACTTTAAGATGCTAGCGAAGTCGCGGGCCGTATAATTGGTATTTTGTATGGGATTTTGAATTGTTTATATGGGTTTTGATATCTTCCACCGGCCGGATCCAAAGCCGTGCCGGTCCACATTCGGCCCGCGGGCCAGCGATTGCCCATATGTGCTGTAATGTATCAGGTTGTAATGAAAGTTTTCCGCCAAATCTGCTTGCCGCAGCTCATGCGGCACCGCGATTGAACTTGTACATAATAGTCCTTGTTTTAGAACTTGAGGTACCAAACCTTCACAGTATCATATGATACAACAGTAGTACCTAATGCTGTACACATAATTCGTTGACGTTCCGTAGCTGACTTTTTGCCTTTGAATTGGATGTAAATAATGTTTTTAACCCGGTTAGTTTCATTTGAGACACCCTGTACTTAATGATATCGATATATTTTTTTACAGATTTCACTGTTCTAAAGTAAATCTCTTTTTTTCCCAATCCCAAAAAGTGTGGAAAGATATGAGCAAACACCCCAACGCGAACTGTTTGCGCAGATCATATTTGCAGTGGCGAGAAACTTTCGTTACAACCTAATAATAATCATATCGAGTCTTTCCCCGTGGGTTCGGCTTGTTCGGGCCTACGGGTGTAATTTCACAAGTTAGTTGGAGAGAAGATCTTATCTAAACTATAAGCCAATAGGACGGTTGCAGGCTCGTACGCAGGCCAAGGACGTACCAGGGGGGTGGTTCAGGGGGTCCGGACCCCCCCCCCGAAATTTCAGTTTTTGTTAACAAAATGAGAATGATGACGTCTTTTTGTGAAAAATTCTGCCTTTTTCACCGTTTGGACCCCCTCCGAAATTTTTTTTCTGGGTATGTCCCTGACGCAGGCGTAGAGGGAGGGAGATATAAAATCAAAAGAGGTGTGACTTATTAAATGACTTATTAATTAATATGCGGCGCCATACACGTAATGCATATCGGCCAATTCTGAGTTAGTTAACCGATTCATTCATCTCCGGAAACGTTCTAGGTTGAAATGATCACGCTTCCATATGTCTGCATACATAGCACTCTAGCGATCGCCATTTGCATTTCCGGATACAAGTTCCTATGCAAATCTTGTTTGTCATGGTATGACAGACCAGCTGTTAAGTTTGGCAACGATCATTTGTGATACCCTGTTTAACAACCTCTTGCTGTGACTCCTGAACTTAGTTCGGGACCCGCATATGCGCCAGTTTTGGAATGCCCGACCCGAGTTCATTAACAAAATTAAATAGAATAAAAGATTTCCATTTGCCAGTTTTTCTCAAATATATTCCACAGGTGAGGGGTTAATACTCAACTTGCATGCACAAATTCATCTTTGTTAGCGTTTGCATACATGTATGAGAAATTAATAATAAACTTGGTAAATAAACCCAAATAAACAAAAGAAACTTATATGTGTGTCTTTTAATGTGCATTATTTTACAAAGGTTTTAATTGACTTTACTTTCTAAAACTTTTTTAAAAAGTGTTCTTGTACTCAAGTATGTGATTTAAATAGTTTAAAGAAAGAGCTAGAAACTTTATCTTAATTGGAGTGCTTTACAAAAATTAGTTTAACTCTTTCAGGTCATCGTCTGATGCAATGGAAATGATTTTATTAGTGTAGGATATACGAGCGATCGAATTGCAAAAGAAAAGCAAAGAACTTTTTTTTTTAAAAGTCTCGCATTCAGTATAACCTTGATAGTATCTGGCAACAGCGAATAAATTTATCGTCATGACTCCGATAATGATCATTACTCGAAAACGAAACTCATTAAAATTTGAAAAATTCACGGTACTATGAATTTCTGTTTCTTTTTTTTTTTTTTTTTTTTTTTTTCTCTGTATGTGACATGGCTTGATGTTGCATGATTTGATTTTCTCCTTGTGCGGAGTCATTGTGACTCTTGATTTTTGGAATGATGTGGTATGTTGAATACTTATTATGCGCCTTTACACTGATGGTGTCGGTCAACAGCATGTTTTTCTAATTTATTTTTATTTTTTTTTAAGACACTTAAGCAATAAAACAAAATTGGGGTAATGTTTCATATTTTCAGAAAATAAAGTCGTATGAAGATGTTATGTCTGTACGAAATATACAGCACTGCTTTTAGACTTCAAAAGTCTTGTACTGTTCGACCACTTTTTAGATGTAAACGTAAATATCCGGTTTGGAGGGGGAAACAGACTCGTCCATAATTTGTAGGGAGCTTCAGTCAGACATGCACTTCATTCGCGTATTCCTCCTCTCGCTCTCCCCACTTGATCGGTTCATTTTAATTCGCTTTTACTGGCAACTTGCCAATATTTCGCGCGATAGGTGGTCAGACAGTACCTTCTGCATGTAGTGCAGTTTCCAAACGTTGATCTTTGAATGCTCTTGTTGCACTGCACAAGGTTGTACCCATGATAAATTTTCGGGTGGGAGGGGAGGTAAGGATTTCTATACGACATTAAGCTCCTTCTAACTAATCCACCCTGGCTACGCGCTTGAAGAAGGGAAATCTCCACTATTGGGTCTGTTAGAAGAACTTGCTGTGCACACCACTCAGTTACACCTACTAAGCGCACCACTGAGTTTTTGGGAACATCCTGGAACAGAAGTTCAAACAAAATTATTTAAGACGGATTCAGTTCTCAATATTACATTCATTGAAACACTGAAGTGTATAAACTGAAGGTCAGTGAAAGGTATTTCAGCCGCTAAAAGGGTTGATAACAATTAAAGGAATATCTCCCAGTTGTGCATACAGGGTCTCAACAAGGCCGCATAAACTCTTGCCTTGGAGCACATAAAATATGACCAAAGGACTATTTTATGACCCACAGCTCTCTCTCATTATCTCTATGACCCACAGTTTCCTAAAAAAATGCGAAGGAAAAGTAGTGACGTCATATCCCGTGCAAGAAACAACTAACGGAAACATGTACAATGGCCGCTGGATTAGATACGAGGGACCCGGCTTTATGGCCGGCACGATCACCAGATCGGACTCCTTTTGATTTCTTCCTAAGTGGATGAATAAGGGAAAACGTCCACTGAAGCCTACTTATTACGAAAAAGGGGCTTAGTCCCCCCCCCCTTCATTCTGCGTGTACTTTTGTGGTCACCGGGTCGATGCAGTATGAGCAGTCGGCCATTATATGTCTGTCTCGATATGCACGGTTTACATTTTGAACTTCATTCTATGCATTTTTTTCCCAAAATCCTTTGTTTATGCTTCTAATAAAGGTTTTTTTTTATCGTGCACCGGATATGACCTTTCTACTTTTTTCGAAAGCGATAAGTCGTAGAAGAGAACAGTTTTTTTATGATTTCTTATGTACTCCAAGCAATGAATCTAATTGTGCGGAGTTTATGCGGTCTTGTTGGTTTGTGCTGGGTATGAAGAGAATAGCAAAAAAAAAAAAAAAAGAATAAACCTTTTTGAAGATAATTTTAAAAAAATCTGAAATACTGTATATCTCGGAGTATAATACGTATCAGTAAATTTAGAATATGTCTAGAAATGTATGTTATACATTATGTAATGCATTTTATATTCGGTGTATATATTCGGAACATGAAAAAATATAAGTAATTTTTTGGCGTTGAAAGTGCTTGTTATACACCGAGATATACGGTACTCGTAATCCATGCGTAATTCCTATTTTTCTACCTTATTGTATTAAGTTTGAAACTGTATAATTATTCATGAGTGTGCCGTATTTTTCTTCTTTGTTCCGCAAAGCACTTCTTTGGAATCGATGCCTATGTTAAAATCACGAACTTAAACTGTTTTACAATCTTCTCCAAGCATAGTCTAACTACATTTCACCTTCATAAATACTCTCTGGAATGTGCATCGTAATCGATGAGTGTGTGGTGCATTCCTTTCTTGTTCCGAAGAAAACGTCCATATTGGAAATCCATATTAATTAGAATTGAAATCCACATTAAATTGGTCTACTAAAACTGTTTTACATTCTTCGTCAAGCTTATTCTCTGTAATGAATGAACTGCAGCGTTTGCCAGTTTCTCGCCAGATGGATAATGCCAGGCTACGTGCAGTTTTGGGGACTTATTTTTTGGCGTCAAGCTTGGCGAACAATCATTAAAAGTTGCGAACCTTGGCAACTTTCAACATTTCATCTCCACCCAACGCGCTGTCAAACCTTATTCAAAAATGCAAGGAAAACGCTTTGATGCGAATCGGTACACAAAAATATGTTCGCAAAAATAATTCGAGAGAAAAACCTAGCGCCATAAGCGTAAAGTTTTCAAAATTATTGGGGGGGCCGGGCCCCACAGCCACATATATTCACGTCAGTGGCGTAGGGTTAGGGGGGTCATAACCACCCCCATGAGGAATTTTTTGCCATACAAAATGCATATTACTCACTCCCTTATCATACATCCGTATACATATATGTAATTTGCAGAAGTTGTAACCCTCCCCCCAATGAAAAGTTTCTGGCTACGCCACTGATTCACGTACATATAACTTACTCATAGTTGCCAACTACTACGGACTATAATTAACCACTTTTTCTACATGATTTTTCGGCTTAAAATATAGCAAAATTTTTGTGCTGCGCGCGCGAGCCGGTTACTATTTTGAAAAAAAATAAGTAAAAAATATACTGTTAACAAAAAGTGTTTAATTATATTCCGTAGTAGTTGGCAGCTATGACTTACTATATATAAGTGTAAATTATTGGAGGCGCTGGAGCTCTATGGGTCCATAGAATTCTACACCTATGTAAGGTAAGTATCCATGTTAGTATCTTCCTACCATGTTATAAGTTAAAAATAGTAGCAAAGTAAAAAATCCAAAGGAGGAAAAAAAAACATTTTCGATGAGATAATGCATTCTAGACACATCTGAACTTTTCTTCATTTCATACTTTACATTGCATAATCTGATTTTAATTAACCAGACCCTAGAGAGGGCAGCTTATAGTAACATTGTGTGTTACGTGGCGCCCTAATGAATACTAAATCATGATTGAAATCAAAAGAAGAAAATTTTTAAAAGTACAAGTAAAGATTTTTTTAAACGTTTGTAAATGACGTGAATACTTTTTTTTATGTTAGTATAAATTAGTTTTCTGTATTGAGTGGTAAATTATTGGGTGGGCTCAGCCCCTATTCACAATTTATTGGGGGGGGGGGGCTCGAACCCCACGGGCCCATATAACTCTACGCCTATGCCTAGCGCAAACGAAGTAGCACTCTAGTGCTAAAAGTAAGATGGAGTAAAATATGGTCGGACAAACCTTCACCCTCGTTGTTTCAAAAGTAAGTTCAAAGCATTGTTGTCTACGGTTGCCAACCATCCCGTTTCAAGGGCATTAAAGGACACGTCCCGCTAAAGGGGTATGCGGGATGCTAAATGTCCCGTTTGTTTGAATGGAATAAGTAATTTAATAATTTGGTAAAGATCTCAGCAGAGAGAGAAATTTTAAACATTATTAAGCTTCTTTTTTAAATAAGTAATATTTTTATTTCAGTAAAAGTGGTTTATTATATCTTATGTTTTGTTTTTTCAAATAAATAATTATCACTATCTTCGCAAAAGATTAAGATTCAGAAGATTCGCGATTTAAGATTCCGAAGTGGTTTTTTTTTTTCACAAAGGTATATTATCGATACCTACTTATAGGTTGTTTTAATTATTTCTTAAGTGCTGAAGTGAAAAGGCTTCGTTTTCGTTTGTGGAAGGAATTAAAAAGTTCATTTTAATTCAATTGAAAATGATAGTACTGTTTTTACTTTCCGAATATGTACCATCTAAAGAAAGTATTGAATTCATGAAAAAATTCGACTTGGATATTTATGCAATTTTTAGGATATGTATTTTTGTATGTGTGTGTGAACACGATAGCTCCTAAACGGGGCATTCGATTGAGCTCAAATTGGGTATATATGTTATAAACCATCATCGTAGGACCGGTATTGATTTTGATGTGTATAGGACTTACAGTTTTTCTACAGGCCTACGACAAAGACTTCTTTTACATTATGGCGTATGGGGAGAAATTCTTGAAAGTACGCTAGCGTTTAAACGGCGCATTCGATTGAGCTTCATTTTGGTATATGTGTTTGAATTATTCATCGATTAAAATTTATATAAATGCTGGATAATGATCTTAATCGTAAGTGTTCGGAAAGTCGACTGGAGTCACTCCAGATTTTTTCCCATTATAGAGATGGAAGACACTGTAATAGGTAATGTTAAATTTTCATTAGTTTGCCTGATTGTTTCACCTATTGTTAACGATATTGCATGTATAATTATCCCAAAGTAAAAAAAATATTCAATAAAACTTTCAAAATGTAAATTTTAAATCTGGTTTTAATTGTTCTTCTCGCCTTCCTATAATTAATAAGCTGGATTACCCTTTTTTTTTTTAGTCACGTCCTGAGTTTGAACCGTCTAAGTCCCACAAAACAGTGAATAAAAGTTGACAAGCCTAACTGTGACTGCATTTAACTGATGCAGTTGATTTTATTGTTAAAGGAAACATCTCAATTCTCAACGAACGAGGTAAATGTGGGGGGGGGGATCGTTTATGCAACCTTCATAAACTGGCGTAACTGGTGGAACACTAAAGCAATCTTTTTTTAAATATTATAATGACAGCTTCGCATGAATGTTCATTAAAAGGAATTGACATTTCGCTATTTCGAAAGCGTCTGGTATAGACAAAAAAATTAATATTTATATATCTAACGGCACATGTTTGCATGTTCGTAGCGTTTCGAATAATTCAGTTACCCCGTTTATGAATTCGTAGTGATTCCCGCTTTTCTTTTTGAAGGGCATAGTATGAATGCTAATGGTTCATTTACTCTCTGTTTTATTTGCTCTGTTTTAACAATAAAAGAATGAACACGATCAAATAAAGTAAACGGCACTAAGGACGGGCACGAATATCCGTGGCAGTTGTTTATCGTCACGGTGGCATCAAGATCCGCGCATCCTCTGCTTTAACCCTTTGAGGTGCAACCCTTTCCCAATGCTGAAAAAAGGGCAGCCGCTGCCATCGCTCGACTTAACTACCAGCAAGATGGCGGACGATCGAAACGTTCATCGCATATCCACAGATCTAGAGACCCTTTTTTTGACGGCAGCTGGCTATGCCCGCGCACAGCCATCTGTCGTCAAAAAAGGGTCTCTAGATCTGTGGCATGCGATGAACGTTTCGATCGTCCGCCATCTTGCTGGTAGTTAAGTCGAGCGATGGCAACGACTGCCCTTTTTTCAGAATGGGCAATCTATTCAGCTCTTCTCGCATTCTTCCATTTTCAGCAGATGTCAGTGCTGTTAAAAATACTCGTGACCATTTTTTTACGGAAAATGACGTGCTAAAAAGTGAAGGATTCTCGTGGAGCTATGTCACCCGCAACTATTTTTATAGAAATCAAATCTGTTCGTCGTGACTGGCAATTGTCAAAACGTCAGAGTTCGGTGTTCCCAGAGCGGGAACACTGCGCGTTAAAGGGTTAACCCTTTGCCACGCGATATGTCCTGAAACTGAAGACACAAAAGCCTGACGTTTTGTACTGTCTGTCGCGAATTTGAGATTTCAATAAAATAACTTAAGGGTGACATAGTTAAATTTGAATTCTTTACTTTTTAAGCCCATAATTCCCTGGGAAAATTGTCAATTATTTGTCACATTGTTGCCAGAATTATTTTTACCAGTATTGGCGTCAGCTGTAAAAAGGAGAAAAATACATCGATATCGAAGAACAGTTGGATAGACTGGTCAAATGGCAGCAACGCTCAAAAAGTGCAGCCATCGCTCGACTTAACTACCGGTATCGATCGAATCGCCCGTCGCGTAACACAGAGCTAAAGAACATTTTTTGCCACTGTTTTAATCAGGGCCTGGTTACCGAGAAGGCTCGGGAAGCTTGAGCTTCCGCTCAGAATGTGAAGGGGGCCCAAAAGTGACTGAAAAACTGATAAACATTCAAAATTTCGTCTTTAAATGGTCTTTCAAATTATTGTAAAGATTTTTAATGAAGGGAAGTGGAAAAGTTATTTTTAATGTTTTTCAGAAGTCTTGATACTTCATGTCGCAACATTTCTAAACTGGTTCGGTTTACAGTGTCTTTGCCTGGGACACCTGCTCCAGTAAAAAGAGTTTTTTGTATTATGGGGAACATTCGGTTAGCAAAAAATGGTAGACTTTCATTATGTAAAGTTAACCACCATCTTCTAAATATCAAAATTAATTCTGAACTTCCATGTTGTGACTTTTATGATTATCAAAACAAAGAATTCCCGGAAAAATCCATGTCTAATGAAAAGTTCGACTAAATAAAGTTTCGACTAATCTTCCAGTAAAGCAATGTTTTTAGTTTACTTTTTAAAGTAATTTCAAAAATAGTGTAAAATTTCGTTTCAGTAGACTAAACTATTATGAAGATTAATGAATTAAATATTTTTATCAAATAAAATCTTTAAAACTTTACTTTTCCCAAATAAAAAGGGGATTGGGGGAGGGGGGGGAGGGACTAAGACTGACTAATAAGACTGAGCTCCCCTCACTTCAGAGGTTAATCGGGCCCTGGTTTTAATGGAAAGTGATTATATCAATTACTAGCTGAAGGACGCCTCGTTGACCGGTTAGTATGCAATGCAGATTTCAAAAAACTTGAATTTTCTTCAGCATTGTAGGAGTGCAAAGAATGTAGGTAGCACATTGGCTATAGAAAGCAAAGTTATAACTCCCGTGTATTGTTAAAAGATTATTGTAATTGCTGGTTACAGAGTAAACTTAGTGCTAAGCGACATTGAAGCCTATTGTTTAAGTTGAGTGACCACCTATCATGCCACAAAATTTCATTTCATTCGCTTTAGCCATTTTTACGTGATGCGCGAACGAAAAAAGCGTCACGAACAGAACGACAGCCAAACTTTTTTTCTGAAGATCGCACTGGGTTCCCAGGTTCTTGAAACGGATAAAAGTCGCAACATTTTGTAGTCATATATATATAACATATATATAAAGTCAAACATTGGCGCAAAAGCCCAGGGCTTTCTCTATTGTAATAGAGAAGGCCCTGAACAGCCCCTCTGCGGGGCCAAGGCCTGCGCTGCCCAACCGCGCCTAGGCTCTGGGGTGCGGATGCATATGCCTCGGTGGTCAGCCTGACGCGAGCCCCCAGTGTTTTACCCCAAGCAAGCTTGGTCGTCATTTTATCGACCCACTCAAAGGGTGAAAGGCTGAGTCGACCTTGCCCAGCCCGGGATTCGAATGCCGGAGCTGTGGGACGGCAGCGCGGTGCGCTAACGATTACCCCACTGGGCTTCGTCATACATACATACATATATATATATATATATATATATATATATATATATATATATATATATATATATATATATACATACATAAATATACATATACATATATATACATATACATATATATATAAACATATATATATTTATATATATATATGTATATATATATATATATATATATATAGTAATACATATATAGAGTCATATGTATATATAGTCTTGCGCAAATCGCCAAAGAATTAAAGGTCGCATTTGGCAAATATCCAAGCTATTCCGGAATACTTTTCGTCATTGTGAAGTAATTTGAAGTCGTTTTTCTTTTCTTTTACTTTTTTAAAAATCATACTTGTATTATTTAATAAGCTTATGTACATAGTTATTTATTTACCGACTCAACATATTTTTATCAGTTCTGTTCATAAATCAAGGCTGGGGTTTTTCCGATATGTTTCTTATCATAAGGCAAAAAAAAATTCATCATCGAAATATATCGTTTTTCCCTTGCACTTACTATAGGCTTTTTTTTATTACAAAGATTGATACTGGACGTCATTCGTCCCTCATAAATAATTTTCAAAGCCACCCAAGTCCCTTCATATTAATATTTCGATAGGTTTAACAAACAATAAATCACCAAGCTTCCTGTTGAGACGCTAATTTGTCACTACCAATCTGCTACAAAGTTTGTAAAGGATTTTTATCCGGAATGAAATTTATCTAACGAAAGATGAAAAATTGATCTCTTCTTGTTTATACTGGAAGAATCTCATTATAAAATCAGACTTTCTCATAAAACCCATTACTTAAATTAGAAATAAAATCACATGAAAGTATCCGAGAAAAAAATGCATGGCTCCACACAATGAATAATTTCCCCTTTAGAAGTCAGTTGAAAAAATATATAAATTAAAAGTTATTTTCATACGAGAGCTAATTACTGTGTTTTTCTGATAAAAATTTCCTTTGATAATCGACAAAATTCTCATTTTGCACTAATTAAAAATCTGTGACCCATGGCTGTTCGAGAATCACCTTTTGCATCTAAAGGTTACTGTCGTTACGTATGAATAGGGATCTAAAATTGTTTATCAACCTTTGATGTTTAAAAACTATTTTCGATTCGATATGATATAATTAAAATGTATCAATTAATAAGTTTATAATTTTTTAAGACTTCAACTTGCTTTTTAGAAGATTTTAGCAATAACGCCGTTTATTTAATTTAAACGTTTTGAATTACTTTATATTGGATATAAATTATCTACATTGAAAATAACTATCTTTGTTGTAGCTATTGATTTTTCGAGTTAAAATTTTGCACAGATGTACATAAAAACTTGCGAAAGAATTCTTAAAAATAAGGAATCTGAAAGTTTAACATTCCATCGTCTCTTGGTGATTTTTAGATGAAAGGGCATTAGCTATTTTTAAAACATGCGTAGGCAATCATGCAGTGTGTAAGGAGACATTTGATGTATACGTGCATATATATATATAAAATTGAAATGTGAGTACGGTGGTACTTGATAATGGAGTACTCCATTTCAATTTTACTCTCCATCTCCACTTCATTGCATGGGATCGAACAATTAGGCTTACGCCCATGTGATATTGCTTGGCTTGTCCTCCCACTTCTCTGTGGCTTTAACAACTCTGTTTTATACAATTTCTTCCCTCTGGATTGTCAATTTTTTATTTCATGTTTTCAGTTTTTTCAGTACTTTTTTTGTCATCATGTGCTACTACTTAATGTTTTACCAGGTATTCCATATTACGTAAGTTTAGCTATTTTATATTATATATATATATGTAATGTATAAAAAGGTAATTTGGGTTTTACTAGTCGGGTATTGTTCAAGCGGGTACTTTCACTGTAAGTTTTGTTTTCCTGTCATACTTGCCACGCGCGCTCTGGAGCTATGTTTTATTTAATTTGTTATTTGTCAAACATCAGGCCGTCGATTCTGAGTTCTTTAGATGTACACGTGTCCCCACGCCCTTGTAGCCCCGGATGCGGGTCATGTTGGTAAATGTGTGTGGTTCGATCAGAGATAAGAGAGAGGCGGAGTTATGTCATACCAGCCCACGTGGTATGATAAGCGTAAATACTCCCGCACATCGAAAATCGAGAGACTTCTGCCACTGGAACTGCTTAATGAGTCCACGCTGATTCTTGTACCCGTCTCCCCTCCCCTCTTCTCATTCTAAATTGTAACTTAATTGTAATGTTCAATAAACCATATTACCTGCCTTAACTCTGAAACTTTACTTGAAATATCTGACGTCTCATATATATATACAGGGTGGTTATTAAATAACGTGAGGGGTTCAGAGCCCTCTAGCGAGTAAAGTATTGGGTGGAACCTAACCAAATTTGATGAGCATGGATAGTAGACCATGGGATTTTGATTTAAAAAAAAAAAAAAAAAAAAAAAAATAGTTCCAAAATTTGCCACTGGGGCAATTTTGGCGCTGCAAAAGTGTATTAGCGTAAATGTTTAATGGTTAATTGACAAACAATAGAGCAAAAATCAATTTTACTTACAAATTTGGTTCAATATGCGCACCATTGGTAAATTCCAAGAACTGCATACGATGCACGACATTTTCTACTGCTGCTCGCAGCATATCAGAGTTGATTTGCCTCACGTGTAACGTTATTCGATCCTTTAACGTTGCGATATCGGAGACATGTTCTTGATAAATAACACCTTTAAGAAATCCCCACAACCAAAAATCGCAAGGATTGAGATCGGGGGGCCTCTGGGGCACTTTTACAGCGCCAAAATTGCCCCAGTGGCAAATTTTGGAACTTTTTTTTTTTTTTTTTTTTTTTTTTTAATCCAAATCGCATGTTCTACTATGCATGCTCATCAAATTTGGTTAGGTTCCGCACAATACTTTACTCGCTCGCTAGAGGGCTCGGAACACCTCACGTTAATTAATAACCACCCTGTATCTTACTTTAGTGCAAAAAGAAAATCAATTCGAGATTTATTTTCTTAAATAAAACATTTGTTCCTTAATAATAGAATAAACAAATTGTCGAGATTTTTTGTATTTAACGAAATATTACGGAAATTTTTCGTATATTGAACTAAGACAGTAAAATTTGTGGAGTTCGAAGCACAGAAAAAATTCTCGTTTTTAGGTTATGTAAGAGCGGAGAGAATTTTATGAATGGCCTGCACTTTACTAACTGATAATTAGTTTTATTGAAAAAAAATCGCATTATAACAAATTTTATTTCAGAATTTCATTGATTTATTATTCTGTATTGATATTTTTTGTTGTTTCTTTGAATTTTTTAACGTAGAAATCTGCCTAAAAAAAAAATCGTTAGTGTTTTTAAACGTATTCCACATGTACAACTGTTAGGGTGGAAGATTCTAATCAGTTTCATTTAACTGATCAATCAATTTCATCTTTCTCAACCCCGCAATTGCCCAGTCGCTAAGCTCCTTTCCCATAAGAACACGGAAAGTGAAGCAGCATCTGCTTGGCCAGTGCTCGGGAGGGTGAAAACCTCTCTCGGCTGAGATGCTGTGGAACCGTGTACGCTAATGGGAGCTGGTGCACGTAAAATCTGTTCGTGACTCCAATGTCCTCCATGTTCAGACTGCCTCTGAGGTTGCCGATTTCAGGTGCTAGGGCTCCGGACTTTCACCCACTGGAGCTCTTTAAAATGGAAGCCGCCCAATTTCGCCTTTCGCCGTCTTATATAGAGGATCTGCCATTGCTTCTCGGTTTGCCTGGGTGCATAAGAAACAAAAACATCTTTCAAAATACTGAAAAATTCATTCTTATTACTCATAAAATATATTTCTTAATAACTATTTTATTTGTTAAAATGCATTAACTATATCATTCGTTGAATTGTCTGATAAACGTCCTTGAATCGCATTTTCATCTGCATAACTTTTATTGAGATGCGCAATAACTGCGTGCACTTGTTTGCCAGAATTTCAATACCCTTCATTATATAATAAGACTCGTATTCAAATTTTTAGGATTGTAATTTAAAAGATTCTTCTATTATTTGATTAGCAACGACAGACGATCTTGAAAATTGATAACAGAGATTTCCCAAGATCCTATCTGTGCTATTCCTAAGCTATTAAGTGAACTATTATTTACGAAATTGCCATTAAACAATTTGAAATAATTTTAAGGAAATAACGTTCAGATATTTAATGAGAACGCATTCAAAATCGTGAACTGTTCGACCTTGGGTTACGCGAGTCGTCTGCGAAATCTTTATATGATGTCGAAACTTATTTATTTTTCTGGTTGCAAAAATTTACATTCGTAAGTGAAGAAGCAGAAATAAAGGAAATAAAATGAGACAAAGGAACAATCTGTTATATAATTGTCCAGCATAAATATGTTAAGAATATTCAAATATATCGCTGTAAATTAGAATTTTATTTATTCCGCTATGTTATACATGTCGGTATTTCGTTCGTTTTTATTTATTTATTTTTTTTTTTTCTGCGACGCGGAGCAGAAACACTAAATTATTCCTCCGACTTTGTGATGCGAATACCAATCAGCCTTCATTTCTTTTTTTGCGGTAGAATACATTTGAGCTCGGAATGTCATTGCTGGAAACTCACTTGAACTATCCAATTCTAGATAGCCATAGGATTGGCTGATACATTTTGCACGCATGGTTACCCTTTGAGGCGCAACCCTTTCCCAATGCTGAAAAAAGGGCAGCCGTTGCCATCGCCTGGCTGTGCCGCGCACAGCCAGCTGCGTCAAAAAAAAGGGTCTCTAGATCTGTGGCACGCGATGAACGTTTCCATCGTCCGCCATCTTACTGGTCGTTAAGTCGAGCGATGGCAACGGCTGCCCTTTTTTCAGCATTGGGCGATCTATCCAGCTGTTCTCGCATTCTTCCCTTTTTCAGCAGATGTCAGTGCTGTTAAAAATAATCGTGACAATTTTTTTTACGGGAAATGACGTGCTGAAAAGTAAAGGATTCTCGTGGACCTATGTCACCTGCAACTATTTTTATAGAAATCAAATCTATTCTTCGTGACTGGCAACAGTCAAAACGTCAGAGTTTGGTGATCCCAGAGCGGGAACGCTGCGCGTTAAAGGGTTAATGTTTTCGTGCTATAGCAAGCTTAGAAGAGGGGCATCTGCCTGCGTGAGAGGAGGGGCTTGATCGGAGGACTTCTTAAGGGATTCTAAAGAGAATGCATCTGGAGAAAACTGACCAAAACTCCAGACTATTAGATCGACAGACACGCTCTAGGTATGAACACGGGACCTTCACACTCCAGACGCAAAGTTAAAATTTAAATTTTCGTGAAAGTTTTTGAATTCCTCTTTCCTTAATTTCCAGATTTCTCTGAAATCATAAAACCTTCCTTTCACCTTTCGAGAAACCAGTATTGACGTTTGCAAAGAAATGTAAAAATCTATTATTTTTTAGCATTTTCCTTTTAAGTTTAAAAATTCCCACAATTTTGGATTGTTTGCCAATCTGTCCCTTTGACGACGCCGGTTACCATTCAGTTTATATGTTTTACTTATATATATCGTATTAGCCTGAATATAACGCGACCCTTAAATATTTCAACAAGATAATTAGAAAAATCCTATATTTAGACCTCGAATTTAGTCGGGGCCTTCGCAATTAGTAACGGGCCTGCGCGTGTATTTTGATGAGTCATCCAAAGAGGCCTACGGATGCTCGATTCTTCACGTACACATTAGGCATTTCTTAAGCTTTCCAGTGCTTTCAAACGTTATTTAATGTAGTTTTAAGTAGTAATTGTGTTACTAATTCAAGTACGAACTTATGATTAATTTGTTTGCTATAATACACATTGACATTAAGAAAATAGATGCATACAATTTGAAGGAAAAACAAAGTGACGCTTACTCTCATGATTCACGATTGCTTATTTTAGTTTCACAAGTGGATATTTAATATAGTAAAATAACTAAATACACAAATGAGAAAGACATTTTTATAATGAATATTTCATGAATGTAGTCCTATTTCCTACGTTATTTTAAACAAGTTAACATCTATCTTTAACAAATGATGTATTAAAGCGCATTTCATTGCTTTCGGATATCCTGTATATTGGAGAAAATTGATAAAATACGCTCTATAGCGCGATCCCTGAATTAATTATTCTTTAATAAAGACATTTCATGTATTATATGTTATTCTTTTGTCGCTTTCTCAATCGAACTTTGGAATTGAGCAAGCATAATGAACGCTTGTACAAAATATTAACTGCATTTGAAGTTTCTAAATAAACGGGCAAAAATCAATAATTTATAATTTACCGTATTTCTGCACTGTACCAAATGTTAGTCTGAATCACACAATAAAGGCATATATAACTGATAAATAACATTTTCAACTGGCAAAATTAAATTGTCTAAATAGTATCACAACGTCATGCTTATTTACAAGAATAAACTACTCAAGTAATACGATTTCTGATTAAAATAATTTATTTATAAATAATACATGAATAATTATTCACTAAACATGATTTACATACATATTTTTAGGATTTCTAAATAAATTATAAAAGTGTTCACTTACCTTTACATTCAGAGCAAAATGTCGAATTTTATGATAAATTTTCATGACAGAAAACGGCGCAAGATTCACAAAACGATTACCTACATCTAAAGTTCTTTATACGACAAAACTATAAAAAAAATGTTTTAAAATAATAAAATAATATAATATTTATAGTACTTCGAATAATAAAATAGAACAGCGTGAATGGGGAAAACAGGCCTCAATGATTAACTCATTTTTAGCGGTGGCAACTCATGCGCAGGACCGTTGCTTAGCGACGGCCCCGATTTAGCGCTAGTCAGGTTTTTAACGGGAAATGATGAGTCAAAAAACATCCATTCGGGCTGATACTGTTAATTTATATAGATTTTTTAAAAATGCTTACCATACTATGGTTCACTTGAAAATGCAACAGTTACAGATTACTCTCCCGGACTGGGCCAAATAATACCCATGCATTAGAATCTGTCGGAAATCATCGCTTAAGAATATTTTATGGACGTAAGGTTTATTTCAAATAAAATGAAATTAGTAAATATTATTAACCCATTTATGCCTAGCGTCCCTTTTTTGGGACGGCATTTTCGCTATCAGTTGAAAACGTTTTTTATTTTTCCTAGCCTTTATTCACGAGTATTGAGCCTCAACTCCACAAAATATTTTAACATGACCCAGTAGGATGTTGACATTTCAATTTTTATGCATAAAGATTTTAAAAGAAATTATCCCTTGTTCAAGAAGTTGACATCAGAAATTTATCTAGTATTGCTGGTATTAGCAAAAATCGAAGAAAGTCGCAAAAATCTATGGGCACAAATGGGTTAAGTTTCATGAAAGCACCGGAAAGAGTGAGCCTAGAATTCATTCACTCATCTTCTAATCATGAAATCATATCATATGTTTCGGCTAATTTCTGGGATTCACACATAGATGGCGTTACGCACAATTTACATCAAGTAAATAAAAAGTGAATGAGTTTGTTTTAACCTGACATGTAGAGATGGCGCTGCTTTACAAAAAGGAGTTCAGTGAGAGTAGAACGCACTTCGAAAACAACGCATTAAAAAAAAAAAAAAAAAAAAAGTAATATATAAATAAAAAAAATGTTAAATCAATTTCTACTTAGGTCAACCAAGAACAATTTTATTTTAGTTATTTTTTATTAAAATTATTTAATTAATTATTAGTTGATTAAATAATGCAGGGCCGTTTGGGAAGCAAGTCGTATATCCAGTTTGTTTGTTTAGTTTATTGTTTTCATTCATTTTTAATCCCACGTAACATCTAAAATTTATTAATTTAATTTAATTAATGAATTAATATTTAAAAAACTGTTTTAACATCAAGTGTTATCCACTACAAGTTAAAAAAAGTGTATTTGAATTTGAGTGGATGAATAAAAAGTATTTTTTTAACGATTGAAAATTTGAACAAGGTATATAAAAAAAAACTCGGCTGATCGAGCCTCGTCAGTGGGAGACCCCCCCCCCCCTAATTTTTTTAGTTTCATTATTGCCATATTAAAACGATATTAATTGACTATGTCATTTTATCTCTCATCTTTCGAGTATTTCACACGAAATATTGTAAAATAGATTAAAGCTCTAGTGAACTAATAGTATTTAAATGTATGTAAAAAAAATGCATGTGGAGCATATTCTACAGCTTACGAAATATTGTAACAATAGATTAAAGCTGTTGTGAACCAATAGTATTTTAAATACATGTGAAGCATATTCTAAAGCTTACGAAATATTGTTACAATAGATTAAAGCTGTTCTGAACTAATAGTATTTAAATACATGTGAAGCATATTCTACAGCTTACGAAATATTGTAATAATAGATTAAAGCTGTTGTGAACTAATAGTATTTAAATACATGTAAAATTATGTCGCATACTTTTATGTTGCATTTTTGGGACACATTTTTCAATAAAGGGTGTTGGCAGATAAAATGACATAGTCATTAATATATAGAGAGTGTGAACTAATTGTAGGAATTGAAAAAAAAGTTTTTAATATGTCGGATTTGTGATTATATGTGGCAAAGAGATAATTATAATCATTGACACTATATAAAGTTTTCACATTATGTTCCGCTGTTCATGTGTGAGATTGAAACATTGCTTCTAATGTTTTCAAAACGAGCCAGATTAATTCCATTAATTACAACTAGACATGCAAACTGGACTTCGCGAGATTACAAATTATGTGAAAGACAGCGTGATGCCGAAATTTACATTCACACGCGCATAAAGTGCTAAAGGGAAAAACGAACTTATAACACTGTATCCAGTATTAATATGCGGAAATGCAAATTGCTTGCACCTCACGATAACTTAAAAATTTCATTTCTCCAGAATCGGAGAAACGAGTTGATTGTTCGCCTTTATGATTTTTCACTGCGGTGTATCAAAAACGCAATTTTCTCCATGCGCGATGTTTTGTGGAGTGAATACAAATTTGGGTTTATTTTCCCCGTAATAGAATATTTAAATGTGAGGTACATGGTTATTGTGAATTTCCAGTGTTATCCGATTCTTTTTTAGATAGAAATAGCTTAATACGTTTTGCACAATGCATTTATTTTTGTGAAATGTTTGTTTTTAATCAACGTTTTGTCATAACTTGAATTTTTTTTTTGCTTTATTTTGTGTTAGAATTTTCGGTATCAAACCAGATTTTTTAATAACACATTGGGTGACTAACCTTTTTCATTTTTAAACTCTACTCAGTTAAAAAAAAATAGTTGAGTTGTTTAGATTAACTGATCATATTTCTGTATGATTTATAAAATTTTAAGCAACTCTGTATAACGCAGATTTTTACTTGTCCTATTTAAAATTCTGAACTGATTAGCGTTGAGACGGCAAAAACCACTGGTACATTAAACGCTTCAGTTCTAATTAAAGATTAAGATACTTAAAAAACTATTTATTTAAACAGACTATTTTTGAATAAACATATTAAAAATAACGGCTGGTGATGTCCCGCGTGCTCCTAGATAATTTAAATAAAGGTGAAGTGAGTAAAAAGAGCTTGTCAACACAGACCTTGGTATTGACTAGAAGATAAAGTTGGCCAAAAGAATGAACTCCAATTACAGAGCTGCAGTAAATTAGAACCAATAAAATTAAAGTAATCAAACCGCGAACGAATAGTTCTGAAAGTTGGGGCATGGCAACAAAATAAAATATGTTTAAAAAAAAAAAAGCGCGAACATAGGGGAATGAAAAATTCCTTACGATTGCAATCTGACGTAAGAGAAATCTATTTTTAGCGCCGAAGACGAAATGCTGCCAAGAAGAATAAGCAATTAAAAGGCTCTAATATGCGGAAAGAAGCGAAATACGAATTTTGAAAGCTAAAGTAAGAAAAATGTTAACGGAAATATAAGTAAAAAAATGCTCGATTTTAATAGATTAAATTTAAGAAGCAGAAAAGTGACAATTAATATTAAATATGTAATCTAAATCACACTATTTATATATAATTATGTTTCGTAGCGATTCCACTATAATCGGGGTTATAATGGAGCGGCTAGCATTAGCGAGCAAGGGGCAGGCTAATAAATAATAATTCTGCTAGCTTTTAACGAAATAGCAAACACAAAATATTTTCTTGCAGCAATGAGAATTTACATCATTATGATGCTCAAGCAGAAATAAATTTTTAAATGAGTAACATCTTTAAAATAGAAAATAGCGTCTCAATGCAAGAAAAAATATTGAGGATGAAGTTTTTACTGTTGTTTTTATATTTGCGTTACTGAAGTAAGAAAAAAAAATCTCGTAATAATGAAAATTTACATAAAGATGCTGTTTACATTTTTGAACAAAAACCTTTCTTTAAATAAATTTACTTAAAATAGGAGCGATTAGTATTGAAAATGCTCGAGATAACATGGCTGTTATTGCGTAGCAATAACCATAAATAAATAAATGAATGAATTCTTGCTGCAGTTTAAACTCGAAAAAAAAAAATTGCGATACAGAAAGTTTCTTAAAATAGAAGTAACTCCATATTTCATGGCAGTTTCGTTGAAACAATAGAAGTTAAAGGCAAAGATTCCTTTTTTTTTCATATTTCAGTTAACCCTTTGAGGCGTAACATTTTCCCAATGCTGAAAAAGGGCAGTCGTTGCCATCGCTCGACTTAACTACCAGCAAGAGGGCGGACGATCGAAACGTTCATCGCGTGCCACAGATCAAGAGACCCTTTTTTTGACGCGCACAGCCAGTTGTCGTCAAAAAAAGGGTCTCTAGATCTGTGGCACGCGATGAACGTTTCGATCGTCCGCCATCTTGCTGGTCGTTAAGTCGAGCGATGGCAACGGCTGCCCTTTTTTCAGCATTGGGCAATCTATCGAGCTGTAGTCGCATTCTTCCATTTTTCAGCAGATGTCAGTGCTGTTAAAAATAATAGTGACCATTTTCTTACGGGAAACGACATGCTAAAAAGTAAAAGATTCTCGCAGAGCTATGTCACCCTAAACTATTTTTATAGAAATCAAATCTATTCTTCGTGACTGGCAACAGTCAAAACGTCTGAGTTGGGTGTTCCCAGAGCGGGAACACTGCGCGTTAAAGGGTTAAAAGTATGTTGTAGTGATTTATCGCTCTGAATTGCATTTTCATTCAGTTCATTTTCAAAATTAAAGTTGCATTCGGCTTTTATTTTACTGCACTAAAAATAATCGTAGGAGATATTTCGTCTGTTAGAATTATTATTATTACTAAGAAACTGAAAAAAAAAAAAAAAAAAAAAAAAAAATTGGAAAGTCAAATAATTTTTTTGTAACTTAAGCTCGCGATTTATTATTATTATTTTTTAATATACATAAAATTTAAACAAAAAACTCATAAAATACAAAATGATCCAGATTTTCCATGGTCAATTTTTGGGTCCAAAATTCTGGATTCCAAAATCAATCAGTATCCTGCCTGAATTCTGTACTTGTAAGTCACGGGGCAGACTCGCAGTGCTGGAAAAAAAAAAAAAAAAGTTGTTACAATAAATTTATCAGTAACAAGTGACTGTTAAATTGTGCGCCAAAAATCCTGTTGCATGTTTTCATGAAAATGTTGGTGTGGATAATGATAATGTCTTCCAGGATGCTGGGTGGTTTTTTGGTGTATATAGGGCTGCCACTGCTTAAGGAACACCTGAAAAACCGTAGATAGTCAGAACATATTATTTTGATGGAAAAAGTCAGAGAAAATTGCAAATTTTGGCCCAAAACCTGGAAAATATTGAAATGGGACATGGGAAATTATCTGAATTCTGCATTTATAAACAATCTTTCATTTGCCATAAATCTGGAACGATCTACGTGTGTGGCCCATCAGAGCATGAAAAATGGTAATTTTAACGAATATTTCAGGTTTTCAGTATGACACTGACTATTAATTTTTTCTAAAAAAATTGCAAAGGTTTTTATGTTATTTTATAGTGATTTCGACCGTTTAAATGCATTATGGTTGTAGATCCTGATCTTATGTTGTGAATAAAAGCAAATAAACCTTTTCTAATCAGCCAAATCTAACAAAATAATAAGTTGAAGGAAATTCGTGTAGAGCTATATTTCGAAATAGTTTCTACCATTGTTTTCTACGGTATCCTGGACTATTTACTAAATACGTGTGATTGAGTCATCATGCGGAATACGCCCCTGTAACAGAAACTGCACGCGTTAAATTGTCAATCCCTTCTCTAGCTCGAGTTAAAAAATAAATAAATAAATAAATGTTGAACAAGGAAAATTGTGATCAATTGGTGTGTAACTTGAGCAAACGTAGAATCATATTAACGAGATGACAGTAAACACACATTGCCATTTTTCCTTGTAACATTTATTGTAAGCGGAACTTGAAATTATTTCTCATAATTATGTCTTTAAAGGGAAATGCACTGCTAAAGTCTCGGACGTTTTCGTTTAAGTACTTTCCTTCTTGACGCCAATCAGTAGAACTCTGACATTAAGTTAAAGCAAACAGCAAAAATATAATAACTATAGTTTATTGAGACTAATTGTAGATAATTCCGCTGTCTGTCTTTACTAAGTTATAAGGAAGTCCAACCCCCTTCCCCCAAGGCGTTTTGTATTCGGCGATTTCATTGTTTTAGATGATACCTTATTTCAGCTCGCCAAATTATTCGAATGGCTTCCTTGTAAATGATGACGAATAGTGTTGCCAAATGTAAATCTAGTTGAGATGCTTGATTTGTTATTAAAAAATAGTAAAAAAAATATTGTGCGTATGCTGAAAAAAAAGCCGAAATATGTATGTAAAACTCTTTGTACAGATACATCAAAAATATTTTAATTATCAACTAGTACTTTTTTTTCTTTTTTACAGCTCGAATAGTTGTATCTCATCATAAGTAAGACTGCACATCTTCGGAAGATTTTTTGGTGTCGTATGAGTTCATACTGATAATTTTATTTGTGACATTTTTGGGCAAAAGTTTTCTTTGCGGTATTTGTTATGCCTTTTTAAACCGTATTTTACACCAAGAATTGCTGAAAGCATGGACAGCAGCATTTTGCTTTGCCGAAATAAAGCCAGTACTGTTAATATTCGCTATGTTTCCACATGACTTTGGATAGTCGATGTGGCATATATCTCTTATCAATCCTTGGAGGAGGGCAACATCAATATTACGGCCTTCCGCCTCTGACTGAAACTATCTGACATTTGCATATCCATCCCTATTGAGGATACCCCAAGCATTTTCCTGGTGATAGAGATCAAGCTAAAGGGGCAGGACAATCCATGACACACAACCCATCACCGAAGAACCATTTTCAAGAGGGTTTTGCAACGTGAATGTGTCGCTGTCCCGATGGAAAATCAAACTTCGGCCATCAATCCTCCCAGCAAACGACAGTAAGTGGGTTTCTAGCATTTATTGGTAATCAGTAGCTGTTATGTGGGTTGAATTATTAGCCAAGTTAAGTTTACAAACCTCTCTACATTGTATAATGAGCTTTTCTTGCCTTTTGGAGACGGAACAACAGCTCCTGAACAGTATCCAGAAGCAAAGAGTAGATTTGGCCAAATATCATCGAACCGGGACGGACCAATTGTGTCAGGTTATGGTCTCGGATAAAAATAAAAATAAAAATTTGGATGACCCACACCTCGTCGCGTTCAACTGACATGACACAAGAAAGTCTTTTCAAAAAGACAAGAAGATGGAGCCTCATTATATGGTGTAGAGAGGCTTTATCTGGTGGTAAACTTAACTTGGTTTTTTCCTTCAGGCCATATAAAAGCTGCAGATTACCAACAAATGCTATAAACGTATTTACTTCTATTTTTAGGGAGAACTGAAGGCCTAAGTCTGATTTTCCATCGAATCTACGCATCCATTCATGTTGCATTCCTCCCGAAAATGTTTTTCGGTGATGGTTTGTATATCATGAAATGTCCTGCCCTTTTAGCTTGTTCTCAATCCCCAATAAAATGCTTTGGGTATACTCAGTAGGGATGAATATGCAAATGTCAGACAGTTTCAATCTGTGGCAGAATTGAAGGCCGCCATCTTCGAATACTGGGGTAGCATTGATGCTAGTCTCCTATAAGAATTGGTAAATAATGTGTTAAATCGACTATTCATAGTCATGTGTAAACATGGCGAATATATTGGCTTGACTATTAAGAGTACTGGCTTTATTCCTACAGGACACTTTTCTGACACAATTATTTTTCATTCTTGCTCAGGTGAGGCTGGGAGTGAGTTTTTCCCTTGTAAATACATATTTCTGTGCATGTTTTCTTAATATATTTACTTCCTTCTTATTCGTCTGTTCTGCATCCAGTTAACGGCACAAAATCAAGGTGGCTTTATTTAGGTGGTACATACTGTATTTTCTATAGAAGACAAGCTTATGTTACTTGTTGGTGTGATAAAACAAGAACGTTTAACAGTAGAACAGACAATAACATTTATTAACTAAAATTAACAGAAGGCGTATCAACAGAAAGATTAAAATATAAAACATTCAGCGCTTTTGTAGTGCGGAGGGATGCCTCAAACGGTATTCACGGGCGAGTCATCGAAACTGACTTGCATTCAGAGGAGCAAAGCTGCTTATTTTTCTCCATCGAGTCTGCGCCTGCGCCAGCTGGTACGGAGGATCTTCGGCTCGTAAAGTCGACTTAGAGCGCGCTTTTTCGACCAGCGCTTGCCTTGGAGCGGGCTCTGAAATGCAACGCCACACTTATATTCTACAAAATGGTGAACGTTTTATGACAGACTGTTCTGAAGCTCTTTCTTCACTATCAGTTTTTGCGCCTTATTCCTTATATTAGTTGCTAGAAAAGCGAGGGATTTTTTTTCTAATCATCAGTTCTCTGAGTCGTTTCTCAAACTGACAACCAACTGTGGTCAAGTGTTAAGAAAACACCCCACCAGTAGTAAGACTACAGCTCATATTTCGCTGTAGGGAACTTTCTGTGCTTGTCCATCATATTTTTAAGATTTTTCTGATTCATGAACCAAATTATATAAAAATGCTAACTACATTTGTTTCAATGCTAATTTCATGCTAAATTATTGATTCAAATCGTTAGTGTAAATCGCAAAGAAAAGAAAATGCTAAATCTATCATTAAAGATGCTATATTGGCAACACCGATCATAAATCGCAGGTCTGTCATAATACTTTTAAACGCAATGAGTCATCATAAATCTATTTTAGGTAAAGAAATCCCTGGACTTTTTATTTTTCATTACCGTAATCCAGCCAGTATGAAATTTTAGCTAGAAAATGTCTCTTATTTTCAGAGTGTTAAAAATTGAATGGTGTGTGTGGATTTCAGTAGACGTTCTGGGTTACATATTCCATATTCTTTTTTAAGTGCAATTTTGGGCAATGCTGTCGGATGCGTATGTAATTATTTATGTGTTTATATACTGACAGCGAGAAAATCCTCTTATAGGTCACTTTTTGAATAACTTTAATAATGGACTCATCTTCTTCATGTCAATTTTGGTTTCCACATGGATTTTAGTTTAATAATTTTTAGGTTTAGTTGATCTGTAAAAAATGGAAAGCTATTTTATTTTTACCGTGTATTATGCAATAATTATGGTACGCTATACTAATTTATTTCGGATGTAATGTGATTTTCTTAAATAAGTTAATATTTGTTATCTTTTTATTATATTTTTTAGTTGCTGTCGTCGTCGCCTTCTTCATCTGCTGGGCTCCATTCCACAGTCAGAGGCTCATGGCCATTTACGTTCGTAACCCAACTCCTACAGTCGTGATAGTGTTTACAGTCCTCACTCACATTTCCGGCGTGACGTACTACGTCAGTGCCACCATCAATCCTATTCTCTACAGTATTATGTCCAACAAATTCCGTGAAGCCTTCAAGGCAACGCTTGCCCACTGTTGCAGAAAGAACGCTGAATATGACAGATATTCGTCAAGGTACACCAGTGTTCTACGTTCATCCCTGAACAAAACTCCATACCACAAGGACAAGAGGGGTGATAATAACAGTCTGCAGTATCGAGGTATTGAAAGAAGCAATTGCGCCTCTGATGATAGCAGCTTAGTTTTATCTTCAAGCGATAACTGGCCTAAGAAAAACGGCAACCATCTACCCCAGAGCACAGACGCTGACGTAACCTGATGAAGAAAATATTCGAACGAAGTACTCCAGGGCTTGTTTTTGTGAGCTCATTCTAGAACACTTTGCAGAAATAAAAGTCATTGATAATGAATATGCAAGAATTTACCAAGGAAAATGTTAGTTTTCCATTTCTTTTCTTATGACTAAGAGAAAGGAAGGATGAGAATTGAGTTTGATGCGCCACCACATCATTCAACCAGGAGTAAAGATTGACTCAATTCCTTATAAAAGAATGGTAACCACATATCCCAAAAGCATAAACGTTGGCATAAACTGATTTAGAAATAATTACTGTTATTGGAGAATGTTTACCGTGATTCTTTCAGAAAAATATTTGCGAAACTTGCTAACGAACATGTTTTGGTTTGTTAAATAAGATTAGCAATCTATTTTCTTATCCATTTTCATTTGAAAATGTTCTGTTGTTGCTTCTTTGCTGCAGAAGCGTTAAGATAAACCTTTAGTGCATGCTACCACTGTTTTAATGTGGATCACGAACATGATAACCTGACAATGAAGCTGATGAAAAGTGCTGCTGTTATTTTTCAGAGAAAGAAGAAAGATTATTTTTATTGAAACTCGACGATGTCGTGCCTGCTGATTCCAACGGAGGCTGGATTAAATGTAAATGTTCTTTGTCTCGTAAAAAAACAGCATACCACACAGACCTCGGCTTAAGAAATATCTAAATTCTTCGACATGCATTTTGTATGAGACGGTGAAAAGTAAAATGGTACAAGTCAAGTTTTGGTCAAAAGTAAAATAAAATAAATTCTTAAATGTATATCCTGTGTTTTTTTGCTTGCTGGCAAACTTTTTGTGTAAAGAGGTTTCGACAGGTAGCAATAAAAACTGTCAGCTTGTCAGCATGTTTGAGTTCATTACTCACTTGGTTACGAAACCTGTTACTATACCTTACTTCTGTGTTTACTTGACTTAAATCATTTTGCTGTTCACTGACGTATATCTGTGTACCCGTGTTTTAAAAATTAAAACATGTATGTTAAATTAGATTCAATGTTGTTTCAATTCGAGTTATGTTGATAGATTCTTTGCTACGGTGCAAGAAATTAATATGGCTGCTGTTTCGTTCTACTATTCAAGTTGAGATTTGAGACTTAATTATTCAGAAGTAGGTTACAGTGAAAATATTTCGAAAATTTCAGATGGCAACACAAAAAACCATAAATGGCGTTGGAACGATGTATTATATGACGAAAATTGAGGACTTAAAAAATTCTCAAAAAAGAGCATTGCAAAGAACCAAAGTCAACAGAGAAAGTGCATTGAAAATTAACATAAATTCACTGGAATATACAGTAGAAGTGTTAAACTAACAGTAGGGCACTTGAAAACTTTCAGTTCCAAAAAAAAAAAAAAAAACTAATTATTCTTTCTTCTCTTGGGCTGTCATTGGTTCGTTACATGCTCTTCTTTGCAAATGCTTTACACCTCCAATTTTCGTCATGCGTGTATCATTCCATCGCCATTTATGGTTTTTCAATGCGCGGATCAGATTTCGCATGAAAAAAGTGGGTGTTGCCATTGGAAAAATTCTAATTTTTATCTCGAGCGCATACCGCTGAATAACTACATATCGATCAACTGAACGGAAAGGCGGCTTGAGGTCCATGTATCGGGGATTTTTCTTTATGACCATCCTATACTTCTGCAGCATTACAGGAATTGGAAAACTTTTTAAGCGGCACTACGGAGTTTGTTTGAAGAAAACACCCAAGGAGTTCCCTTGAAAATGTACGGCCAATTTTGCGATTACGTCTTATTGTCTATTTTGCTTATGAAGGAGCCGATCTTTCCACTGTTCAGAAATCAAAAGTTTAACCCTTTGGGGCGCAACTCTTTCCCAATGCTGAAAAAAGGCAGCCGTTGCCATCGCTCGACTTAACTACCAGCAAGATGACGGACGATCAAACGTTCATCACGTGCCACAGATCTAGAGACCCTTTTTTGACAGCCAGCTGTCGTTCGGCGACAGCTGGCGTGCTACAGATCTAGGGACCATTTTTGGACACACAGCTGTGTGGCACAAAAAAAAAATGGTCTCTAGATCTGTGGCACGCGATGAACGATTTGTTCGACTGCCATCTTGCTGGTAGTTTAATCGAGCGATGGCAACAGCTGCCCTTTTTTTCTGCTTTGGGCAGTCTGCCCAGTTGTTCTTCTATATCAATGTATTTCCTTCGTATTCTCCAGTTTTCAACAGATGCCAGTGGTGTTAATAATAATCCTCACAATTTTGCAAATAATCAACGATTTTTACGGGTAATGATGTGCTATAAAAGTAAAAGATTCCCGTTAAACTGTGTCACCCTCGAGTATTTTGTAGAAATCAAATTTATTCTTCGTGACTGACAACAGTCAGAACGTCAGAGTTTTATGTCCTCACGGCGAGGACACCGCGCGTTAGAGTGTTAACCCTTTGAGGCGCAACCCTTTCCCAATCGAGCGATGGCAACGGCTGCCCTTTTTTCAGCATTGGGCAATCTATCCAGCTGTTCTCGCATTCTTTCATTTTTCAGCAGATGTCAGTGCTGTTAAAAATAATCATGACAATTTTTTTACGAGAAATGACGTGCTAAAAAGTAAAGGATTCTCGTGGAGCTACGTTACCCGCAACTGTTTTTATAGAAATCAAATCTATTCTTCGTGACTGGCAACAGTCAAAACGCCAGAGTTTGGTGTTCCCAGAGCTGGAATACTGAGCGTTAAAGGGTTAAACAAGTAAAGATATTGAAAAGTGTTGCCACATATATTATAGCTGTAGATAACCCAAAGAAAAAAAACCCGGGTACTTTTCTAATTGATTCCCTTGTACTTCAAAATTATATCTTCGCAGTCTAGTCGTTTACACATTTCTACAATTAATTAATCTTTTAAAAAATGTTTGCTTAAATATTTCAATAAACTCTTGCTTAAGAAAGCTTCTTGCGTCTGAATGGACTGCAATGATTCCTGTAAACTTAAATTACTTCAAATTCTTATTAATTCCTGAAGCACTGGAGAAAATTCTTCAGGTCCATTTAATCCAAAGATAATTTGATGTTAGCCGTCAAAAATGGCTTTCAACGTCAAGTTTAACACATCCAGAGCTTTTAAACATCCCTAATTATGTTTACCTTTACAAATTCATTCGACTAGGCGTTCGGTTTTATGGAAGATAAATATTTATGAACGCAATAGGAAAAGTACTTCCTCGTAGCCACCAATCGTTGTTAATTAATTAACTGCTTTTCCCGAGCTTTTATAAAGCAATTTATGCAAATAGCTGAACGGCTTTTCTTAGACGTCAAACGCACCGGTGCTTGCGAAAATAATTTGTTCCAATCGGTAAGGGATTCCGATAATTGCTTCTGCAATACACATCTGGTATAAAATACTTGATTAAAAATTTCGTTAGCGAGATCTTTATTTGAGTTTGATTCTATCTCGGTAAGATTAGCTAAATAATTAGAAAACTATGTTAGAATAGTTATTAGAAAAACTGCAGTGTGTTTCAGTCATATCTGGCAGGCAGTATTCTGCTTCAATGAGCACACCGGATGTCTTCGATATGAAATTATTTCGACAGTTCCACTGATTAATTTAATCTAATTAAGAGATGGGCACTCACAGATTCATTTACTAGGCATACTTTGAAATTGTCTCGAATATGCCATCCAACATTCCAATTTCCTAAATGAATGCCCCCAAATGGATGTTATTGAAGTTCGTCGGTCGGAAACTTTTAAACCTTTCGGGGCTGTGGTACTTGGGCAGTCGTTCAAATCTACTTGACGTTTTAATCCTTGCAAGATCAGTTATTGTGCAAGGAGTGGAACTGACCAGAGAACACAGTTACGAAACAGAAACTCTTTATTGGCTAATTCTGTTGTTAATATTAAATCCGGGAGTTTGCGCAAGTGGTCGTGAAGTTATTGAGTTATTTTAGGCAATATGGAATAGTTCTAAAATTTCAAACTTTGCAAAAAATAATCGATTCTCTACTCTGCAAAATGTAAATTCCTTTACAAATTTGTAGAGTGCGAGCAAAATATAATATCGAAAAATATTAACTTAATCTGGGATAATGAATAATGTTAGGGATAGTTACGAGACAGAAATAGGTTGTTGCTATGTTCGCAGAGACAGCCCATATTTCTAGTTATAGCATTGGGATTTTACAAGACTAGACAAAGCTTTTATATAGCTTCTAGTTATAACATTGGGATTTTACAAGACTAGACAAAGCTTTTCATTTGCTATGCGAAGCGATATAGCTGTATATATCCCGCTTTGTAATCATACCAAGTTTGTTTGTAGGATTACGGCCAATTATATCCACTAGGGATCTAGGCCGAGCGGTGTGCCAACACCTTGTAGGTATACAAGGCCTAACAAATAAAGCTTTGACGTCATCACTAGATCTTCTTAAATGACTTCATCACAGTTTTATCTCCAAAAAGTAAAGCTATTTAAAATTTTTGGTGAATGCTCACATATTAGCAACTATCTTCAATTAAAGATAAAAATTAAAATACCTTTACTGATACAAAATAATTCATTGTGATCTACTTCTGTATCATATCATACAATTAGTGCTGGTCAAAAACTGTCATTTGCCCTAAAATTAATTTTCCTATCTTAAACTATTAAAAAGTTTTATGAGCGAGAAAATTCACCACAAATTTAAAATAGATATAGTACTTTGTGAAAATAAATCTGTGATGACGTCATATAAGAAGATCTAGTGATGACATCAAAACTTCAGTTGTAAGGCTTTCTATATATAGAGGGTGTTGGGTGTGCCTTCCAGGAGGGGGGGGGGCGTTCTTTCTAAGAGGTCCTACCCGTATTTACGCTAAATTTCGGAGAAAACCACCGAAAACTCCGAACGGCTAGGTCGGCGGACGCAACCTGGGGTTAATCATACCAAGATATTAAGTAAAGAAAAATAAATTTTCGGAAACACTAATGGAAAAACCACAATAACATAATTAAATTTTGTCCCAAATGAAAAATAAATTCTTAGATGCCAAAGATAAATAAAAATTTAGATGCCACAAAATATATGAATTACAGCACATAGCCATGGAACACATGTTCATCAAATGTTAAGATTTGTTTTATTTTAAGACCAATTAGTGCTTCATTCATAAGCTAACAAATGTGAAAAAAGAAAAAATACATAAAAATAATTTAACGTAAATTTCAAGAGAATATTTATATTGTATTTAATACAGTGTTTGCTCATTTTGTACGATTTCATGAAGTTTATTGAAATTTTTCACATCCCGTTTGTTCTAGGAACTGATGTAAAAGCTTCAACGACAATAGGAAAACACATCATGGCTTTTCAACTGTATTTTTATTTTTGTTGTAGAAATGGGAATTGACGAGCGTCCCCCCCCCCCCCTCAAAACGCCTAACTAAAAATTTTTATCTTTAATATACACACCCGTGATTCTCTAAAAGTAGGCATAGGGAGTAGTAATTTTCAAAAGGAAAGTATAAATACACCAGTTTTTAAAGTATATCATGTGATGTAATTTACGCCTTTACTACTGAAGCTTTTTTATTGTCAGCACGAGGATGTGGGTTTATTTATTTAAACAGGATACTACTTTTTAATAAATTCCAATTTAATCAAAACAAGGTACATTTTTTTTTACTGCATCTTTTAAATAAATGAGGTTTTTCCCCCTCCCCCTTCAGTGTTTTTCCTAACCTCTGGTCTGCGGGACTTTTTTTCCTGCGTATGTATACCAAACTTATTTTAAAAAATAAATATTAGGAAATGTTTTAATTATATAAATAAAATTTATACGTATATAATTTTTCTTTTCTGGTGGACGTTTGTCCACGAAATATCTTTTCTAGTTCGCAAGTGCAAAAAGTTTAAGAAACATTACTTTGTGTAAATATGCATTTATTTTCCCTAGCTATTGCTGTATTATTACCTACCTCTTTCCTTTTTCATAGCTAGCTCTGTAGGTATGTACATTTACTTTTCTCTATCTGTAGCTGTATTTTCCCTATTCCTCCATTTTTTTTCAACTATCTCCTAACAACAGAGGAGAGGAATGTATTATGGAATACCACTGACATTTCGAAATATAACTTTATAGATTTTTAAATAAAATGCCCAGAATCATCATGTCTGCATACTATTACTAATTGTTATGAAATGTCACTTGTAAAGAAATACACTTTCTTATACTGTTGTTATAGAAAAAAAATATTTTTCAAAAAAGTTACAAGTGGAGGTTAATATGAAATAGTTGGGCAATATGGAATAGGTGGTTTAAACAAGCTGAAGCATTGACAAAATCCAAATTTCTCAATTAAAAATAATGCGTAGTACTCCGTAATACCCGACACGTCATCTTGAAAAAGTAAACATTATACTGATGGGAAAAACACTGTCTGCTCAAAAACAGCCACAGTACAACAAAGTAGTACTCTTATTTTAGTGAACATTATGTGTAAGAACAATGTTCAAGCCTCCTGTATACTAGTAAAGCGGTGCGCAAACCGGGGGTCGCGAGATAATTTTTGGGGGTCGCCAAATTCAAAGAGATTCAAATTTATGAAAAACCTGCAATTATTCATTTCAAAGAACTGAAATAATACAAGAGAAGAAACTGGTAATTATTATTTTACGAGCGCGATATTCGCGATCGCTATCACGGGGCTTCAAAACCACGTTATCATGTATAGTGATCTGCAAATTGATCATGCATAGTGATCTTCAAAATTATTTTCCATTAAAACAAAACATCGATCTCGATTGGATCCAGAGGACTTACGACTTGCGATTTCCAATACAGATCCGAACATAGAAACAATCATGAGCTCTTTGCAAGCACATATTTCACATTGACTTTTTATGATGTAAAGTTTTTTTAAAGCATTTTTCATTAAAAAATATTTATATCCATATGCATAAATAAAGTATTGTTTACTAAAATTATGTGTTGATTCATTAACTGATTTTTATGATGTTACAACTTTTATAACATTTTTATGGTGATTTATAAGTTTGGTGCGCTATTTTATAAACGCGTCATTTCAATCGATGACGTCACGACACTCTTTTAAAAACACCCTGTAAGAGCAACTCGCAGAAAGAATTTCAATGTAACTTCGTTTTCAATTAAAGAAAATGTCTACTGTCTATCCAGGGGTCGCGACAAAATTATACTCAAAATAGGGGATCGCGACAAAATTTTACACAAATTAGGGGGTCGCAGATGAAAATAGTTTGCGCACCACTGTACTAGTAGATTAAAATGTTTGAAAACTTAGCTGAAAATAAATCTTGAAAATCACAAAACACAGTTTGTTGTGTAGCGAAGGGTACGAAAAAAATAAGCGGTCACCTCTCATTGCACTATAACACGGGAATCTTTGTCGAGTAGGTTATGCTGTTTCCACTTGACAACAGCTCTTAAAAGTGTCGAAAACTCGGTATTCCATATTCCCGACTATTCCATAATACCCTCTCTCCTCTATGTATTTATTTTTTTAAATTCCAATTCTAAATTTGAGCGCCACTATAGTTTATTGTAATTTAAAATGACAGGGTAAAATTTATATAAAATTCATCGCCTGCCCTTCTTAATTTTTTATCACCTTTAAATTTCGACAGTTATTTTTACCTAATTGAAAGTGAATCCGGAATAGATTCGAAATATATCACAGTTAATGCGAACGAAAAAGAGAAGACGCCGCATCCTCGCTAGCAATTTTAAGCTTAATGAAAGTTACATTTTAGATGTTTTACTAGATAGGAAATGCGTTCTTTTTACGAGCTATTAAATCTGAAGAAAATAGTTTTAAATGAGTTCTAGCCTTAAACTGTAAATGTTGTGTTGTAGAAATAAAGGATTGTTTTTTAAGGGTTTCCTGAAACACTAAAAAAAAAAAAAAATTACGTATAGAAACACAATAACTTTTGCTAACTAAAACCTTAAAAGAGTTGTAAGTTTTGTCTGAAACATAACAAGCAACTTTCAAACGGTTTTTAACAATGATAAAATTTTAAAGTCTAAACAAAATCGGAAGATCAATAACTTCGTCCAGAAAAGACTGCTAAAAGCAAATAATAGCAAAAGAATTTCTTACCGTAAAAGCTTTGACATAGTAATCACCAGAAAAGACTATTACGGCAGCCTCAAAACAATTTACTTTTCTTCCCACTGTTTCCATCATTATATGAAAGTATAAAAAGGAAGCTAAATTATATTCTGTAGGGCTGACTAAAACTTTTGCCGCGTCTCCTTGATTATAAACAGAGGAATGATATTTCTTGGTGAAACTTGAAAGTGAGTTTTTACTTTTCGTTACCGTAGCAGAAAATGAATTTTTCGGTTCATTAATTTGCGGGAATTCCTCAAAAAGAAAATTCGTCATGGCAGCGTAGATTTTAAAGACTCCAAGAATGCTCTAATTGCATGGGCTATAGCTTCATAGTTGCCATGTCCCTGATCTTAGTATAACCGTTAGTAAAACTTCTTTCTAAGTAAACAAATGCTAAGTATTGCCAAACATTTTCTAGCTATTTTGCTCTCATCAAGCTATTTTTAGGGGCTCATTAGGCAATCAAGGACCCATGCCCAGAAGGAATAATGCATGCTAAAGAGTGTTTATTTGAATTTAACAAAACTTGTTTGATTCAACCAAATTGATTTAACAAAATGCTTTTTAACTTAAAATGTTTTGTCACAACTCAGAGCCGTTTAAAATGCCAATGACGTTTGAAATCATTGAAGATTTGATCATTGAACAATTTACGCAATACACAAATAAAAATCTTAATTTTGATGAATAGATAAATTGTCTTACCTCTGAAACTTTTAACCAACTATTTATAAATTATAAAATAACATAGTAAAATCAACAAAGTAATTTTGTTGAATGAGCCATGAACACATTTGGATAAATAGTTTGTTGAAATTTCAAAACATTTGTTCATTTAAACTAAATTGTTTGGTTAAATTAACAATATGTTTCGTTGAAATAACCAATTAATTTTAAGAAATTTATTTTGTTAATTTAATAAAGGTTTCGATGGCGCAATATTACTGGATAATTTTGTTGGTTTAACAACATTTTTGTTGATTCGACAAAACTTTTTTTTTTTCAGTGCACGCACTGAAAATGGAATCTGCAAGGATGGAAGAGTACCGGATCAGTTTAGTTTAAAGACCTACATTAGAGAACCGACTCATAAGGCCCGTTTACATGTGAAAACGGAAAATCCCGGGTAAAAACAGCGTATAGGGAAAAACACGCAATGCATCATGGGCCCGTTTACATGTGCAAAAATGCGGAGTAAATTCCGGGACTTACACTGCTTTCTACCCTGCTTCCCCTACTTAGGGAAAAAAATGCGGGGTAGAAAGATTCCTTGTCGAAAGGAGGGTTAATGCAGAGTCAACCCCGCTTTCCCATGATGCATTGCGAGTTTTTCCCTGTACTCCGCTTTAACCCGGGATTTTCACATGTAAACGGGCCTCATGAGAAAGCGAAGTATCCCTGCATTCACCCTTTACTGGACTAGGAATCTTTCTACCCCGCATTTTTTCCCTACGTAGGGGAAGCGGGGTAGAAAAGCAGCGAAAGTTCCGGCATTTATCCCGCATTTTCATCCATGTAAACGGGCCCATATTGGGCTTACAGAAAAGAATTTGCCTTCTGAGGAGCAACACCAAAACCGTATTTTTGTTCTTTCTAAAATTTTACAAAGTCGAATTGTTACAAAATAGATTATTGTTTCATATGAACTACTGTTCCGAATGGATTATTGTTACAAAATATCATTATTGTAAAATGAAAAAAAAATACAAAATTAGAAAATATGAATACAAAAAAAAAAGTAAGCTCATACCAGGCTTCAAATAAATATTTATATAATGAAGTAATTAGTAGATATTTCAGAAAACTAGGTATACTTCAAGACTAACCTTTAAATACTTTTGAAAGAAATTGCATGTGCGGCTGGAGATAAATTCAAAGCAAAAAATTACTTGAGATTTAAAAAAAAAAGCATCAACTACGCCGAAATAGTAACTTTATGCTGCTTCTCTTTTTATGAGAAGAAGAAAATTTTCCTTTGCATGTAACAGATATATATTGGATATTTTAATTACCTAAAGACCGGGTACATTTATGCCGAAACTATATTCTTTCTTATTTAACCGGAGCATTGTTTTGTTCGTTCATTTGGCAAAAGACTGATCGAAAGAGCAAAGCAAACTCTTTTGTAAATATAAAGCTTAATTTAGTCGTCCGCTGCAGTATAAAACGAAACGAATTTCCAATAAATTATGCAAATAACGTTCTCTCTTTGTGCACATACATGCATCTGAATGGCACAGATTTCATTGGACTCAGATTTGTCCTGCATTTAGGAATATTTATCCTTTTAAAAGAATGCATTTACGTACGTTGTGAGACTGCTGTGGAATTATAAATGACATTAATAAATGGTAAAAATTGGTTAACTTAAACTTTTGGGGTTTTGCGAAAATCGATGAAAACATTTTGTGAATGCATTCCTAAACTTATTTTATCTTTCCTATATTCTGTTGGATCATCTTTCTGAATGCGGTTGAACTAGATTCTCTGTAGGAGAAAATAGGTACAAGCTAAATAGATTCATTAGAATTGAAACTGTGCAGGATTTTCTTATCGTTATCTTCGAACAAACTTTGTACATCACACATCCGTACATCCAAAAATGTTCGCCGAAAAGCTCAAGTCGCGAAGATGACCAATAATCAATGAGGTCGCGCAATTTATCATCCACTTTACAGGCCTGATTTAGCTCTTGCTGATTATTAGTTGTTTCGACAGCTAAAAATGATATTGAAAAGGCATCATTCTGGAAATTATGTCGAATGAGTCGATGCAGTTAAGAGAATTTTTTTTAAATGTACTCCAATAATGTTTTGAAATAAGTTTGAGATTTGTGTTATGGCAAGTATACACGAGGGGCATCTGTCTATGAGGAGGGACTGCCTTGGCCAGATGGCTTTTTAAGGGGTTCTAACAGGTATTAGCGTTACATCTGGAGAAAACCGACCAAAAGTCTAGATCGTTTGATCGGCAGTAGTGCAATAGGCCCGAACACGGCACTTTCACACTTCAGACGTCTTCTATGTTTAGTGTCTTATCCAATCGGCCATGGTGGATACCCATGGTGGATGTTCAGTGCCTTATCCACTCGGCCATGGTGGATCCCCATTGTGGATGTTCAGTGTCGTATCCACTCGGCCATGGTGGATTCCTGTGGTGTATCCACTAGGCCCTTGTGGATCCCCATGGTGGATGTTCAGTGTCTTTTCCACTCGGCCATGGTGAATCCCCGTTTTGAACAATAAATAGTATGAAAGATGGATTTGTTGTGTGAATTTTTAAAAAAGGCTATTTTAAATGTCAGTTAGCTTAAACTACTATAAGTAAGTTTATTTTTTATTTAGTAATTCCGCAAACTTTTTGAATCTTGTAGAGCAGTGACATAATTTCGGGTACTACGAAAGGCCATCCCTCTTCAGCTGTAAAGTGCTTCTCCTTCTACAAGGGCAGGATTTTTTATTTTATTTGTTGCGAGAGTTTATCGCGATCTATAGTCCATTTACTTTGCAAGGTTTGGGAATCTTCCCTTTAAAAAAAAGAACAAAAAAAATTACGGAGAAAACCAACATTTCCTTTAACCCAAAATATCGCCGAAAAGGCGCCCAAAATATTGCCGTGAAGTTGTTTGCATTCCACAATGAGTTCATCCAGTACATAGAAGATTAACCCTCCTCTCAACCCAGACAACTTTAGTGGTCTAAAATCAAATCAAAGTTTATGGAATTAAGAACAAAAATAAATCTGGCCAAAGTATTACTTTCGAGTTTTAAAGTAAGAAAAGTATTTTGGGAGACAAAATTTTGGAGATACAGTGAAAACTAGAGATCAGTGAATTGTATTCAGATTTAAGTAAATCATATTTAAAAATTTAGAAGAGTTGACCTTTTTGAAGAAACGCTGGCTAAACAGGGATACAGACTACTGCAGCCGCAACTTGCTTTATCTTACAGACAAATTTTCACGATCATTGCAAGAGCGCCAAACAACTATGTTAACCCTTTGAGGCGCAACCCTTTCCCAATGCTGAAGAAAGGGCAGCCGTTGTCATCGCTCGACTTAACTACCGGCAAGATGGCGGACGATCGGAACGTTCACCGCGTGCCACAGATCTAGAGACCCTTTTTTTTGACGACAGCTGGCTTTGCGCGGGCACAGCCAGCTGTCAACACCAAACGACCAAAATGTCGCCAAGCTTGGCGACTTTTGGCGAAATATCGCCACATTTGGCGCCAAAAATAAATCCCCAAAAGTGAAGTTACCGAAGGCCTAGGACCATTATATTTCTCGAGAATGCTAGAAAATGCTATACAAATCAATAGGGAAACCCAAAACTCCGTATCTTGCGTTCTAGTTGACAGAGTTTGATGTAACAAAAAGCAAAATTTAATTATTTGAAGCATAGAATTCGAATTTTGTACTATTTTAAACCCCAGAAGAGCGGATTGCCCCGAAAATTCGTAGCAATATTTAGGTATTTTTCAGTAAAGAGAAATATGATTACGAAATTAAAAAGTTTTACGAGAGTGATCCACTCTCGTACAGCTTCCCCCGCCCCCCCCTCCCTCTCTAAAACTGAGAAGTATCCACTACAAGAAATCTGAGAAATTTTGCTACAGAAACTTCAGACATGGAAAACTGGGGGTTAGTTTTACTTATACTACAATTAGGTTATAAGAACAATGATTAGTAGCTATGATTTAAAGAGGGAAGAATTCAGATCTTCTGATTTCTGAGCTGAACGGAGATTGCTTTTAATGTTCCCTTTTTAACATAATTCTGTTACTTTTACAGGTCAATTTTTTATCAGTTCCACTGAATAAATGCAATGCGGTGAATGGCAAAGAACTATACAATAAACTTAAAAAATATTGTAATAAATGTTTACTATGTAAAAAAAAAAATTAATTTCGACAAAATTACATCACTGTACATATGACAATTCAAAATAGAAGAAAAATAAGCGAGATTATAAACTACAGAGAAGTTTTTTAATAGTTTTAAATTTCTCATAAAATTGAATACATTCTTTAAGTAAGGATAATGCGCAACACCAACTGCAATCCCATAAACCTTTAGTTCTTCCACTGACTGCTCTTTGCAGAACTTTTATTACAACTACCTTAATTCTTTCTTAAAGAGATTCAAAACTATTACTACATCTGATATTTTACAGTCTGCACCACCATTCTTTCATTCTGCTGACACAGCAGACTACAAATTTGCAACTTTTATCTTTCATAGTAAGCTAAAAGTTTTAAATACTTCAAATAGGAAAAGATTTCAGATGCTTGGTTTATAAAAGTAAATTTACTATGGTAAATCTGAAAAATCTGCCTCAATGAATTTCATTTAGAATTAATGGTACATATTTAAATATTTTTGTTTTAAATATCAAAAAATATTAATTTCATAGCATATTTAAAATTCTTGTGAATGTAAATTTACAAATATAGTCTAGACGTAAGTAACTAGTATTTTCATTTAAAATAATTCATTTTCCTATAACTTTCAGAAAGTAATCTTTGATAGAGATTAGTGGTATCTAGCTAAAATCCAGGTCTTACTATAAACTGCTTCATAGTATGAAAATAATTAACATTTTGAAACTAAAGTAAAAATTTTCAAAAGGCCTACCAGTGGCTGAGCGCACAGCGCTCTGAACTGGGAGACGGAAGGTGCCTGGTTCAAAACTAGATGGCGTCGGCCGACCTAACCGTTCGTTTAGTTGTGTATAATCTCCCTTATGAATTTCCGCTTATTTCTTTCTTCTGGAAATCTCACCGACAAGCTGAAAAAACAAATGTAGTTTTGAACACTTGATCACTCGTGGAAAATTTACAGATTTTAGAAAGAATTTAACCAAATGTAATCTAAGCCTATTTAAATTTTAATAAAAATATCATGTATATTCATTTGGACAAGTTTTTTCTTTTAATTTTTATTCCTATTATAATATACCGTTTTTAAAGTCAAATATAATGTAACTTAAAAAAAAAAAAAACTTGTCAGCGTCCACAGTAAATAAATAAATAAAATTTAAATTTGAAATTAACATTTTTGCTGAAAAATATTAAAAAGCAAACATTTTGAAGATCAAACAGCATAATTGCTTAAATATCTTATTTTTGCAGGAAATGCATTTTACAAAACAATGTGATGAGTGTTTCCTTAAAGTTTAAATAAATTTAAGAATCAAAACTTAAGTACACAAGAAAAATTCTTCTTATGATCCTGAAACAAACTAAAATAGATAAGTTTTTTGAGCAATATTTTTAGACGGAATAAAAAACAAAACAGCGGCACCAGATAAGATGAATTACATTCAATTTTGTATCCGTATTTCCTTTTCAAAAGGGAAATTTTCCGTTTAAACATGCAGTTTTTAATTACCAGACCAGAGACAATTCCGCTCTACAGATAAATTTTTCTTGTTTAACGGAAGCATTGTTTTGCTCGCTTGCTGTATAAAAGACTGAAAACAATAAAAACGCATGTCAACATAAAGTTTAATTTAGTAGTCGTAAGTTGCAATACAGGAAAACGAGTTTTTGAACTGTATAAATAAAATGTTTATAAATAAGAAATAGGTAGAGGCATGGAGACTGCTTTCCTTAATTTTGTCAAATGTTCAAGGATGCTTGCTTTACCAGTGTTATTAAAAGTCTTCTCTTTATTTGCCGGAACTGTTTTTATTCTTTTACTGTATTCAGTGTACAGTCAGAAGTATCCAGACATTCTTTTAAAATGTCTAAAATGAAAAAAAAAATCTTTATTTTATTTAATTTTACTTATTTATTTATTTACTAGCTGAAGTACCCGTTCTTCGCACGGGAATGAATGGGTCTTTTGATATTGCGATTTGTTGTGATTACTATTTATTGTAATAAAGAGATATAGCAAAATGGATATCGCGTTATATTGTGTTCAATAATCATGCATACCGAATTTCAAGGCAATCGTTTGTACGGTGCAGAAGGCCATGCGGCGTAGCGCAATCTAGTGGCGAGTTTTAGCAAAACGGATACGGCGAAAATATTCTTCGCATTCAGATATCGATGTATACGAATTTTCATGACGATCGGCTGGACAGTCCTGAAGTTCATGTGTTGACGCGACATCTAGTGGCAAGTTATAGGAAAATGGATTGCGCCAAACTCTTCCCCGTGTTCAAATATCTATGTATACCTATTTTCATAGCGATCGGCTGCACAGTCAAGAAGTGATACACTGCAGCGCCATCTAGTGGTTAATTAAAGTAATGATTTGCTACAGCGCCGTCAAGTGGCGAGTTATAGCAAAATGGATAACGCCAAAATATTCTCATTGTTCAAATAGCTATGCATACTGATTTTCATAGCGACCGTTTGAATGGTCAAGAATTTGGCCTGCTGCAGCGTCATCTAGTGGCAAGTTAAAATAATAATGCATTGCAGTGCCATCTAGTGGTGAGTAACATCAAAAGGAACACAGTTAGAATATATTCTTCGTGCTCAAATGTGTAAGTATAAAAAATTTTATGCCGATCAGTCGAACGGTATAGAAGTTGATGCGTTGCAGCGCCATTTAGCGGCAAGTTACAGAAAAATGGATAGTGAAAAATATTTTCCGTGTTCTAATATCCGCGTGTACCAATCGAAATCGGTTGGACGATATTCGCATAGCAAACGGCTAAACGGAATAGAATTCGACGTTGTTCTGCGCCACCTAGTGGCAAGTTAGAGGAAAACGGATAGCATAAAAACCTTCTCCATGATAAAAGACTTAGATGAACCATATTTCATGGTGATCGGTCAAACGGTGCTGGAGTTTTTCAACCTCATACACACATACCAACATTCATTTTTAATCTATAACCAGTGTTATTATATATCCCAGTCTCAAATAAAATCCAGTTTCAAATCTAAGCCTCGCCAAAGTGCCAACATAGGACATTTTGCAAGAGTTTTTTCAGGGAATCAGTCGAAGCATTGATTTAGCAGCAATCAATATGGGAAATGGTTCGACCGCCAAAAAGTACAGCACGCATTTATTTGAAAAGTGGAATAACTTAATACAGCCGCATTTTTTAAATTATCAACTATTAGGTTGTAACGAAAGTTTCCCGCCACCGCAAACATCGTCAGCACACAGTTCTCGTTGGCATATTTGCTCATATTTTGTCAAACGATTTTTGGCATTTGAAAGAAAGAGGTTTACTTTATAACATTGTGTTGTGAAATCTGTAAAAAATATAGTTATCATTAAGTATAAGGTGTCTCAAATGGACTATCACTCTAGAGGTTTAGAACCATCATTTACTTCCAGTTGTGTTGCAAAAAGTCAGCTACATAATATCAACGAATTATGAGTACAGGTTTAAGTACTATTGTTCTATCATGTGGGCTGTTTGCAGGTTTGGTACCGAAAGTTCAAAAATAGTTATCTAAGGAGTTAGAAGTTAGTTTTTCAGGCAGATATGGCGGAAAACTTTCGTTACAACCTGATATATAACGTGTTTTATTCATCGTTACTCCGATGTACTATATGCGAAGATTTCAATTATCTGATATTTGGCGGAATTCCCCCAACTTAAATCAATGTACTCAATTGGCATAAATGCTGAAGATAAAGCACTTGTTTTCAAAAATCCATTTCCTTAAGGTCTCAGTAAATTGCGCCAAGCTGGAAACTGTGCAAACCACTAGAACTCACTTTCTCGGCATTTCAGCTATTTTATTTTTCGCCAAACTAAAAAATTTTACATATTAGCCTCGGAAATCTTCAATTCTTATCGTTTTCCGTATAAAACATTTCATTCTTGCTCTGATTTCCCACGCACACGATGTTATAATTTAAAAAAAAAAATAACCTTACGAATATAAACTAACAAAAAACAATCATTATTATTCTTTTATTTTTACTTTGAGAATTTAAAACATTTTATTCGGCAAAATCGCCACACATGGCAACCATGATGCTTATTTCACACTTTTTTCACCACAGGGGTTACAATTATGGAAAGCTTTTTGCGTGGAGAGCATAAAAATCTCTTAAATTCCAGAAACGGGTGGACTTTCAAAGTTTTAAAGTAGACTATAATTTATTCTATATTATTTTACATATCTGTGCAAAATTTCAGGGTGACAGGTCCATTTCTGTGGATTTGTATACTAATGAAATCCACAAACTAACAAACAAACAGAATTTCATTTTTATTTCTAAGATTTTATTTAACCATAAATTAACAGACATAAGAAGTTATAGGAAAGAAGATACGCACGTTTCGGTCAAAAATTGTTTTGACCTTCATCAGTCCAAGCCCTTCGTCGCAAGGAACACAGGGAACTGAAAAGAGACAGTTTTTTATTTACTTTATCGTTTACAAAGTTTTTATTTACAACAAAGTTTTTTATTTACTTTATCGTTTAACACCAGCAATTTGAGTGTTTTTTACCATAAATTAACAGCTCTAGTGGCTATAAGTTTTTCTGGCTATAAGTTTTCCAGTGCATTATGATTTTCAATGAAACCTATTTAAAGAAATCATTAGGAACAGAATTTCTTAAACTGTGGGTCGCGACCCAAATTGTGCAGGGGTCGCCAGAAATTTCAGCAATTCAGCACCATAAAATCAAAGTGTTGATCAAATCAAAAGAATATTGAAGAAGTCCTTTGTACTGTGCTGTCGGCTATTGTGCCAGGATTTGATAATATTATTATAAATAAACAGGCACTCTCTTCCCGTTGATACTTATCCTCACATACACGCTGTTAGAAGCATGTGGGTTTTCTCAGTAGTGACCTTCTAAGTGGCTGCACTATACAGGACTGACTATAGTCAATGATTAAATTTACCAAGAACGGATTAAAGGGCGACCGCCCCCCCCCCAAGAAAAAAAGAAATTAATGTAAAAGATCCTATTTTACTTCCATAAAATGGATGTATATGTTAATCTTCTAACTAACCGCCCCCACCGACAGACTAACCGCCCCCCCCCAACCGACAAACTTGCAATAATCCGCCACTGAAATTTACCCAAGTAATTGAATTTATTTTTATAATTTTAATTATGTCTTTAAGTTTTATTCTTGTTTAAAATTTTTACATCGATCTATATCTTAAAATTAAGCTTAGTGACCTAAAATTATAATAGTATTTTATAGTACAAGTGAAGAAATTGGCAGCTTTTCACACACGCGTGTATCGGATTTGCACAATGCTTATGGGTTCCCATAAATTTTGCATAAATATTATATGGGGTCGTCACACCAAAAAGTTCAATCCTTTAATGCGCGTATTTTTTTCAGAAATATCAATAGTTAGTACACCCACTCAAAAAAGTAATCGAGTATGAGAGAAATTTCCTATATTAGTTTTATGAGTAACTGATTAATTTTTGGAAAACGCATGCAGCTGATAAGAAACATAAGAAGTTGTTATTATATAATGTATAGTCCACTTATTATAAAGAACAACACTTTATAATAAAATCGACATAGGAAAATCGACTTGCATTCGAATACTTTTTGAGAGTATGTTTGGATATGCATCTCTGCGCATGTGCAATACTGCGCACTAAAGGTTAAGAAACCCTGCTTTGGACCATGAAAATTCGGCCATCCAAAGAGACTGTCAATGAGTAGAACAATGTTTCATACAACACATACTACAAATAATACTTCTAATAACAAATGTGGACCCCACTATGGCCGAGTGAATAAGACACTGAACACGGTTGTGCTGGTCCCACGTTCTTTCCTGCCGCGTGCCTGTCGACCTAGCGGAATGGAGTTTTGGACGGTTTTTCCAGATGTAACGTGAATACGCGTTAGAACCCTTTAAAAAGTCCTCTGACCAAGGCACCCCCCCGTAGGCATATGCCTCTCGTGTGGTCTTGCCATAGCACAGATACACACAACAAATAAATGTATAAGTAAATAAATAAAAGTACATGAATTAGTTTATTGCATGTCACGTTTACACAGTTTTAACCCTTTGAGGCGTACGATTGAAGGCGGACGCAAGATGGCGGACGATCGAAACGTTCATCGCGTGCTGTTCATCAAACGTTCTGTTCTGCTGTTCATCAACTGTTCAAACGTTCATCAACTGGCTGTGCGTCACAGCCAACTGTCGTCAAAAAAGGGTCTCTAGATCTGTGGCACGCGATGAACGTTTCGACCGTCCGCCATCTTGCTGGTAGTTAAGTCGAGCGATGGCAACGGCTGCCCTTTTTTCAGCATTGGACAATCTATCCAGCTGTTCTCGCGTTCTTCCATTTTCCAGCAGATGTCAGTGCTCTTAAAAATAATAGTGACCATTTTTTTAAGGGAAATGACGTGCTAAAAAGTAAAGAATTCTCGTGGAGCTAGGTCTCCCGCAACTATTTTTATAGAAATCAGATCTATTCTTCGTGACTGGCAACAGTCAAAACGTCAGAGTGGTTCCCAGAGCGGCAACACTGCACGTTAAAGGCTTAAAGGAGGAAATAATTGAAGATTGATTTCTTTTTAACAATTTGAGTTGAACAATTTTCTCAAGTTACCTTTAGTATGAATCTAGTACCTTCGTCTAAAGTTCTATGGATTGTAGGTTCCTCGATCATAGTAGGGATGGGATCGGTCCACTTCAGCATGTGAGTCGAGCAGTCGAGCAGCGCATTTAGGAGTCCAGGGCGAAGGCAGCAAGGACCGTCCGGGGGTGGCATTCTGCCCCGGCGGTTTCCGAAACAGTTGGTGGAAACTGTCAACTGGAGCAGCTGCTCCGGGTGCCCTTGCCTTAGTCAAGCTCTGTCTTAGAGGGGAGCCTTGGAATATTTTTTAAACAAAATTGTCAGCGACTAAAAATTCCGGAAGATTCCTCAAAAAGTGCGAAATTTATATGTAGAGGAGAGGAGGTGATTATGGAATAGTCGGGAAATATGGAATACCGAGTTTTTTGGCTCTGTTAGTTGCTATTGCCATAATGGAATACCATGAACAACTCAAGAAAGATTCCCTTCTTACAATGCAGTAAGAGTCGACCGCTCTCTGTTGCCGTACCACTCGCTACAGAACAAAGTATGTTTTGTGATTTTCAAGAGTTTTTGTAGAGAAGTTTTCAAACATTTTAACTTACTAGTAAACACGTGACATGAACATGGATGTTACGCATAATGTACACTAAGAGAATGGTAGTTTGTTGAACTGTGGTTATTTTTTAGATGACAGTGTTTTGCCAATGAGTTTTAAAGGTTCGTTTTCCGAGATGGCGTGTCGGGTATTATGGAGTAATATTGTAATGGGTTTCATGTCATCCACTCAAGACCCGGAAAACAAAGACGCTGAATGCATCTTTTGTCACGAAAAATTCTCTAATGATCAACGACGATAAGATTGGATTCAAAGATCCAGCTGTTCTCTGTGGGCTCACCATGACTGTATCGGAGCAAAGAAAGAAAATTATATCTACAACTTTTCTAAATCGACTCGAAGCAGAAATGACTCCAGTATAATGATTTAAACTACAAAACATAAAAATTTGTTTTATAGTAACAAATAACTATATATGAAGCAATATAAATTGCTTTTCATCGGTTTAAACCATCTATTCCATATTACCCGACTATTCCATATTATACTCCATTCGTAACTTTTTTTTTTAATATTTTTTTCTATAACAACAAAATAAATTGTGTATTTCTTTGCAATGGACATTTCATTACGATTCATTATAGCATGTACTCATGCTGTTTTGGGGGATTTTATTTAAAAATCTATGAAGTTGCAGTTAGAAATGTAAATGGTATTCCATAATCACCTCCTCTCCTCTATGTATATATATAAGAAATTTTCCTTTGTGTAAATTTTTAATGACATTTCATTCAAAAACTTGAATTATTCTCTAGAACAGCCTTGAAGAAAAGAATATTTAGTTATAAAATAATATATACATGTGAAAATACATGAATGCGCGAACAAAAATTTACGCAGTTTGAAACGATTTTCAGAAAAATCTCAAAATCTAATAAATTTTTTTTTAAATCCGACGCCTATAGCTTAAGCTGAGTGACCAGCTATCATGTCACCAAATTTTATTTCATTCGCTTCAGTCAGTTTTACGTGATGAGGGAATAAAAAAATCGTCACTTATAGAATGACAGAACGACAGACAAACTTTTTTGACGGCTGTACACGGGTCCCAAATGTTTAAAACGGATAGAAATCACTAAATTTTTTTAATTTCGAGTAGTGTACAATCAAAGTCTAACTTTATTCATTTAGATGCATAAATGTTCCAATTCCGAACTTGAAACAACAATCATTTCAAACTTTAGTCACATCATTCCGAGTCAGACCCGTCTCGTGTTTAGAATGCTCGCCTACCACGCCTTGGTTCGATCCCAAGTCTAGGAAGCTTGAAAGATGCAGTGAGTTCTTACGTCTGATGGCAGCACTATAATTCAAAGAAAGGAGGAAAAAGTCACGAGATGGTGTACCTCGGATACGCTCGGATTTTGTTCACTTTTTTTTTTGTACTTTCCTTTAAAAAATTTTCTAGCTGGGATATGCCCCAGTTTTTATCGATGGCTCAGTTTAAAAGTTTCACCAAAGGTCATAGGCTTCACATCCTATGTTGCAAGGTGTTTGTTCTTCCGAGATGAATATAGCCCAATCGCATCGGCTCTTCAACGGCTCAACACCCAATTTCCCCCCTTGCTGATGATCCAGTCCTACTATTCAGAAGCGGACATGCACGAGCACAATCCGAAAAAAGAGCCCCCGACGCGATAAAAATCCTTGCATGGCGTGTTGCGCTTCCTCCCTGACCGATATCATCGGCATTTCAGGAACCGATGACCGTTTTCTGCTAGGGTAGGAATTAAATTCTACTATAGACTGTTCAGATATCTGATACTGAGAGTACATTATTTCAATATTAAATGCAGTTCTATTAAAATTTTCCATTAAATCTTTTATGTTTTGGATAATTTTACAGTAGAACCTCGAAATAAAATAAAAGAGAGAAAGTAAAAGAAAACAAATGCTGTTGTTACTGTTTTTGCCGGAAAAAAACGGAAAAGCATTTGCTGAATAAATTTACCCCCCCCCCTTTTTTTTTTTACTAACACCAAATTTGGTCTCCTATAAATGTATAATCAAAGTCATGCATAATCATTTCAGTCTGCTTTTGTGATACGTTTTACAGGATGAATACATTTTATTTTACGCAATGTAACGTCTTTGAGTTTTACCTTCCCTAATATTTCACACCTTTACACTAGACTGTAAAACCTGCAGATGGCAGAAAATCAATTCCAGTCAAACCTTTAGAGACACAGAAAATGTTCCTTAGATAATACATTCATGAAAATCGTCTCTTTGTCTCAAACAAGCAACAAGTGCGGAAATTCTTTTTCCGTGTATCAATATTCTAGCAGTTTATTCGAGAGATTCCGTTATTATATCAATCAGAGAAAGAAAAAAAGAACACCATCGAAATGTCAAGATAAATTCCACTGAAAATAGAGCATTTTGTATAAATCCGAGTAATATCCCTGCACTCCTAAGTTTTGGGAAGGCAATTCTCGCCAGCTTACAAAAGATTTGTCGGGCGAAATTTGTTTCTCACGATCTATATAAAGTGAAAATGAGAAAATATAAGCCCAGTAACAAATTTCGCAACTTCTCCCGTTCTTAGAAATCCAATAAGAATTGATCCACTGTAACAAGGGAAGATTAGAGTGGCTGAATCCTGAAGCATTAGTGTAAAATAATCTACTGCGCTTCCTTCAAAAAGTTATCGAGAGGTGAAAGCTTTCTGTTGTCATGGAGGATATTTTTATATTGAAATGGTTATTTGCATCACTGTCACAGTATACATACTTTTTATTGAAAAATAAAGAAAAAAAAATGTAAGAAAATCTGAAACACTTCCAGATTTTAAGTACGCACTAAAGTGCTATTTTTCTTCCTTGTTCGCTAAAACCTATCTTTGGAATCAAAATCTATCTTAAAATCGCCTACTAAAAAACTATTTTATAATCTTCGCCAAGTATATTCCAACTATACTTCACCGTTTTAAACATTGTTTCGAATGTGCATCATAATCCATGAGTGTGCCGAGTTTGTCTTTCTTGGGTTGATTCCTACTTTAACGCCCCGACTCTCGCCCAGGTGGTAGTAATTAAACATATGAGGTTACCATGAAGATTTTTTGTATTTATGAGGCAACCGTAATATACAATTAAAATGACGATTTGGAACAACATGTAAGTACAGCATTCCGTTACATTTTTATTTATTTTGGGTATCCAATTAATGCAATTTTAATAATCCAGTGTCTTTCAATTTCTTAACGGGTGCGTTTATCGCTAATTTGCTTACTTTAGTTTTCATCTAGTTCTTCTGGGAGTGTTGAAACTTGTGCATAACTCCTAGAGACCCATGACAGCAAAGCTCGTCAAAGTGCGGCGATTTTTTAGATTAGCGAGATTGCGGGCGTTAAAATAGGAATCAACTCTTTCTTGTACCGTAAAAGACATCTTTTGAGTCGAAATATATCTTAAAATCGCCTACTGAAACTGTTTTACAATCTTCGCCAGGCATATTCCAACTATACTTCATCATTTCAAATACTGTTTGTAATGGGCATCATAATCCATGAGTGCATCGTGTTTTCCTTCCTTGGTCCATAAAACACTTCTTCGGAATAGAAATCTATATTAAAATCGCCTACCAAAACTGCTTGACAATTTTTCCTCAGGCATAGTCAAACTATTCTTCATCTTTATAAATACCATTTGGAAAGTGTATCATAATCTACGAGTGTACCGTGTTTGTCTTCTCTGTTCTATAAAACACTTCTTCAGAACTAAAATCTATATTAAAATCGCCTACTAAAACTATTTTACAATATTCGCTAGGTGTTTTCTAACTATACTCGTAATATATTTATAATAAATATTCGCGTTTTGGCACCCAATTTAGCGATCCATTATCAAAAATTGCAAACCCTGTGCGACTTTCAACATTTTATTAACGCCCCCCCTCCCCTACGTTATCTGGTAAATACATTTGAAAAGATCTTCACTGAGACAGTTCACATCTGTAAAACAATAGCGCCCTAGTGTTAATAAACAAGAAAGATAAATCACGCCAAACAGAGGAATTATAAACATTTTTCCAATGCAGCCGTCTTTCTTGACAATGCATAGTCGTCTAACTTGACAGAATCTTGAAGATAACCTTAAAAAAAACGTAAATTATTACTAATAAAACTTCGTGAGACCCTGTAGAAAAAACTTTTAATTTTAGATTATAATTAGATTATCAATGGAGAGTAAGCTATTATAAACGGCAATATACTTATTGCATTGTGTTTTAATTGGGTGATGTTCTAAACTGCCACAAACCATAATGCATTAGAATTACTGAAACTTAGTGCAGGCATTAAATGCTTTTTCAGGGACGATATGGGAAAATTTGAGTGCCCCTGTCGACTAACTATCAATAGTACATACGCTAAACTCCATGGTACAGTACAGGGCAATAACATTTATGAACTTAGTAGAATCGACAAGGAAGTTAACCGCAGTTAGAACGGAAAGACAGACAGACAAACCGAAACCATAAACACTTTTCAATTTTGTTGGAAAATATGTTAAAATAAGAAGCGCGAATCATGATAAAACGCGTGGATTATAAAAGCCTTTCCAACAGGATCTTACTCTCTTATTTGCGTCCATTGTTAAATGGACGTGGCGGAAGCGATTTCCCTTCATTGTCTACGGTTGCTTCCCAACCCGGATCTTCGAATTACTTAATCAGTGGTTTAAAATTTACGGATCGCATCTGCCGAATAGATCCCTCCTGATAGATGCGCAATCGTAGACCAATTGGAACTTTAGAGTTAAGAGAAGGACCCATTTAAAAAGGACTGACTCTGCTGATGAGGATTTCAGAATTTCTGAAGAGATGAGAGAATTTCGGAAATTCAAAAGTGGAAAACAATTGCTGAGAGGAGATTGGATAAGTATTGTATTTTGTTTAAGGCAAACCTACTCGACGTGGTCGCTACCTATCGGGGAGAGGAGTTGCCTTAACCCTTTAACACTCAGTGTTCCCGCTCTGGGATCCACCAAACTCTGACGTTTTGACTGTTGCCAGTCACGAAGAATAGATTTGATTTCTATAAAAATAGTTGCCGGTGACATAGCCTCCACGAGAATCCTTTACTTTTTAGCATGTCATTTCCCGTAAAAAATGGTCACGATTATTTTTAACAGCACTGACATCTATCTGCTGAAAAATGGAAGAATGCGAGAGCAGCTGGATAGATTGCCCAATGCTGAAAAAAGGGCAGCCGTTGCCATCGCTCGACTTAACTACCAGCAATATGGCGGACGATCGAAACGCTCATCGCGTGCCACAGATCTAGAGACCCTTTTTTTGATGACAGCTGGCTGTGCGGAACAGCCAGCTGCGTCAAAAAAAGGGTCTCTAGATCTGTAGGGATGGACGCGAGACGAAAAATAGGCGTCTCGCAAAATAGCCGAAAAGCTTTGTCTCTTCTCGCAAAATTCCCTATATCATAATGTTAAAAATGTTTGTCTCGTCTTGCAAAAAAGCTGTAAATCTCTGTCTCGTCTCGCAAAATGCCGTCTCGCATCCATCCCTAATCTGTGGCACGCGATGAGCGTTTCAATCGTCCGCCATCTTGCTGGTAGTTAAGTCGAGCGATGGCAACGGCCTGCCCTTTTGCCAGCATTGGGAAAGGGTTGCGCCTCAAAGGGTTAAGCGGCCAACATTTTGGGGAGTTCAGTAAAAGTTACATCTGGAGAAAACCACACAAAATTCCAGATCGTTTTATGGACAGCGCGGTAGGCTGGAACCCATGAGCTTCACACTACAGCTATCCAACATGTTCAGTGTCTTATCCACTGGGTCATGGTGAGAGAATCAAGAGTCGGGAGTAGAATGGAGTTCGGTTATCAAGAAGACCTCCGGGCTGGCTCGTCAATAAAAGAAGCAATTAATCATTTGTTTTAATCACCCCCCCCCCCCTTACAGCCGAAGTCTGTGGCTGCTCTTTCATTTATTCCTGTAAAATACCTGCAAATGTTGCATACGCCATTTTCGAGCAAACACTGTTTAATAAACTTCACTACTATACAGTGAAGCACCATTTATGCGTTTATATCATTATACGTTTTCCTGAATGGTAATGGAGAAATCCATTGAATTTTAACGTTAAACAATTTCATTTTTACGTTTACCTGAAATCGAAAACTTCATTTATACGTCTATTTATTTTTACAACTGAAGAGGAGGGAAAATGTGGGATTTAAGTTTACGACAATCTTTGACAGGTTTTAATTTTATGAAAGAATACCTATTTTCCGGCGATTTAATGATAATGTTTAACAGGCACGTTTAACTGTATACAATGAACTTTCTTCTGTGCATTCCCAAACAGCCATACAGCCGAAGATTACAAAATATTTTGTACAGGCGGAACGAATATGAATACATGTACTAGATCCACGTTAAATTCAGAAAAAAACTGCAAGTATTACATACCTATTGGTGTATTTTGTTTTCATGTAGTAATATAAGACGTATTACTTTAAATTAAATCTGATTTTTTTATTGTTGGTAATTACGAAAATGTACTTTTGAGAATTTCGTTTATATGTTTTTCTTATTTATACGTTTTTTCTTGAAAAACGTATAAACCGTGCTTCACTGTATATCGATTATGTTTTGATTGAAAGAGCCGAACTTCCCCTAATAGCATGGAACGTCACAGTGAGGTCGCCGTGACTTTCCTGTCGCAGTCACACTGGTGACCATAAGTGACGTCAACTGGAAGTCACAGTGTGATTTGCCACTGACAATAGCTTGTGCCTTCTTTGTGACGTCAACGTGACAGTCGTTTGTGACGTCTTGCCAGATCTTGCGATTTTTCGCAATTTTTGCTACTTTTGAAAGCACCATGCGACTAAATTTTATGACTTTGCGATATTGCTTCATTCTTGCTACTTTTTTTTTATGATTTTGTAAATTTTAAGTAATTTTGCAAATTTCTCAAAAGAAAAAGGTTTTCTTTTTTCAGTTTTAAATCAGTGGAACATTCAAGTCACAGTGTCATGCACAAGTCACAGTGTAACTTCATGGTGACGCCACGTTGTGACGTTGTCGCAGAAGGACATTAGACAGCCAAGGCGACTTATTTGTGACTCATCTGCGGCGTCCCGTGACGGTCTTGCACGTCGCAGTGACTTCACATTTAGGTCACGGTGCTATTAGGGTCTCTGTCCATTAGTTTGAACAATGACACTCGGAAAAATAATGTTAGAGATTTTCACTGGTACACACACTTTATATCAGCAGGGTGCACGTTTATATCTTACTGAAAAGGACACGTTATAAGAATATTAGGAGCACCATAGCAGTAACATCGTAAAAACTCCACTAACATTGACAGGTTTCGTAGCAATCGACGCCTACTGACGACAATTGCACAAGACAGACTGACAGATGAACCGAAATCATAAACTATTTGCAATTTCGTTAGATTCTTTTTTTAAAAATAGTAACGCAATGATACCGGAAGGGTGTAGGAATAATGCTTCAAACCTTTCTGCTTAAGTAGGTAGTGGAGCGTTTAGGCAACCGAAGAGGAGTAAACCTTATGCACCACCCAAAACGTTCGTCTCAAAAAACATCTTTGTTCATGTGTTTTATTTTACAAAATTTTTTAATAACTCTAAATGTGTATATTACACTCAAACAAAGCCATATGTCCACATTTTCAGTGCTGTTCCATTCCAAACATACGCAAAATATTTCTTTCTTTCTTTTTTCTGTACTTTACTCCGGAAATGGGGGAGTTAGCAAGCCTTAAAATATTTTTTTTTCCCAATCCCCTACATCTGCAAAATACTCCCCCCGTTCTCCCCCGATACCCTTGCATCATATTCCGGGGAAGAATTTGCATTCGGAACCGCCAAGGAAACATGATTCTTCCCAAAAATATTAGATGCATTTTTCATGTCGGAAGCTGTATAAATTACGTGTTCCCCCCACCCAAAAAAAAAAAAATTTTTTCAGTCCAAATTGCACTCCTCTTGAAAATGTCCATTCCGGGACACTTCTTGTGTAAAGGGGTGAATTTCAGAGAGGGAGCTGTTGAAAACTGGGAAATTTGAATACTTTCAAAGAGGAGGCTGATTTTCAGATCTGCTTCTATAGCGTTCATTGGTGGAATGAATACAAGCTTGATAAGCTTTTATAGATTCGGTTGCATAGATTTCTAAATTATTTTTGCTTCACTTGTGCGGGTTTTCTGATCAACGACAAGAACAAATGAGATCCATTATAAGGTATTTATGTGTGTATTGCTGTTTTAACAAGCTTTTCTTGTACTTACTTTTTTTAAGATCTTGGTGCAAGTTTGGGACAATCTTTTCAGGTTTGCACTTAACCTTTTATGACCCGACGGGTCTTAAAAGTCCAAGCAGTAAAATCGCTCAATCGTAAATAAATTCTCATAAGAGCCCAGCAGGATCTTACACGCTTAAACCCAAAAGAGCGAAAAATCGGATGGATTGGAGAGCGAAAAAGAAAGTTCATGGATTCGATCCGTTTGCATCGAAACCTACCGGCATTTCCGCAAAAGTTCTCTTTAAGTAGTCTTTTTTCTGAGAATTTCCCTCCTCGCTTCCTGTTCTCCAAAATCCTGATAACGTTCGATTCACGCATATTTCGCTCAGCTCTTGTGATCGAAAAACGCTCCTAAAAGAGAAGCGCACTTTTGAAAACTGCGCCAAACATCGCTCCGACTGATCGAATTTCGCTGATTTGGTTTAAGCGTGTACGACAGCTCCTGTTATTTAATAAATTGATTTACCCAGATCAAAAAAGTGCAATGATTATTAAATCTAATAGGAGATTTATTTCATAAGATAAACTTGGGACATAAAGGCTTAAACATTGCCCTAAACGTTGAATGTTTTCAAAGAGGAGGCTGATTTTCAGATCTGCTTCTAGTGTTCATTGGTGGAATGAATACAAGCTTGATGAGATTTTATAGATTCGCTTGTATAGATTTCTAAATTATTCCTGCTTCACTACGCGGGTTTTCTGAACAACGACTCGAACGAAAAAGATACATTATAAGTTATTTATGTGTGTATTGCTGTTTTGACAAGCTTTTCTTGTAATTACTTTGTTTTTGAAGTCTTGGTGTAAGTTTGGGACAAGTTTTTCATGTTAGCACTTAAATCTTTGCCTCAAAGGTTGCCAGTAGCGATGGTCTATCAAAAGTCGCCGAGGTTGGCTATTTTGGTTGATTTATCGCCACATTTCGCAGAATAAAAGTTTTCCAATGCTGAGCACAACTTGACGAAATTTTCTGTATTTGAGGAGATATTGCCAAACTGTACTGCTTTGCAATGGGAATATTTGCTGCAGTATATAATGTTAAAGTGATGTGTCAAGATACAATATTAGATATCATAACAGTAAAGCAAAATAGTCTAACTGTTACAGCACATGCTTAAACATTCATCACTAATTATGATGTATAATCCAATATTTAAACTGGAAATGAAACGTAATGCATGACCCCCACGTTTAATACAGGGATTTTGGCGAAGTTCTGCTGCCTTGGCGTGTAGTGTGAAAGATGAGCATATTAAATCGGTTTTGATGTGACTGTTCACGGTATCTGAGCTCTCTTTCAGGCATCTCTATTGCCGCTTTTGACGCCACCTATTGGTGTAATTAGCAACTAAAATTTTGTGACTTCAGCATCAAATTCTTACGCGTTCTTTTTATTTAACGTATCTCTTGTTTTATGCTTCTATCTATCACCGTTTTTGAGTTATTCATTTTCAAAGATAGAGGTTCTTCATGAAACACCCTGTACTTGAAATAAACTCACTCATATATTACACTGTTCTTCAGAATACAGTCTTTAAATAAATTCAAGGATCTGGTCACGGATTCAAAATATTCCTACTATTATTACTGTAAAAAATCTGATGTGTCCAACACATGACTTCCTTGCACGTCTATTAAATCAAAAGTATTTTCGACGCACTTCCTCCAAACTTATTTGTTTGAAAGAGATAAAATATCAATAGTAGTAAGGTTTAGCGATTTCTAGCCAAATATTTCGATATCGCCAAGCTGAGTTCAATTTGAAAGATTTCCTTCTGACACTTTATTTGGCGATATTTCACCAAAAGCCGACAAACTTGAAATGGTTTGCGAGATTTTGGGGATAGCCAAAGTAGTCATTGACCACAGACTTTCAATGAATTGAATGCATCCATACACCTCAATGTATTTAAAGTCATTTGGCTCACCCTGTAAATAAATTCCCAGTCGATTGCTGTCAAAAATGATATTGAAAACAATTAGATATTACAATAGTTCTAAATACAAAAGTTCAAAATTCTACGGGTTAAAGTTTTAAGAGTTATACAAAATACGAAAAAAGAATTTCTAAATATTGATAAATGCCAGTGTTCACGTAATGGAGCGCTAATCAATTTTAAGTATTGATTTCGTGCGAGCAGGCAGACAGTTTAACATTCTTAATCAATGTGCAGAACATCCTTCAATTTGACGCGACATGCACTTTCAACGAGACTGTTGAAGGAAGCCAAAAGCAGCTATCATACTTCCTGATATCTCGCTGAAGAAAAATGATGCATTCTTCTGAAAAAAATCGGAAAGCTATTGCAGATTGATAAAATTCCACTTTGATGTCAGAAAATAAATGTGAGTAGAAGCGTTAGTAATTTCAAATCAAACTTCCTTCAAAGAGATTCCTGAAATTGTATTAAAAATATTCGACTTGAAACTTTGTTGATGCAAAGAAGTTGAAATCTCGTCGAGTTTAAGAATGTAATATGAGTATATATTTTTAAAACTTTGTTTCCTTATCATCGTGTTTATGATGTTTTAAATGGAATTCGTTTTGTTTTTAAAATCATTTCCCAGTTTACGTCTTGTTGTTCTTTTTCAAAAGAGCCAGTAAAGTAATTTTTCATTAATACATTATTTTAATAAAAAATATTTTAATTAATGATTCATTTTTCATTTCCTTATACTAAGTAAAGGAGGTATTGTAATAGCAAAAATTTGGAACCACGATTTTGACCATTCCCAAATTTACTTTAACAAGTTTTGACCGACTGTGAATCTCTTTCACGTAGTTTTGTGGTGACGTCTGTATGAACATGTGTAAAATCGTTAGCCGCAGAATGATATGCTTTTTATTTAAAACTGTGGTAATACGTAGTTGTGTGCCCCCTTTTTAGATTGGAATCGACTAGTTTATTGACAGGGTCACCCAAAAGGCTTTCAACAAGTCTATGACATCTTCAATAAATAAAAAAATTATGGTCCATCATTGTTCAGGCAATGCTCAAGATCTCACAAACTGTCGTCCATTTTGGCGACTTTTCGTGAAACATCTTCAAATTTAACGCCAAAAATTAATCATAGTAATCAATCAAGAACTTTTCATAATAAAACGTCTCAAGATATAGCAAAGATAGTCAGAGCTATACATGAATTTAAATGTAAGCATTTATTGCTAGAGTGCAATAAAGGGTTTTCTTTCGTAATTCCTGAAGGTCAGCTTAACCCTTTCAGGCGCAACCCTTTCCCAATGCTGAAAAAAGGGCAGCCGTTGCCATCGCTCGACTTAACTACCAGCAAGATGGCGGACGATCGAAACGTTCATCGCGGCCACAGATCTAGAGACTCTTTTTTGACGACAGCTGGCTGTGCCGGCACATTAATTACAGTTATGCATCAATTTGAAAACTTTTATCATGCTAAAACATTCATGCTAATATTTATGCTTTTATATTTCCCGTTTACGAATAGCTCCTTAATTTTATACACTGTCACAAGTTACGTATTCTGTGATTGTGGAATTGATTTTACTAATCAAATGATTATTGGCTCTTAAAAGTTTGGGTTTTTATTGAGAAGATGTTGCTGTTGTTGTAGCGTGATGGAGCAAATGCAGGAGCTGTCTGCCTATGGAGAAGAATTGGTAGGTAGTGCTGTAAAAGTAACGACAAAATGAGTATCCGTATGTATTTGTTACTTAGATGTTCGCTATTCGTTACTAAGTATTCGTTACTCGTTACTTTCGTTACTACTAATAGAATCGGTAATAGGGTGTTATATAGTGCCCCATAACAACACATCCGGGACAGTGTTCTTATGGGTATATGCCGCCCATACATAAACCCATAGCAAAACCTAACCAAAAAGAATTTTTTTTAGCGAAGTTGTACAAAGTTGTATTTAGAGCTTATTTTCTCTGATTTACAGATTGTTTTTATACACATTTATGGTTTTATACAATGCTAAATTATCCGAATTACTGAGTGCACATAGAAATCTTCCAAAGACATATGCCATTCTTTTCTTTTCTCAACCCCCCCCCTTTTTTAATTCTGAACGCTGGTTTAACCTGTTCATTCTTATCATAAAAAGTGTAAAGGAAAGCTTGTGACTCGTGTTTTTTCTGGGTTGCGGGTTCTCGAATACTGAGATCCAGGGATTGGGCCACATATATAAAATTCACAGGGCAGGGGATCTCAGTATGATATCAACTACTTTGCGTTTCTACAAGCATAATATCTTTATTATTTGTGAGTTCTTATTTCATATCAAAAACTTCTTTTGCTGGATCATTTTTCGAAGTAAATTAAAAATTACCATATTTTAATTTAAAATTGTTTAATTCAGTGAGAATTATCTATTTTTAAGATATTTCCAGTTCTATTTCTGCACTTTTGGGATGAAAGGGGTTAGCCCCTTCTGTGGGTGCATATATGAGAGCATTCTTTAAACAAAAATTATCACTCCTTTCATACAGAAAGAATGGTTGCACCGGATTATGCGTATTCCATGAGTTCATGGAATAAAATGTACCATAAAATAGGGCAGATGGCCCCCTAAACACCGACATTTTAGAAACATACTGAACTTTATTGAAATATTTTAATACCAGTGGCTTACGCAGGAGTGGGCATAGAAATCCCGGGTCGCTCCCAATTTTTTATATATTTTTTAAACAATTACTTAAAAAATGTGTTTAGGTTTCCATGCTAAATATTTTTTTTAGTTCCAAATAATATTTTAAATAATAAAAATGTGTGAATTTGTTTACTTTATAAAAATATTTTTTTAAAAGGTGTATTTAAATAATTTGTTATTTATTACTCATTTCGATTCTAGCTAAAAAAAAAAGAAAAAGTTAAGTTCGCAATCCTGCTTCGGAACCACCCTGAAAGAAAGAATTCTGATTGCACCACTATTTAGTACTAAAATGTTAGAAAGCCCGAAATTAGCACCCCTTACTAACATGCTTCTCTTATATGTATTGCTCCTCTACAATTATAAGAACACCCCCTTCCCCCCCCCCCCGCAAAAAAAGAGTTCAACTGCGCATAATAACATACTATACACCGGATCGTATCCCCCCATTGTACGACCCATATCAATAGAGCAGCAGATACTATTCCATCTCCATAACTGTAACGAAACATACGGATTCTTCCAAACCTCATCAAAACGATACCATTCGGCGCGGCACAAACGAATTGCAACCAGAACATACTACTACTCAAATACCGAAACTGATTTTTCCCTCCCAACAGCGAGAATCCATAATACTTCCGGTATCTAGTAACGGAAAGGAACATACTATTACTCAAATACCGAAATTCATTTTCTCCCTCCCGCAGTCTTGTATTCGAAGTTCGAACCTGGTCGATCCGAAATGCAAACTCGAAAGTCATTTTCCCCTTGAAACCGCGATCCGATATCCAGTAACCCCAGTAACAAATAACAGAAGATATTAGTACTCGATTACTGGAACCCGTTTCCCCTCTAGTTCGCCTCGCCTGGCAGTCTGTATTCGAAGCTCGAAGCTGCTCGATCCGAAACATCTTCGGATCGAGTAGTAACGATATCAACCGAAAAGTAACAATTCGTTACTTCGAGTCTGAGTGATTATCCGTATCTTAGTACCGAATACATGCGGTTTGCTTCAGCTCTATTGGTAGGAGTACATTTTAAAGGGTTCTAACGCGTATTCACGTTACATCTGGAGGAAACCAACCCAAACTCCAGACCTATAGATCGACAGATGCGCGGTAGACCAGAACACTGGAGCTTCGCATTTCAGCCGTCTACCATCCTCAGTGTCTATCTTGGGAGAAAAGGTAAGGCACTAACTAAACTTAGTTTAGTTTAGTTAACTATTAAACTTAGTTTAGTTTAGTTAGTTATCTAAAGTTCTATAAACTAACTAAAACTTAAACTAAAAGAATTTCCGTTGAAAAAGAGTCACAGTTTTATTCGGTTTATTTACCTGCTGTAAGGAACATGCTTCATGGCTATAAACGAAAACCATGCATCGAATACGTATTTCACTTATTTATTTCCTTATCACGTATATGCTTATTTATATTTGGTTGTTTTAATTTATGATGACTACGAAAATAATTCTGTGTAGGTGATGGACTTTCGCGTAGAATTAGAAAGGTGTTCCTTCGTGGTTTCACGGAATTTAGTGATCTTATTAAACCAGATCACTAAATTAAACCGTGAGAGGTCTTACCAGATGTACCAGACCTCTCACGTGAGAGGTCTTACCCTCTCACGTTTACTTTTCATCAAAGTATTTCCATGATGTATAAAAGTGGAAATGTAATTCATTCAATTATTTATATGAATCTAATATATCTAATAATATCTATTTATCACTATTTTTATTCTTATTTCTGTTTTGTTTGTTTAAGTAGACTCAATACTTTTTCATTCTGGTGCAAGGAATATTCCTGCGAGCCTACGTCCTACGTCAATTTTAGAATGAATTTTGGTGTCATTTGTTCAAACTATTTATTATTCACCTTGCAAAACAATTGCTTACAATACAGTTAGTTATCTTGAAAGTTAGTCACCTCTTGTCTTTCGTTGCGGTTTTTGTTTGTTTACAAGGAGAGGACAGCTCATGTCACCACGTGTGTTGTTTAGAGCCCAGCACAGGGCTCAAAGACTCTCTCCCGTTTCATATATGTATATATATATATATATATGTGTGTGTGTGTGTGTGTGTGTTATAGCCAAAGATAACACACCATTTTACATAACATCAAGGTTGTTGCAGTGAAACATGAAGATCAGTAAATTTATGTTTCAGCTAATCCGAAGACTAGCTGCGCATGTGCAGAAATAAAAAGAATTGCGCCAAAAATCCCACTAACATGCTTAAAAATATAAACTTTGCTTGATTTTTAATTTGACGGTCATTAAGAAATTTATGATGTGTTATACTCGGATAAAATTCATAATCAGCACTTACCAACTAATTAATCTAACACTCGAAACTTTAAAATATAAACGACACCTGTTTCCTGACGTTTAAAAAATACTTGGCTTCCTTCCCGCGTGTATCGAACATCGTGTCATCGATTAAAAGTATTATGCATTTTCATCGTTTTTAAATCCGTTACGGATACGGGCATGCTGATAGCTCAAAATTTCCTCCTCCTTCCGTTAATGAAAAGAAATTTCTGTACATGTCTGAATATCGATTCTTTGGACATGAAGAGGGCAGGACGTCCCCCGATATCTGCGAGCAATATACCAAGAATATTTTGCTTTTCTTTTTTTGGATTTTTAGCGAAACTCATCAAGCCTTGTGTCGTATTTGGTGTCAAACCTTGGAGAGATATGATCGATTCTTCCGAAGCTTAAGTATTGCCCGGTTGTTGTGGAAACTGATAAAATTTTTCAGCTAAGCGCCAGGAAGAGGGTAAAAATCAAGAAAAATATGTTATTAATTTCTCATCAACGTGTCTCTTAAAAAGAGGAAGTTCGGAAATCCGCTGGGAAAGTATATACAGGGAAGGGAGGAAACTGTGTTCTCTGATCACTATTTATTATATTATGTATACTTGGAGTTTGAGGAATGAGAATTATTAAATTTCATGGCAGTTTTGGGGATTCTCTTATACGATCTATCAATATTTATCCGCCCGTCGCACTTATATCGATAAACAACGATGTTAGCTGCTCTTTCATGGCTGCTGTAGGGTGAGTGAAAAGTTGTTGAACTTCGTAACGTATTTAATTAAAGGAAAGCATAGACAAGGAAAAATATATGTAGTCTCGCAGAATCTACATTGATGATGAATGGAAAGTCGGTGAATTTCACGGTGTATTTAATTAACGGAGTTTATAAACTAAAGGAAAATAGTGCCATGTAACATTATGTTCTTTGTAGCAAGACAATTTATCGTTTATTGATTTTAGACTCTCCCCCCTCCCAAAAAAAAGCGTTCAAAAATATGTCAAGAACGATTATTTTAAAACACTGCGAATACATTAAAAATATTTTAACATACTTAAAAAAGTGCTCAGTCATTTTGATATGTCGTTATGTCTGCCTTAATTAGTTGTAGCGAAAAATTGAGAAATAAGACTTTTTGGATTTTCGGGATAATTAGTGATGGGTATTGAGATTTCAACTAAAAAATACTTTTAGAACGACAATTTACTAAAAAAAACACATGCATTAATAGGTTTTATAAATATGTAATAACTTTTAGAGTTTGAATTTTGGGATTTTCAGGATAATTAGTTAGTGCACGTAAAGTGAGCTTTTAATTAAAAAAGTTCTTTAAGAATGACGAATTATAAAAAAAAAACGCGTTAACAGTTTTTTAAAATATGTAATGACTTTCAGAGTTTAACTCCAAGCATTAAAAAGTATTTGTTATCATTGGAATTAATGAGTTTGTGAAATATTACTAAGCAATGCGAGTGAAAGGAAGTTGCAGATAAAAATAAAATTCTGCCGCGAGTTATAGATTTCTTTACAAGACACAAGAGACCTTAGAGATTATTAAAATGCACTAAACTCGTATTAGTTGTTACACTACTCATTGTTTGATTCACTCTAGATATTCTGACACTATGCCTTAAAAAATGCACAATTTTCACAAAATCGAAACATTTAAAAAATAGTTTTAAAATGTATTTAACATTTTCAAACAATTCCCGCATTTGTTATTTTAGTGTTGATCATGCTGCTAAACTTCATTGTATACTCTTTTAAACCATTTTTAACCCTTTGAGGCGCAACCCTTTCCCAATGCTGAAAAAAAGGCAGCCGTTGCCATCGCTCGACTTAACTACCAGGAAGATGGCGGTCGATCGAAACGTTCATCGCGTGCCACAGATCTAGAGACCCTCTTTTGACGACAGCTGGCTGTGCCGGCACAGCTAATGAAAATTTTCTAATGAAAATTTTTTATCTAATGAAAATTTTTATCTAATGAAAATTTTTTATCTTATGAAAATCTAATGAAAATTTTTTAAAAATTCGGAGCTTATAGTTTAAATTGAGCAACCATATATCATGTCACCAAATTTCATATCATTCGCTTTAGTCGTTATTACATGATGCTAGAACTAATATGTACATATTTTGAAAGAATTTTCGCGAAATCTCAAAATCTGATGAAAAAATTTTTAAAAATTGGATGCCTATAGTTCAAGTTCAGTGACCACCAATCATATTACCAAATTTCATTTCATTCGCTTTAATCATTTTTACGTGATGTGCGAACATAAATGTACGCAGTTTGAAGCAATTTTCCCAAAATCTCAAAATCTAATCAAAATTTTTGAAAGATTCGACGAGTGTAGTTTAGGTTGAGCGACCACCTATGATGTCACCAAATTTCATTTTATTCCTTTCAGTCATCTTTGCGTGATGAGAGAACGAAAAACGCGCCACTGACAGAAGGACAGAACGACAGACTGACAAACTTTTTTTTGGAGGGGGAGGGACGGGGGGGTGTAGTACTGTATTCCCAGGTGCTTGAAAAGGATAGAAATCGCAAAACTTTTTATATCGAAGACTTGTACAGAAAAAAATATAATTTTATTTATGCAGATGTTCTGTGGATTTGTAATACCTACACGCTTATTGCCTAGGACCACAAAATTAATGCACCTTACTGCCCGCCCAACGATAAAAGATAGGCTTTGGCGCGCTGCAAAAAAAAAAAAAAAAAAAAAAAAAAATGGATGCTGCGATATGTTTCACAAGGAAGATGGGTTCAGATGTGCAAGGACTTTTAAAATTCTATACGGTAGTAGTGTTTTTAGAGTCATTTGGACTTTCATTTCCGATTTACAAAATACCAGTATTGCCAGTTGGCCAAAATCTAGCCAAAAAATGGCTAAATTGGCAGTCCTGTCCGCACAAGAGATAGAATTTCTTGCACATCTGAACCTATCTCCCCATTGAGAAAAATCGCAGCATCCATTTTTTTTTGGCAGCTCGCCAAAGCCGGTCTTTTATCGTTGGGCGAGCAGTAGGTGTAACAGTGTTTCCATATGCGTTACTGTTTTTAACGCATACGTTAAAAACAGTAAGCTTAACGCTAAGCTTAAAGTTTTATAACTTTATGCTTTTCATATATTCCTGCATTTATTCATTCCTAGACTATAGCAACGTACAAAACACTACATGCTCTTATCTTCCATTCTCATTTATTCTGATTTCCAATCTTGTTTCTCTCATGAAAAAAACACAATCCCAACATGAAGTGATTTATTTAGAGAGCTGCACAAGCGTTACAGTAACTTCCTCTGGAATTTCGCCCTGTTATTTATGAAGCCAAGTCTAATGAATATACAATTTCTTCGACAATGACCCCTTTCATTTTACAGCTCCGAACGCTGACAAGTAAGCCAGCGTGTCTCGTAAATATAATCTGAGAGCAAATTGGATCAAAACAATGTCCAGTCATTTATTTTCAGCTAAGAAAATGTTTCTGTTAAATGAGGAGCTTAAGTATATCGGGAAATAACGTCAAATCATATCAGATTTAAGATCTTAAATAAAAACATGGATACGGGTGTATAGTTGATAACAGCGAAATTTCCGATATTTTATATAAAAAAGAGCTTTGATTAAAAGAAATCATTTGTTTCGTGACAAATATTCTTTGACATTTCTCAATCGTAAAAAAAAAAAAAAAAATGTTCTGTATAGTTCTATTTTATATATACAGGGTGTATCAGTACAGCGTTTACAAATTTCTAGGAGATGTAGGTTACAACAAGATGGTGCAGAATCACACAGCAATGTGGGGTCCAAAACGTCATCTTCATGTACCGGTTAATAATCACTTTGGAAGAGATGCTAAAAAGTGCGTCTAATTTCTTAACCAAGTGTCATAAACAATGGGCTTTTCTCCGCCAATTTGATCAATGTAATGAAAGAAAAAATTCTGAATTAACAACTTTTATCAAATGCAATCGGTGAAAGATGGATTAGTTTTTGAAAAACTATGGTCGGAGAGTTTACTATTACTCGAACACTTGATGTTTCTGTTAAAGTGATTATTAGCTGGTACATGAAGACAGCGTTTCCGACCTTGGATTGCTATGCTGTTTCCCATCGTCTAAGTGTACTCCCTCCATCCTGAAAGTTTGTAAACGTTGAACTGATACATAAAATTTTAAAGTTATTTTAGTTATTTATTTTTTTAATTTAGTTATTTATTTTTATAGAATGAAACATATTGAAATTCGAGTAGATTTCTAATACAATCAATCATCTCTGAGGACAGGATCGAATACAATTGATATATTTTTCAAACGCTAAGGGCATGTTGAATAGAGGAGTACTTTCAAGAAAGCGTTAACCCTTTGAGGCGCAACCCTTTCCCAATGCTGAAAAAAGGGCAGCCGTTGCCATCGCTCGACTTAACTACCAGCAAGATGGCGGACGATCGAAACGTTCAACGCGTGCCACAGATCTAGAGACCCTTTTTTGACGCAGCTGGCTGTGCGGCGCAGTATCACAATCCCCAAAAAACACACTTGGCTTTTTTATTACATTATATATACCGTTTTCATTACAAAGCGTTGTTCTTTATAAAGAGCACATTTTGTAGTATATAACAAAAATATCTATTCGTTTTGAGCTTCATGTTTTTTGATGAATTAATAAGTTACTCAGAGAATTAATATATGGAATTTCTCTCACATTCAAATACTTTTTTGAGTGGATGTACTAGCTATTCATACCTCAAGAAAAATACCCCCCATGAAAGAGGTACCCTGCGAAACACCCCGGTCTCTACTAAGTCTGAAAAATTAAAATCTAATTAATATTTCGATTTGTGACATCGTGCCAGTCTTTCTTAGGTGATTTCGACACTCCTATAGCTAAAGAGCTTCACCATCTCTAGCCTATACTGTTTCCTCTTTCCATTGTTCGATGTTAGCTATACTGGTTTGAAGAGCTCCCTGACTAACAAATAAAAAGATAAAATTTTAAAAATAAACTGTACATTAGTTAACATTGATTCTTATTTACAAAACAGTTCCACGGTGAAATTTTTCTCTTCCAAAAAACTTACATTTTTAAAATAATAATAACTTTCTCATTTCTTTTATAAGAAGATTAATCTTTACTTCATATAGTATAGGTAAACATTTCCTTTCCATTTCAAAAAATATCAAATGAAACTTGAGTAATTAGTTTCTAAAGATATAATTATTTTGCTACAAAATACATACAAAAATGATTGATATTTTAATGTCTGAATATCAGAAAACATCTTTAATCAAACATCAGAAAAAAATGCACCACCAATATATTTTAATATTTTCACCTCTGATTAAAAAATTTGTCCTTCGTTTAAATCATGTTTCATAATAGGAGAGAATAAATAAATAAATAAATATTCCCGATCATTTAATAGTCTAGGAAAATCGGTTTGTCTTCTTGTGTACAAATTAAGGCATCTTTCCTGCACTATAATATGGGTAATTTTTGTGTCTTCAATTGTCAATCCAGGGTCTGAAAGTTAATGCACAAAATAATTTCTTTCTCCGTGACTTTTGATGTTATGTGTATTTAACAACTGAACTATTTTCTCATTCCTTAAAAAATTCCTAAACAATATATATTTTCACTAACAATACAAATTTAATACAAATACCTAGCTATTCTTTTCCCTTAAAAGACACTTATATATAGCAATATCCTAGTGTAAACTTATTTGTTTTAGAGCAAATTTTTCGTGCAAATTCTTTCGTCTTACACATAAAGCCCATCTAATGAATATACAATTTCAAAGGAAGTCGTGAATGACCCTTTATTTCTCGACACAATCACAGATTTAAGCCCGGGGATGTCTCGTAAAAACAATTTAAAGGAGAAAGTGGATCAGAATAATCTCCTAGCTTTTATTTGAACCAAACAAAAGTTCTTCCCTTAACTCATAAGGTTGAAGTGAATCAGAAAGTAATTCAGGATTTAAGATGCGCAAGCCCAAGGGAGATAAAAGTGTATACATATAATTTAAAAAGACGGCATAATCTTATATTCGAACATTGAACTGCGATATATATTTTTATAATAAGCAGTTTTAAGAAGGGAAGGGTTATTAGCTTGTTTTTACAAATGCTTAGGCATGCTTACTTAAAAATAATAATAATTAATTAGTACTCAGTGATGCCAGTGCAACTACTAAATTTCTTGTTTTTATAAATTAAGTTTTTCAAATTTGTAAAATATATTATATTGTAGAAATCTTTATTCTGTTTTAAGTCCAAGGGTGATTGTGAATTAAACGTTAAAAAAGTATTAATTATTGATTGTAAAATTGATCTTTACTTTTTTATGTAAATGTAATCATATTTGATATCTATATTCAGAAAAAAGTAAAAATTTCACAAGTTTTTATTATTTTTTTGAATTTTAAATTTTCAGTTACTGTTATTTTTTACGATAAACGTCGCATTTTTTTTTCTTTAAATTTTTTTACATCATTTAAATTTCTACACGTGTGTTTCAAAATAAACATATGATCTACTTAGACATAATTTTTTTTTCTGCGCTTCAATTTTTAAAATCATTTTCTCCATTAATGATAATTTAGCATAAATATTTACATTATCTTTTAACTTATACAGTGATTCCAAGTGTTTACTTACAATATTTATTATCGTACACAGTTTCATAACTTTCTTTATACAAAGTAAATATTTCTACGCTAGTTATATATAATTTACATTAAACCTTTCATGCAATAATAAACATTCACCTGCGAGTACATAAACATCAGAGTAAAATTTTGTTCCAGAATTATGAAAATGAATAATTGAAATAATGATGTTTAAAAAACATGGCAAACAAATTCCAAATAAAACAATAAATGTTATGCCAACTTGAAAGTTTTCAATATTAAAGTAATCTTTAAAAGTTTTATAGATTAAAAAGTATTTTGTTCATGTAGAATATAGGCAGATTTGACAGTATTTGATAGAAAAATGTCTCTTTCATATTTTTAATCGACTGAAATGACATGTTATGCATAATTAGGAAAAAATTAAATTAGTTGTACCTCTGAAACATTATATTTTTCTTTAAATAAGTAACATTATATTTTTCTTTAAATAAGTAACATTATATTTTTCTTTAAATAAGTACAATTGTTTATGGTCAAAAACTTGTTTTTTCTGAAATATTTTTAAAAATGCGGACAAGACAGTTAAAGGGTACTTATTAACGCAAATATGAATTATAATAGTTTTTTTCCAATTTCGGGCCTTTTACCTTATAGGCATTGGCTTCTATTAAGGCCGGAGTTTTCGGTCTCTTTATTATGCAGGCACCTAGTAGGCGGACCAGCGTCGCCCCCTATGAAGGGACGGACACAAATGACAGCCACGCCCAGTCGGGGATCGAACCCCGAGAGTTGAACCCGAAACCGTAACTTTATCCACCATACAAGCTGGCCGGATGAATTATAATAGTACACTTAAATTTATTTTGCTTAAAAATACATTTGCATATTCAGTTAAAAGCTAGACTTTTTTTTTCTCTTTCAATATTCATACTGCAACAAGATTTTTATCAGCATTAAAAAAAGAAAAAAAAATGTCACATGTGTGCAAGATTTGCTGTAAAATTTTCGCTACATCTAATACCCGACATAATATAATTTTTTGCTGCTATCAATATATAGAAGTACAAAACATGAATCGCAAATTTTCAATATACTTTTACATTATCATTCATATAATAATACATAGCGAAAAATTAATTACTAAATTCTATAACCTCTTTTCTTTTAATATTTTGCGATTATTAATGCTTTTCTTTTAATATTTTACTCTCTGACTTCAATATGAAGTAAAGCTAAAATCGGTAAAAATACTATTGAAAATCAATTTTCGCTTGGGAAAAACTTTTAAACTTTCTATAAAATCTAAATAACCTCGATTAATATGATCCATCAATTATCATTAATGGAGCAAATGATTTTTAAAATTGAATCGTAGAATAAAATTTTTATGTTTATTTAATAAATACGACCATAAGCAAGATCCAGCTTTAACATTCCATCTATAATGTGTTCACATAAGTTAAGGCTTCTAAATTCAGCCACTAAAACAAAAAATTCATCGTTTCAGGGTACTATGTCCCATTGAAAAGAAAAGAAAAGAAAAAGAAAGCTGACTAATGTCTTTAGCAGAGTGTAAGAATTTAGATACTGGTATTATCACCAACAGAGAGGCAACTCACGTGTTCTCTCTAGACACATAGAGCAGAAGTGGTTCAACCATATATATATATATAGCATGGCGGTTTTGCGATACTAAATGATTTGTAGCGGGGGTTGGGTGCCGTAGATAAAGCGGGTAAGTCTCACTGGTCTCATTCAGCTCTGAAGGCAAGTTTCAGAAGATAGATTGCTAAGAATAAAAAGTATTAGCTGTAAAAGTGATCCCTCTTATCGTATAGCAGAATGAAACCAATCACCGTACTCTTGCTAAAACGATTCTTTGCTTAATGCAGGCCATAGGACGGAAGCTTCTGCAAGAGTACACATTGATTTCGCAGTGTCATGTTTGTTGCAAGTGAAAGTCGTTTATCAAGAACTTCCTGAACAAGCGGTTCCCAACCTTTTAACGTCGCCCTCCCCCAACAATGGCTAATTTACGGTGGCAAGAACCCCCCCCTCCTCACATTTTCAGCATACACTCAGTCTTTTGATCTTTAACCCTTTGAGGCGCAACCCTTTTCCGATGCTGAAAAAAGGGCAGCCGTTGCCATCGATCGACTTAACTACCAGCAAGATGGCGGACGATCGGAACGTTCATCGCGTGCCACAGGTCTAGAGACACTTTTTTTGACGACAGCTGGCTGTGCGCGCACAGCACATTGGGTGATCTAATCCAGCTGTTCTCGTATTCTTCCATTTTTCAGCCGATGTCAGTGCTGTTAAAAAGAATCGTGACGATTTTTTTACGGGAAATGACGCGCTAAAAAGTAATGGATTCTCGTGGAGCTATGTCACCCTCGCAACTATTTTTGTAGAAATCAAATTTATTCTTCATGACTGACAACAGTCAAAACGTCAGAGTTTTGTGTCCCCAGGGCGAGAACACCGCGCATTAAAGGGGTAACTTGGCAGGCTTGCAAACATATCTAAGGTAAAAAAATTTAATTTTAGTTGTGAATTAATGATAATTCGTCAAGCGTGTTGAAAATATGTATTATTGTAGTCTTTGTCTTCTAGTCGGAATATTCACGTTCAAAAGTTATATTATTTACCCCTAATATTTACGAAATATACCTAAAACTTGGAAATGCCGCATTTTAAACATCGGTAAGAACACATGACCAGTGCTCGTGACTTCTGAGGTAAATCCAAAATAACCATTTTGTAACTTGTGAATAATGATAAATTTTGAGTAAGTTTTCATTGCCACATTGCTATCAACCAACTGACTCGACAGGGTGTCCCAAAAAGGTGTCGCAACATATTTTGATTCTTTCTCTATTAGAGATAAGTGGGCAATATAAATTGGGGAAAAAAAATGTTGAAAATATGGTAGGAAAACAGACTATGCTAAGAAAAAATTCCTCTCGTTAATTTCCAAAGTGTTACATGAAATTTATATACAGCCCCCGTGTGAAAAAAAAATCCCAAACAGTAAAATGGGCTCCATACACTAATGAGGCGATGTACAAAATTTCAGCTTCTCACCATGAAACGTCTCAGATATCTCTTTAGAAAAAAAAAAAAAAAAAAAGACGATTAGGGTCTATATGCAGCGCCATATTACCGGCACGGAAAACGGGGCAACTACTAAGGGACCACAGATTTTAGGGGCCCAAAAGAACTTACATTTTACATTTTTATAATTTTACAATGAAATTACAAAGGAGAAAAATGATTCAAAAGTTATTAATTCAAAAGATTTTTTAGTTATAAAACATAAATGAAAATAATTTAAATTTAAATTTCTCTCTCTATATATAAATTAATTTAAACTTCTTTTCAATTATTCGAAATGCTCTTCAGTCGGTATAGCATACTAGCATGTTAGAAAATCCCCAATCACATTTTCTAAACAGTATTTTTAATATTAAAAAAAAATAGCAAACTTTTCAATTATTTGTGTGAATTAGTTGTTATTTAAAAAAATTACTGTTTACAAAAAGTGGTTGTATTCCGTTCATCTTGGGAACTGTGATAGAGCATTTCAATATGATGTTTCACTATCTGTTCATTGTACTGTACTATATGTGCAGTACATATATTAACATACTATATGTACAGTATATAAATGAATATAGTTATAGTACTGTAACTAAATGTATATTCATTTATTTCAAATTACTTAAAACAAAATTTGTGTTTGGAAGGGAAAAGATATATTTAAAACTTTTCAGAATAAACCAATCTCTTTTTTTTTTTTTTTTTTTTGAAGGGAGGAGTTATTGCGTGGGGCCCATTTTTTTTCTTCTGCCCAGGGCCCAGAGTTGTCTTGATCGGGTTCTGGCTATATGTGAATTCGAATATGAACGTTTAATGCTAGAGTGCAAGAAGCAGCCCCTCTCCTGCATCCACTAGTGCCTTTATGTTATTACTAGCTGAAGTGCCCGTCCTTTACGGGTTAGTACTGAATGGAAATTTTCAAAAAGCAAGAACTTTCGTCAGCAGTGCACAGAATGGATTGAAAGAGTACACATAATGGATGTAGTATGTTGATGGATGTAGGATGTAGTAAAGAAAGCGAAGTTATAATTTTTATATATTTTTAAAATATTACAGGTTAGAGAGTTACTAAGTAATATCATTTCATTCGCTTTAGTCGCAATCATGTGATGCGCGAACGAATTTTACGCCTATTGAAATAACTTTCGCAAAATCTAATCAATATTTTTGAAAAATTGGAACCCTAGAATTTAAGTTGAGTGACAACCTATCATGTCACCAAATTTCGTTTCATTCCCTGCAGTCTTTATTTCGTGATGCTGGAACAAAATTTCAGCATTTTAAAACGATTTTCACAAAATCTCAAAATGTAGTCAAAATATTTTAAAAATTCAACGCCTATAAATTAAGATTAGCAACTACCTATCATATCCCCAAATTTCGTATCATTCGTATTAGTCGTTATTACGCGATGCCTGAAGAAATATAAACGTATTTTCAGAGAATTTTCACAAAATCTCAAAATCTAATAAAAATGTTTAAAAATTGGACGACTATAGTTTATGTTGAGCAACCATCTATCATGTGACCAGATTTCATATGATTCGCTTTAGTCGTTATTACGTAATGCGTGAACAAAGATTCACTCAGTTTTAAACGATTTTCGCAAAATCTCGAAATTTGATCGATTTTTTTAAATAGATGCTTATAATTTAAAGTGAGTGACCACCTATCATTTCACCAAATATAATTTTTTCACTTTGCAGTTTTTACGTGATGTGCGAACACAAATTTTCAGTTTGAAACGATTTTCTCAAAATCTCAAAATCTAAACAAGATTTTTTAAAAATTAGACGCTTATGTTGAGTGACCACCAATCATGATACCAAATTTCATTTCAATCACTTCAGTCGTCTTTACGTGATGCTCGAACACGAATTTACGCAGTTTCAAACGATTTTCGCAAAATCTCAAAATCTAATCAAGATTTTTTTTTTAAATTGGCGCCTATGTTTTAAGTTTAGTGACCACCAATCCTGATACCAAATTTCAATTGCTTCAGTCGTTTATACGTGATGCTCGAACACAAATTTACGCAGTTTGAAAGGATTTTCGCAAAATCTCAAAATCCAATCAAGATTTTTTTAAAATTCGACGCATACGTTTTAAGTTGAGTGATCACCTATCATGATACCAAACTTCATATCATTCGCTTCAGTCGTTTTTACGTGATGCTTGAACAAAAAAAGCGTAACGGACAGAATGACAGAAGGACAAAATGACAGAACGACAGACAGGCAAACTTATTTTTTGAGGGTCGCACCGGATTCCCGGGTGCTTGAAACGGATAGAAATCGCAAAATTTTTGAATTCCAAGAAATGTACAGACAAAAGTCTAAGTTTATTTATATAGATAGGAATACGCCTGCATCTCAGCTGAATTATAAATTACGAGGAAAAACGTTTGGTATTAAACAAGTTCCTTTTTTTAATTTTGAAAATGAAATCCACCAACGGATTCATGTTAGATCAAAGAAATAAGAAGGAATGTCTGAATCATATAAATTGGGCAAGATAGCACCAAAGCTATACGAGCCTTAGCCTTAACGACATATAAATTTTAAATTTGGAGTGACATTAAAGGCAAACCGCTAGAACTCGGCTGGTGAAATTTCGTGAAGAAAGTTGAAGGAGTTAGCGTTCGGCTGTGCAATACCAAAGCTTGGTGAAAATTTGTTGCGATTTGGAGAATAGGTCCTGTAAATTGTGTGTTTGCATAAGTTGATACAGAAGAGATGTATCGAAGAACATTTTCACAAAGCGTAATTTTGCTTTCCTATCATACGTGGCTTATTGTGGAGAAATGAGTTTTACAGGTATTGTGCGGTTCTTGAAAACCTATGCCCCGTTGACTTGGCGACACATTTGGAGACTTAGGCGCCAAAAGTGAAGTTTCTCGAACATTTTCTGTCTGTATGAGTAAGGAAGTTACGGGACATCTTCCAGAAATTTCCACGGGATCCTGCCCAGAAAACTATAAAAGCGAGAGAAATCACTCTTAAAAGTTCAGCTGAGTGAATTGATTTCTAAGTGCTTGTGTGTCTGTACTTAGAAGATCAGCGCTTTGTTATAGACGATTTACTGATTGTTTGTTTAGATTATTTCGTGCAAGTTCTGTAACATTCTTGTGATACCAGTGATACAATTTTCTGGAACAATCGTTGAATGAAATTTTCTTATTGAACCGGCATTTTACACTGTTCAGTGACCCCCCCCCCCCCCACTCAGTGATACTTGTTACAATATGTAAATATTCATTTCTGTCAAGCTCCTTAAAGTTCCAGAAGGGTGACAACTGTCTCTGCAAGCAGTCAATAAATCGGTTTTATGCGAGACGCCTTTGACAAAAGTTCAGCCGATATATAAAATCAATTCTAAAGTTGCGAAGGTATCCAGTTACTTATTTTCGTTTTACGAAATCAGGCAGTTACGCCGATTTACGATACGTTTACAATAAGTTTCACGCCTTTCAGTTCCAAGTAACGAATCAACACTTAACTTTGCTTGGGACATTAATTGGTACACATGCAGCAGAGACATGAATTGAAAATGACGCGGTAGCAACATTCATTGAATAAATGGAATCTACTTACGTCTCTCTCTAAGGCATTAATCGAAGCACCGATATAAATGGCTAGAAAGATATTAACAGGTTAACGTATACATGTTTTACCTTTTATCCCAGATAATAAATGTTCATTTAACTTGAGCGAGGCTTTAGGTTAATGTGCCGAACACTAATTGAGTAATTTATTGTCCCACATTAAGAGCTTATCTCATGCTGATAATGTAATGAAACGGCTTGCAATAAGACTTTTATTAGATTTGTATGACGTGAATGAACATGATTGGCTACTACTTCTATGTACAGAGGAACTGTTTGGTAACTCACATTAAAATCAGCATTTGTCAGTAAAGTATAAATGTAAAGTCTTGAATTTTTTTTTTCTGTTTAACTTTTCTTCAGTTTTTTGAAAATTTCACAGTTTTTTGAAAATTAAAAAAAAAAAAGAATATAGTAAAAATTAAAAATATTCCCTTATTTATTCATGCATGTTTGAGCTTTTTATACCAATATTTCTCTTAATTCACAGCGGGGGGTTGGGGGGGGGGAAGATATGCTTCGCATGTACAAGGTATCCAGTAAATGCTAATGGCGCTGCACGTCAAAATCGATCGACGAACATGATATACAGTGAAACTTCTATGAGCGACCACCTTCCTCCAACCAACAAATTTTATTTCTTGACCTATCTGCGTAATGTTAAAAGATCTTCTAGAAGAGACCACGCAACCCTCTATTACCGACCTGTCCCGGTCCGAAAATTTTCGTGCATTTTTCCGGAAGTAAAGTAAACAAAAACCCACAGTCCAAACTGGTCTCTCTACAGCAAATTGACCATATAGGTGCAAGTACACATAAGCATTACGTTAACATCTTGTAGATTAGAGAAGAGATATGTCTAAGAAACGAGAGATTTTGACGGTTGGAGGAGCGTAATTGATGTGATCGAGTCTCATGAAAAAAGAAAATTCGGAGAGGAAGTTGGTTTCTTTTGGTAGGGGGGGTCATTCCATGTCAAATCAACGCAATTTTAGGAGATTTTCAAACTTAATGTCTCAGATTTTCGTGATTTTTGCTATGCAACAATGTATCATAGACTTAAGAAAAAGTACCGCATTTCAGCTGCGTAGCACTATTATTTCTGCAGTTATTCAATTTTAAAGATTTAAATTTTTAAGAAAAATTACATGTTTTGGCCTATGCCGCACGATAGGGAATACAATTTTGAAAAAATTTAAATTTAAATTACAAATTTATATTGCTCAAAGAGTGGCAATTTTATAAATTTAAAAAAATTATAAAAAATAATTTGTGATGTCTACATACACACAGCAAAATTCCATCATGGGATCTCAATGGTATCAGGAGATAACCGGGCTTCAGAAATATCCGTTTTCTGAATAATGTACCAAATGTAGTAAAATTTTATTTTTCAATTACTAATTTTGCAGTGTATAGGACACTATAAAATAAATAAAGTGCAATGATTACCTTACAGCAGAGGTTCCTAAATTGTTTTCTGCGTCATCCTGTAGTGCCATGGGAATAATGAAAGTGAGTAAGTTTGGGGAGGAGTATCTCTCTATTCTAAAAAAAAGTAAAGGCCGCTGTCAAAGCTTGTCAGCTTATCTCCTCCTAAACCGTGGGGATTTGAGTTTCGACAAAGGTGCCCACAGATTCGAAAAATTCCGAGGAACCTGCTAAGCTGATTTAAATTTCGAAAATTGAATTATTTTAGAAGATATTAATAAAAAACTGAAAAAATAAACAGAATGGTTGCCAGATTTGGCATAAAATCATTCATTCCTTTGCAACAAAGCGTTTCCAAGTATCTAGAATCGCGTGAAATTTACAAACATGAGTTAGAATTATGACCATTTTACGCCAAAATAAAAACTATGTGAAATAAGTAACTCAAAATGTGTTCACAAAGTTGACAATTTTCAAATAGTAAGTTCGCTTAGACTACTGGAGTTTAGAATGAGCGATTATTCATTTTTCCAAAACCGAATAACTAATATCTTGAAAATGAAAAATAATTAAAATGCAGATTATTTTAAAGCCGGTTCTCGTCCAGCTGGATTATTTGCTACCAATAGAAATATTTGGCGGTGTTAACTATGCCAAATAGCAGTTATAGTACACTTTGGATATTTGCTAGCGCGACGAGATGGTATAATTCGTGGTGCTAAGTACGCCAATCTGCAAACGATTATGTAAATGAAAATATGGATAGCGGTTTTCCGGTAACCTTAAATGAACAGTAAATATAGGTTGTGGAGCATGTGTAAATCGCCAAATAATGAAAAGTCGCCATGGGTGGCAGGCTATTCTATCTGTTCCGTAGCTTTTATTAACTTTACATGTACGCAAGTCGCCAAATAATGAAAAATCGCCATGGGTGGCAAATTCGCAAGGTGTCCAATAGATTTTACATTATTGAAAATACAGCTGAAACCTATGTTCTGATTTTATTACGCTTTAGCTCCTAATTAATAATAATTTTTGAATGGCAACATTAAATATCATTGTTTCTGAGGAGTGCAAATAATTTTTCCAGCGATTATAAGCGGAGTCCGCACTCCAGGTGGAGTATAGCTCAGGACCTGTACAACACGGATTCCCATAACAAAATATCTTCCGTGTTATGAGGGGGAGGAGGGGGTCTACTGTAGTATGAAGTTTAAATTTCTATGTACCAATGAAGAGGCAAGAATCAAGCAATGTGTAGCTTAGCTCAGTAACATTCTATCTGATCCAATCTGGGTTTTTCTGTTGAAATTATGTCTTTTTTACGAATAAGCCTGATTATTGGCCGAATCCCTCATACGAAAAGCGAGCGTAGCGAGTCTGGGGGCCTTGACTCCTAGTAGTGAAAAAAATTCCTCTGAACCTATGTATTTAACTTCTTGTTTTTTATTTTTTTTTTTTTAATACTGTAAGTTTTTGGGAACTTTGAAATTACAAAAGCCAATATTAACGCCTCAACTAGTTTTAGTAGAATGTTTCCTCGTCCCTTTTTTCTCTTACAATATAATTTTGAGGGAAAAAAAATTTAAAACATCAACAAAATATAATCTATAATTTATTCACATTATTCACAGCACAGTGCACATGCAGCATTCATATACGATTCAGGACGTAAAGATTTCAAAGTGTACAGAATTCATACGAACTGATACTGATTTGAAACTACATAGAAAATAGCTTCCCTAAGCCTGTTGTACCTAAAGTAAGTAATATGAACCGATATAATAACAACAATTGGAAAAATGCATTTGTGAACTGTTTCTGATAAGAAATGTAAATATAAAAATCCTGCATCTGCTTTACTTGCAATATATTGCTCAAAAGAACGGGGGAAAGGTAAACAAAAGAATGGCAGTTTACAGATAACGAAGTACGTTGACCACGCAGTTGACCATCCCCGTGAGAGACAGTATGAATGCAAAGTTGAAATTCTAATCAGGGATTATTTCTCGTCGCGGTTCTTTCACAATTCTTAGGGTTCAAGGAGTACTTAATAAAGGGGTCAAAATGACCCTTAAGGTGCGTTCCGACTAGCGTTTTTAACGTTCTTCTTGTAGCTAATGTCGCAAAAATCGTAAGCACAAATAAACGGAGCGTTCACACTCTGGACTTTAAAGTTTTGTAATGGTATGACGTATTCGCATCGGCTGGTGAAACGAAAAAGGGTAGAGTACGGTGCATGGGGGAAGAATGATTGATGATCCTTTCTCCACCTTGAAAACTTATTAACAAAAGAAGAGGGGGAATCATAGAGACGTTAGGAACGGATTTGGAAAGAACTTAAATCCCAGGAAACTTGTTTTATCGTCGCTAACTGACGTCATAACTAAGACCGATAGCTACAATAAGAACTCTAACGACAATAAGAACGAAGTCTGAACGCACCTTTACTGTCGTTCTAGTGATATATATACTCCACTCTTGCCTTAATATTTGCCTATGCTAGCAATACCAATGCAACATAGCGAAGTTGGAGAAATTTAAAAATAAATTTTTAAATTCCGATTTTTTCAAATTGGATTTTTTCAAATAAAGTCAAATTAAAAAAAATATACATTAAATCCGATTTTTAAAGTAAGTTCAACTCCTCTATATACATAGAGAGCTCGTAAATTCCCAGTTGATAGTACAAATCTGTAAATGATTTATTTTTATTTTTATTTATTTATTTATTTTTTAGCATGCATATAATTATCCTAGAGTATTTTGTCTCAAGTGCAGAGGCGTAGCCAGAAATTTTTCATGTGGGGGGGGGGTTACGACTACTACAACTTATATATATGTATATGTGTGATAATGTAGTGAAGAATACACATTTTGTATGGCAAAAAATTCCTCATGGGGGGTTATGACCCCCCTAACCCCCCTCCTTGGCTACGCCCCTGCTCAAGTGGATAACTTTGGGAGCATAGCAGAATTCGCAGACCATATAATGATTTACTCTACAAATTTTCAATCAAGAGTTTTAGAAATAAAGCTTTGCAGAAATGCTAATCATATGAAATAACATTATTATTTATTTGTTTGAAGATTTGAACATAAATGCGATTTGACAGCCTTTTTTTACCCCTATTGATTGTTTAATTTGCTGTATATGAAACAAAAGGTGTAAAATATTCTTCTCATATCTATAGATATGCCAGTACATTGTGCAAAATACATAAAATGTAAGACAATAAAAAAAAAATTCCAAATGAGCACACATCATTGTTTCTTGTAAATATTCGTACAGACAATTTATTTTATACAGACATTTTTATTTATGCAGACAATAGCGGATCCAGGGGAGGGGCTAGGGGGTTCCAGCGCCCCTCCCCCATAAGACATTGCTGAAGGGTAACGCTTTGCTTTATTATATACTTTAAATTGCTAGAATGATCATATTTTATAACTTAGCCCCTCCCACAAACATGCACATTGGTTTAGACTAAACTTTTGATTTATAGTACATTTTCTTTGTATGAAATAAGCCTTTTTTTAAATTTTGCCCTTCCCAAAAAAAATTTCTGGATACGCCACCGTATGCAGACAATCATAAATTTAATGAAAAGCAATTTCTCCATCAAATTTCCATTTTGAGACTAAAATAACCTTCATATCAATCTTTTAGTCTTCCCCCCAGCAAGTCATAATACCGTATAGTGGCAAACGCGCCGGTCTCCCACTGCATGGGTTGAGGTTCGATTCTATCTCGGTCGAAGTAAAGAAATGTTGAAACGCAGTGTTAATATGAATACGAAGTTAAATAATGTATAATTAGTAAAGAGTTGTTAATTAAGAGCACCGGTACTTCTCCCATACTTTATTTTTTACCTTATTTTCGAACAATTTAATAAAAGCAATAAAAAGCATCTGTTGTTTGTGAATTACTGCTAGAATAGCAAGAAGTTCAAGCAAGAAGTGGTCTTGAATGCTGCTAAACCAGTAAAATATTCAAGCAACACACAAGCTGCATCATGCATGCTGGACAAGCAGTAATGTGTCGAATACACGGCATGAGTTGCTAGTAATTCTGCTAGAACAAGCCAGCATTTATGGCACTTTATGTTTTTTTTTTCTAGCTGGGATCCAACATTTAGCATCTGTTGGTTGTGAATTACTGCTAGAATAGCATAAATTTCAAGCAAGTGATTAGGGATGCAACGGATATCCGGCAAACATACTGCATCTGCCCTATCCGGTCAATATGCCGGATATTTAAAATATCCGGCGATACATCCGGCGTAAAATTATATACTCAGAAATAATAAATAAAGATAAATGAATAAATTCTAAAAACTGCAATAATTAAAAATTAGGAAAAAAATAAAGCTTTATGAAAATATTTTGTTTTAAATACTTTTTAGAGCATATTTTTTATTATGTATAGAAAACTGGGAAAAAAAAGCATTTCTATCTTTTTTTAAGATCGGTAAATTTATGCTGCAAAAACGCTAACGGTTTTTCAATCTTTGTCAGAATTCGATTACCACTTTTCCTCATAAATTGACCCTGCTTATAAGAAAAGTTCACTTGCTGTAGCACAGGGAGTTGGTGAAAAATTTCCCAGGCACCTAATTTTGATAAAGCAGGAATATTTGTTACTTTGATTTTCCAACAATTGAATGGATATGTTTTTTCTTTCACAATAACTGATTTTGTAAGATATTTATCTAACTCTTGAAGGAGAGCTGATTCAATGACATTGTCATTTGCATAAACTTTAATTGCAATAGAATTGGTACTAATTTCATGGAAACAATGCCAAAAAAAGATTTCTGATTTTTAAATTAAATGAATTAATAAGAAAATATATATAATAAGGTAATAGTTGAATAATCTAAGAAAACTAGTGAAAATAAAACTGAATAATAAAGAAAAACATACTGCTGCCGTATATCCGGCTGAAGGTTTTACCGGATATCCGGTATCCGGCCAACTTGATATCCGTTATAACGTTACATCACTAGTCTTGACTGCTGCTAGACCAGAAAAATATTGAAGAAACACAAGCTGTATTATGTATGCTAGACAAGCCAAAAAAATGTCGAATACACGGCATGACTTGCTAGTAATTCTGCTATTATTTATGGTAGTTTATGCTTTTTTTCCCAGCAGGGATAAAGCATTTAATGCTAGTCTAGCAAAGAAATACCAGAACGAATTTTGTCCTGGGTAGGATGACAGCAAAAATTTTACGAAAAATTACGTTTATTTATGTTAGGTACAAGTTGCCAATTAAAAATTCTGCTAGAAGGAAATTTCTGAGGTAAAAAGAAAAGTTCTTTAAAAAATTAAAATAAACTTTAAAGTTCTTTTAGAATACATATTTTTTGAGAATCAATTAATCATAAAGTAAATATTAGACTTTTCTGAAAACTTTTTTCGTCAGACTAACAGAAAAGTAGTTGGGTTAATAATAAATGTAAAACCTTTTTCCCAAAAATATTATAAATATTATATACTAATGAAGCCTTGTATTTATAATGACGTTTTTAAAATATATAACCAAAATTTCAAAAGTACTGCAAAATATGATATACTTTCTTCTTCTAATGTCGACCGATTAAATTTATCAAATGTACGCGTTTTTGTGAATTATATTGAGATTTTTGAAGTGATACGCTTTAACAAATAAATTAATATCATAAAGATAGCTACTGACACAAATTTCGCCAAGTTGAACGTAATTTAGCCAAATACATTCTTCTGTCATCCTTGCTGTGGATAAATACGAGAATTCTAGGATATTTTGCAATTTAATTCTATTCTTATACTAATGTACAATTAATTTCCCATAACTTTTCTTTCTTATTCTATTTATCCATTCGCGTGGGAAAAAAAGTCAATACATAACTTTATAGCAAACATAACATTGAAACGTAATTAGAAGTTTAAAAGTATATAAATAAAAGAAGAGCCATCAATGACAGAAACGATGAAAGAATACAAGCTGCGCGCCTTCACAAGAACAAAATAAAAGAGCATTCAAATTCCTTTAATTAGGATCTTAAGAAAATGGCTTTCAATCACCGACGTCCATTATAAGATCGCTAAGGATGTAATACAAAAAGCTCTCGCTATTATAATTAACGTCTGCGTCTGAAATTAGGGAAAATGTTTTCGAAAATAACATTGTTTTATGCAGCGAAAACAACATTCTGTTTAGTTTTGCGAGCTGTACCTCAGAAAAAGTGGCTAGAATCAAAGCGAAAAGAGGCTAGGAATGGCTAAAAGAGAAAAATAAATTACACACACACACACACACACACACACACACATACGCACACTTACACACAAATACATACATATATATCTATATAAATAAAATTAGACTTTTGTCTGTACATTTCTTGGAATTCAAAAATTTTGCGATTTCTATCCGTTTCAAGCACCCGGGAATCCGATGCGACCCTCAAAAAAAAGTTTGTCTGTCTGTCATTCTGTCATTCTGTCCTTCTGTTATTCTGTCCGTGACGCTTTTTTTGTTTAAGCATCACGTAAAAACGGCTGAAGCGAATGATATGAAATTGGGTGTCATGATAGGTGGTCACTCAACTTAAAACATAGGTGTCGAATTTTTAAAAAATATTGATTAGATTTTCAGATTTTGCGAAAATCGTTTCAAACTGCGTAAATTTGTGTTCAAGCATCACGTAAAAACGACTGAAGCGAATGATATGAAATTGGGTGTCATGATAAGTAGTCACTCAACTTAAAACATAGGCGTCGAATTTTTAAAAAATCTTGATTAGATTTTCAGATTTTGCGAAAATCGTTTCAAACTGGGTAAATTTGTGTTCAAGCATCACGTAAAAACGACTGAAGCGAATGATATGAAATTGGGTGTCATGATAGGTGGTCACTCAACTTAAAACATAGGCGTCGAATTTTTAAAAAATCTTGATTAGATTTTGAAATTTTGCGAAAATCATTTCAAACTGCGTAAATTTGTGTTCGCACATCACGTAATAACTGCAAAGGTGAAAAAATGATATTTGGTGACATGATAGGTGGTCACTCACCTTAAACTATAAGCATCTAATTTTAAAAAATCGATCAGATTTCGAGATTTTGTGAAAATCGTTTAAAACTGAGTGAATCTTTGTTCCCGCATTACGTAATAACAACCAAAGTGAATGCTATGAAATTTGGTCACACGATAGATGGTTGCTCAACGAAAACTATAGGAGTCCAATTTTTTAAACATTTTTATTAGATTTTGAGATTTTGTGAAAATTCTCTCAAAATACGTTTATATTTCTTCAAACATCACTTAATAACGACTAATACGAATGATACGAAATTTAGTGATAGGATAGGTAGTTGCTAATCTTAATTTATACGTGTTGAGAGAGAGAATTTTAAAAATATTTTGATTACATTTTGAGATTTTGCGAAAATCGTTTTAAAATGCTGAAAATTTGTTCCAGCATCACGAAATAAAGACTGCAGGGAATGAAACGAATTTGGGTGACATGATAGGTTGTCACTCAACTTAAATTCTAGGCTTCCAATTTTTCAAAAATGTTGATTAAATTTTGAGATTTTGCGAAAATTATTTCAATATGCGTAAATATTCGTTCGCGCATCACATAATTACGACTAAAGCGAATGAAATGATATTACTTAGTTACTCTCTAACCTGTAATATTTTAACAATACATAAAAATCATAACTTCGCTTTCTTTACTTTGGCAGTATACTACATCCATTCTGTGTACTCCTACAATGCTGACGAAAGTTCTTGCTTTTTGGAAATTTGCATTCACTAACCCGTCGAGGACGGGTACTTCAGCTAGTATATATATATATATATATATATATATAATTATAGTGAAACTTCTATGAGCAACCATTTCTATTTACCATTAACGCGCAGTGTTCCCGCTCTGGGAACACCAAACTCTGACGTTTTGACTGTTGCCAGTCACGAAGAATAGATTTGATTTCTATAAAAATAGTTGCGGGTGACACAGATCGTCGAGAATCCTTTACTTTTTGGCGTCATTTCCGTAAAAAAATGGTCACGATTATTTTTAACAGCACTGACATCTGCTGAAAAATGGAAGAATGCGAGAACAGCTGGATAGATTGCCCAATGCTGAAAAAAGGACAGTCTTTTGCCATCGCTCGACTTAACTATCAGCAAGATGGCGGACGATCGAAACGTTCATCGCATGCCACAGATCTAGAGACCCATTTTTGACGTAGCTGGCTGTGCGGCACAGCCAGCTGTCATCAAAAAAGGTCTCTAGATCTGTGGCACGCGATGAACGTTTCGATTGTCCGCCATCTTGCTGGTAGTTTAGTCGAGCGATGGCAAAAGACTCCTTTTTTCAGCATTGGGAAAGGGTTGCACCTCAAAGGGTTAAGCAACCCCCTCCTCCAACGGCCATCGAACGAATGCAGTCTTCTCCCATTCTGTTCGGTTAAACCTGAACGGACTGCGATTTTGAGATATTTAAAATTTCAGACATGAATTAAATGGGTAAAAGATATATAATAATAATAAGCAAATGGACTACTCACTAATTTGTTAAAAAGATAAAAACTTGGACTATTCTTGTTTCATTAAAATTCACCCAGGACAAAGACTCAGAAATTAAAAATTATAATTTCTTTTCCAAAAGCAGACGATGTGTTGTGCAGTTTCAACTTCAACCACGTGACGGAGAAAGCTAGCCTTTTGCAATAGAAATTGAAGTTTTATTTCACTGACGTATATCGTCTGCATTTTTATGAAGACTATATACGTCATAAGTAAAATTTTATACCCTCCAGTTTGCGCATGCGCATTATAAAATAAATATAATAATTATAATGCAAATGGTAAAACTACAGCTATGAGCGTTGAGAGTGACTAAAAAGGGCTAAAAATTGCGCAAAACAGAAAGAATGTCTCTAGAAATGACAAGAAATTGAGTAAAATAGAAAGAATATGGCTAAAATAGTTACTAGTAGCTTTTTCGAAAATTTGTGGCTAGTTAGGTTCTGAAAGTGGCTACATCTAGCTATTGGGAACACTGGTTTTATGTGACGCTTTTGTACAAAATAAAATGGCCGTGTTCGAATAACACAATTACTGCAGGTTTCTGCATATTTACAATAACTCGATGCGATAAATTCTAAGTGAAATCAATGAATGCATTTATATGGTCACGTCTTTGTTCTTTTCGGGTTTGCTTATAAAATAGTAAATGTCAATCATCTTCATTGATTTTCGATAAAAAGCAAAGATTGGAAGAAACTGCAAAGTTATTGGCCTTTCCGTCTTTTTTTACTCTACAATGAACTGCCAGATGTTTTAACTTCCGTGATTATGCATTTAGAATATTCAATTTGCGACTATTTGCTCAAAATGCTATCGTATTGAACTTTTATTTCAATATATATTTGTACTAATAATGATATCGTAATAACATAATTGATCGCTAAGTAGGGATGGACGCGAGACGAAAAATAAGCGTCTCGCGTCTCGCAAAATAGACTAAAAGCTTGTCTCGTCTCGCAAAAATCCCTATATCGTAATGTTAAGAATGTGCGTCTCGTCTCGCAAAAATCCCTATATCGTAATGTTAAGAATGTGCGTCTCGTCTCGCAAAAAAGCTGTAAATCTCTGTCTCGTCTCGCAAAAAAGTCGTCTCGCGTCCATCCCTATCGCTAAGGAAAACGTTAAAACTCTCGAATAAACATCTTAGGTTCTAAAATTAGGGAAAGAACATTCAATCAAGGATAATAAAAATCGCCATCGCTTTGATTATAAACACTTTGGAACAGACTTGAATTACTTCCATGTATACAACGTCGTGACTAATTATTGAATCAAATGAAAGATATTGATTTCTTAAAATCCTTAGATTGTAATCCATGAATGTCATTTTGTGAGGCCCTGAAAAATCAGCTAAACGTATGTTACGACCCCCAATTTTATTTCAATGTTATTTCTCACCTTATTTTGAACATTTATTAACCCATTTGTGCCCATAGATTTTTGCGACTTTCTTCGATTTTTGCTAATACTAGCAATAATAGATAAATTTCTGATGTCAACTTCTTGAACAAGGGATAATTTCTTTTAAAATCTTTATGCATAAAAATTGAAATGTCAACATCCTACTGGGTCACGATAAAATATTTTGTGGAGTTGAGGCTCAATACTCGTGAATAAAGGCTAGGAAAACTAAAAAACATTTTCAACTGATAGCGAAAATGCCGTCCCAAAAAAGGGACGCTAGGCATAAATGGGTTAATATTGAATATAAACGTCTATTGCTAAGTGGGAAAAAAGGATTTTTTTTCCCCGTAATTTCTGGACGACCTCTGAATTGCGATCATTCAGCGTTATTTTTTTCCCTTTGAGTGCCATTGAAAAGTGGTTTAAGTCAACGTTATATTTATCTTCATATCTCTGACGCTTTTTAAGGTATATAATTCTCAAATTTTGTATGACACCTCATTATTGTATGGAGCACATTTTACTAACTGCGAATTTTTCGTATGGGGGTCGTACACAAATTTTAAAAATGTAACTTTTTGTTTTGAAAATTAACGAGAGAATTTTTTTTTAATGGAATGTTATTTCTCACCTTATTTTGAACATTTTTTTTTCCAATTTACACTTTCCACTTATCCCTAATACATAATTAAAGCCCGTTACCACCTTTTTGGGACACCCCTGTATAAAGGAACGAGGGTCAGTTGCACCCACGCCAACAACTATCCGTCAAATCGAAGGACGAGTTGCACCGGAATCCTTACCTTGCTCCCCTCGAAAATATGCTACCGCTGGCCCTTTGCGAGACCCAAATAAAAACATTACCGTGTCCGGACATCGCTCTAGGGGACTCTTCGAAAATATGCTACCGCTGGCCTTTTGCGAGACTGCAGGGTTCCCCTATAGATGCAAAGCACCCGGAACCAGGCTTTAGAGGGGCCTTTAAATAAAAAGTCCCTTCATACTTTTTTTATTATCTAATAAAGTGAAAATTCTGAAAGATTCCAGCAGCCCTTCAGTGCGATTTAGACTATTCGTTCACGAATTTTTAGCGTTTGTAATTTTAGGAACCCCGTAAAAATATTTGCAACCAGGCCCCGTCAAACAGGAGGCCGGCCCTGCCTCCAGGATTTTGGTGCGTGTAGATCTGATAGTTTGCTCACAGGCTTGCAAAAAATAATTCTTGTATGTTACGACAAATCATTTAATGTGAGCTAGTGCCTAAATGGTGCATTTGATTGACATCAAATTAGGTACGCATATTATAGGTAACTGTCTTACATACTGTATAAATTTTAGCGAGTGTACGCCTACAGTTTTTTACATGGCTACAAAAAAGTATTCTTGTACTTTGCGGCCTGCACTCTTAACCCTTTGAGGCGCAACCCTTTCCCAATGCTGAAAAAGGGCAGCCGTTGCCATCGCTCGACTTAACTACCAGCAAGATGGCGTTCGATCGAAACGTTCATCGCGTGTCACAGATCTGGAGACCCTTTTTTGACGCAGCTGGCTGTGCCGCACAGTCATTCTTCCATTTTTCAGGCGATGTCAGTAGTGTCAAGAATAATCGTGACCATTTTTTTATACAGTCGGATACATGGGAAGAATATTTTCCAGGGGGGGCCAAAGACTACTCCAGGGAGGGGCAAAGACTACTCAAGGGGAAGGGGCGACAAAGACTCTTTAACGTACCATGTTGGTTACCATGTTGGAAAGAGCAAAAAAGCAAGGGAAAACACTGCATACAAAAATCCAAGGGGGGCATTGCCCCCCTTTGCCCTATGCTGCTGGCGCCCATGGTCAGTTATATATTTCATACTTTGCCAGTTTCTCATTTGGCATTCTATAGAATGCCTAGGAAATGTGTGAAATACTAATCATTTAATACATTGCCGGCTAGTTTTAGGCATTCTACAGAATGCCGGATTTCATGCTTTGCCGGTAACAGATACATCAAAAGAACATATTTGGTATACATTTTAGGAAGGAATAAGAGTGTTAAAAATACATTAATACATTAAATAAGAGAACCATTTAAAGAATAGTAACCATGCAAAATAGTTTTTCCACCCTCATGATAGAGATCGGGCTGAATACTTTAAAAAATATGCGAAACATTAGCATACGCTTTCAAAATAAGCATTTATTTTATGTGACGGAGAAGACATTAACTGAAATAATGTATGCAGCATGAAGAATTTTATTGCTTTAGTATATATAATTAACGCCCTAATTTTTAAGTAAAAATAGTCAATGCGTAAAAAAAAAAAAAAAAAAAAATTAAATTAATGTTAAGATAACAATCTTAACTACTCGCTGATGTTTTCTCATTCAGCTAAGTAACATAAATCTGTAAAACATTTTTTTGTTGTTGTTTTTGTGTGTGTGTGCTTTACACTGACTGATTGTCTTAATATTTGAAAGCAAACGTGGAAAAACTTAGCTGCTGCAAAAAATATGTAAACCGAAGTTTCCCAATTTATAACAGTTTGTGACTTTGAAAATGTTTCCCACACCATTAGACAAATCAATGTGAAATTTTATCCGTACACTCTGTAGAAACAAAAGAGTGTACGGATGTTAATGACGGATGTTAAGAGTGTAAAAGTTTACTCTAAATAGATAAAATTTTGTATGTTTTTCATGTTCACAGACCTTTCAGAAGTTTACAATTCAATAGAAAAGCATTGCCCCTATCGTCAGACTTATTGGTCAATAAATCTATATAAATAAAACAAAGTGTAAATTGTCCGTTAGTTAGTTTGTCTGCACCTAGCGTCGCTCCGAAACGGGTGATCGTAGACCTACCAAATTTCGTATAGAAACACTCCAGGACGGGTCCGAAGCGATTTTTTCTAAATTCGAATTATTTTAGGAAATATCGATAAAAAACATGTCGCAAAAGGCTAATTTTTGCTCCGCCTTTCACAATTGTAACCCCGCAGTAGAAAAAGAAAAAATATAGCATATCTAGGTTACCATATTTGACAATTTTATTAAATGATTCAGACTCTTGAAGTAAAAATAAAAGAACGATTTTTTTTTGTTTAGATTATTTCTAAAGATTTTTTTAAATTAAAATATCGTGGGAATGTGAAGTCGGAGCAGGAATGAAATGTTTTATACACAAAAGAAAAATAGGATTTGGAAAATTTTCCGAGACTAAAATGTGCAACTTTTTAATTTGGCGAAAAATAAAATGGTTGATGTGCGATTTTGAAGAGATGATTCTAAGCTTGGCGCAATTTATCGTAATTTCATCGTCGGCTACTTAGATTATGAATACTCCTGAGAATAAGTTTTTGAAATTTTCATTCAGTTGGAATTGTGCATTATTCTGCGCAGCTTTTCTCCATCTATTTCTAATGTATTACATCCAGAAAAAGGATGTTATAAATATCAATTTTAATTTTGTTTAATCACACTCATGAAGAATGATATACTTTCCAACTTAATGAAATAAGGAACGAAAATAGGGAAGACCCATGGATTATAATACGCTTTTAATATATAGCACTTTAGTGCGTATTTAAAATCAGAAAGTGTTTCAGATTTTCTTACTTTTTTTTCCGTTTTTTGATAAAGGCTAATATATCCAGAAGCTCTTCAGAATTAATATAGGACGAGAATAATTTGTTCCTTTTGTAGGTTTTTATCATTTAACTATCTTATTTTTGCAGCCAGGGGCGGCCCAAAAGAGTAAGCATCGCATCTGGGCGCCGGCTTCGAAGGGGCGTCATTTCGAACACAAAAACAAAGTATAGCATAAAAGGGGGCGTCTTTTTTATATTAGCAGGGGGCGACACTTACCGTAGGGCCGCTCCTTTTTTATAACATCTTAAATTCCATTCAGAATCTCAGAGATTTCAGTGCCAAGGAAGCCGGTGAGGAACAGGATTTTCTCCGAACAAGATTTATTAAGATGGTGAACTAACTGGTAGCCGGAGGCGGCTAGTAAATAATAAAAATGATAATAAAGCATCTACTTTTAAAATTTACTCCTTCGACAATTTTTAATTTAAAACTTTGAAAATGTCTTCAATAGGTGTTAGACCAGTCTACCAAGAACTTTTCGTATTTCCAGAAAATTATAGCAGTGAAAAGATATGTATATATAATAATCCACTTTCTTCTGATCTGAATTTCGTTTGCTTAAGTTGTATGTCTCTACAGTATATTTTCATGAATGCTCACTGAAAATAAATGCGCGCTGTTGCTCTCTTGTGGTTACACTCGTTACGTTGTTAACACTCTCGTAGGTGAATAATGCCGTTTATGATGATGCAAATATGAAAGGAACAGATGTGGAAGATTTATTGCTGAGTTGTATGTATGCTGGCTATTTGCAACATACAACTCAGGTATTAAGATCTGGCATCTTAATACCTGGGCAAAGTTATTTTGCAGCTAGAGATGAGCAACTGCCAGATTATCTATTGAATTTAAGAAGTGAGTACAGTATATGCTGAGTATTCATAAAATGAACTCGGGTTCTAGAAGGTTTTATTTATAAAATAAATAGTAAGCTCAAATTCAAAAGTATTTAAGTTGATTTTTAAATAGATTGTAGTCTTTAACGTAGTAGTATTTGTAATAAATAAAATTAAATTAAAACTTCATGGTTTTTTTTCCTAAAAAAACGTATATAATTTTTGCCACAATACCTTTGACACACGTATTAAGATAAGCGAAAATAAATTATTTTTTTATTAACATAATTTTTCATAATTTGATATTCATTAATATAATACTAATTGTGATAAATAAAAATAATCTATATAAATAAAACAGAGTGTAAACTGTCCGTTTGTCTGTCTGTCTGTCTGTCTGTGTCTCGCGTAGCTCCGAAACGGGTGATCGTAGACCTACCAAATTTTGTACGGAAATTCTCCAAGACGGGTCTCGACACACCTCGAAGCGATTTTTTCGAAATTCAAATTAGAAAATGTTTTATTTTATGTTTTGTCCGATTTTTAGCGATTTTTCTTGCGTAATACATAATAACGCCGGTAATTGCACTCGCAAGAAAACGATAGTTACATCATCGTATAGAGGAGAAAATTTTCTTTTAAAAACTGTTTGTTCGGACTGTGTAACATAATTTGCAGATTTTTGGGAATTTTTCAAATAAAATTAAATTTGACGCTGACTTTCGTAAAATATTTTAAAAACTACTGCATCTTGAATTCTATCTGTCATAACTTTTTTATATTTCGGCAAAAGACGGAGCACACAATTAACTCACTTTTAAAAGAAGAACGGAGGAAAAATATAAATTAGGAGAATTTTTACGAATTTTTAAGTAAAGAAGGATTTTCATTTCCGTAGCACCTGATTATCAATTTCGGTTTGATATCTTGTGGTTTGGTTGTCATGGATACAGTAACAATGATTAAAATTACCAGTTGAAAAAAATAAATAAAAACGGGCCCCGCGAGCAGACGATTTCTTTGCTTGGCTCAATTTCCTTTTATAAATACTGGATTTATTTGTGAGAAGAAAATTAAACGGAATAATCTAGAAAAACAATTTTAAAGCCCTTATAAATAGCGCAGTCTTATTTCGTATCTCTTTTCTTTTTGTAAAGGGTTGCAAGAGAGGGTGATGTATTTTTAAAATTAAAAAAAAATGTCCATTTCATGTAGTGTCTGAGGTATTTAACGCTAAAACGTGAACTTAAAAGACAGCATGTCTGAGGAAATAAGACATTTTGAAAGTGAGAAATTCACTGCAAACAGTCCATTTTCACTTTTTTGATACCGAATGACGCTGACATAGTTTTTTTTTTTTTTTTTGTGTGTGTGTGTGTCATTATATTGCAATAATCTCAGGTTATTACATATATGACGCAAATTTTAAGTCAAGAGTGAAATAATTTTGCTTTTTCTAGATTCTACATCACTGGAATTAATTCGAATTACACATGTGAGGAAATTTTTCGTTTCCTACCGTGCGAAGAACGGGCACGCAGCTAGTTTAAAATATTTTTATTTTCTTCGTGGCAAAATTTATAATGTCATCATTTAAATATCCTTCTGCATTAAAAGATGTATTGAGATAAACCACTTTGTTGAATATAAATTATTCTTCCATTAATACATTTTGAAATTATAACTTTATAAATAACCAGGAACATTATTTTAATGCACATTAAGCGAACATTATCGAAGTTCATTCAGCCATTATTGATTTATTTAAACCTCGCATAAGAAAAAGTACATCACTGTGCAATTTTCAGAAGAGTAAATCAATGCAACACCGATAAAAGCCGCGTTGCCACAATAGAAAAAAGAAATAAAAGGCAATCAAAATAATGATAACAGGGAGCTTTCTTGATATCACGCTGTCGGGTCATTTTGCAAAAGAGAACAGTAGACATTAGCTATGATAAATGTTCGGTTTCTCAGCCAGGGATTGGCATAACAGCGTTTAATGAATTATGGCAATATGCTTTTCTTTCTTTTTGGATAAAGGGACAAAAAAGAGGCTCGGTGTTTCCTCCACTTTTTTTGTAAAAAGTCCGGGACGCTGGACGAAATCGTACAAAATTGAACGAAATGGACAAAATAAAAATCACTGAATTAGAGTATTGTTATCATGTATGTTTTGTTATCATGAAAAAAAAAAAAACACCGGTATTTCGACATTTTAACAAAGATATTAATAGAACATTTTAACAAAAATAAGAATATTTTTTAAATTATTCACTAAATTTCATCACATATGAATCATATATAACCCAATAAATAAAAGATGAACTACATAGTAAAACAATTAATTTTATGGAATACTTCGCTGAAAAATTAAACTTAACAAAATAAAATAATAAATTAATTTAATTAAATTGAACATGAAAAAGGGGGTTTAGAAACTTAAGAATTTTTATTGAAAAAATAAAATAAAATAATTTTATTTTTGTTTTTACAGACTTAAATTTCTATATACCATATAACAATATAGTATTGAGGAAATAGTAAACACTTTCACAATTTTATTTTTAAATTAGTTATATTTCTGAAACTTTTGTTGGATATGAAAAATTCCTTCTTTTAATCTTCATTTGAAAATCAATCATTTGATGCAATCTTAACTTAATTCTTCAACCTGAATCACACTCAAAAACCAGAATAAATACTAAAATTCTGAACCACAACTTAAAATTAACTTAAAATTTACTTTAATTCACCTTCATTCAAGATCCAAATCTATGCTACATACTACAGACACAATTAAGTTTTTTGCCAAAACTGAATGAGAACATAAACCAAAAGGTGAACTTCTCTGCTCTTTTCTCAGTCATACAGAGATGCATAAGCAGTGCAGTCGGATGCTTCATTTAGTATAGTTAAGTGTAGAAGAAAACTATGCCCTTTTCTAAGTCATAATGAATTTCATCAGTGGTGGAGTTAGATGTTTTAGTATACTTAAAGTGTTGAATTCATTTTTTTTTTTTTTTTACACACAAAAGCAAGATAATACAGTTCGAGATAAATGTGGTAGAAAAAAAAAAGACCCAATAAGAAGATTTTATGAAGAATTAAATAAAAAGGGTGAAATTGTTGGAATATGTTGCAATGAGTGCTCTAGTAGCATTAGTCCTAAAGAATGTAGAATATGTAGAAAAATGTCCCAAAGGACGAAAGTGTGAACAAGACTGATGAAAGAATATCAGATGTATCCAGTTTAACAAGTTCCAGCCGCAATCCATCCTCATCATATCCTCTCTGAATGTATAAGATAACCTTCAGCAGCATCATTTATAGTAAAATCTAAGAAAAGTCAGAATTGCCGTAGTCAAGAATCAGTTAACCCTTTGAGGCGCAACCCTTTCCCAATGCTGATAAAAGGGCAGCCGTTGCCATCGCTCGACTTAACTACCAGCAAGATGGCAGACGATCGAAACGTTCACCGCGTGCCACAGATCTAGAGACCCTTGTTTTGATGACAGCTGGATGTGCCGGACTGTCGTCAAAAAAGGGTCTCTAGATCTGTGGCACGCGATGAACGTTTCGATCGTCCGCTATCTTGCTGGTAGTTAAGTCGAGCGATGGCAACGGCGGCCCTTTTTTCAGCCTTGGGCTATCTATCCAGATGTTCTCGCATTCTTCCCTTTTTCAGCGGATGTCACTGCTGTTAAAAATAATCGTGACCATTTTTTTTTTTTTACGGGAAATGACGTGCTAAAAAGTAAAGGATTCTCGTGGAGCTATGTCACCCGCAACTATTTTTATAGAAATCAAATTATTCTTCGTGACTGGCAACAGTCGAAGCGTCGGAGTTTGGTGTTCCCAGAGTGGGAACACTGCGCGTTAAAGGGTTAATATCTTTACAAGTGTTTTCATAAACTATAAGTGTGTATAGAGTGAGAGAAACAAGTCTCTGCATTTTTGCTTAAAAATTAAAATAAAAACAACCAAAATATTTAATCACTTAATTTTTCTAGTTTACAAATCGAAACTGAATAAAAGAGGATAAAATAGACAAAATAGCATTTTATCCGGGACGGTTCTTTCCACCCCGGACGAAATAGGACAACCCCTGACCAATTCTGATAATATTGCACTTTTTTAAGTATAATTCTGTTGCCGAGATGAGATTAAGAGTCACTCGTCTGTGAATTAGACAAATCGAAACGAAATTTCGGTTACGCAATAGATTATACGATCGTGCCAAACTATCGCAACAAGAAAGAATTCAGGTTCTGGTATTAACCCTTAGAGGCGCAACCCTTTCCCAATGCCGAAAAAAGGGCAGCCGTTGACATAGCTCGACTTTACTACCAGCAAGATGGCGGACGATCGAAACGTTCATCGCGTGCCACAGATCTAGAGACCCCTTTTTGACGCAGCTGCGCACGGCCAGCTGTTGCAAACTTATAATCCTTACGGGCTGTCCCAAATTGTACAGTGATCTCTCACTTATAAGCGCTCTTTTTTACAAGCGTTTTTCACTTACGAGCGTTTCTTATTCGTGTTCTAGCATTTTCATTTAAAGAGTTGTTTTTTTAATTACAATCTCTTGTTTTTTAGAAAGTCTCAGGTTTTCCATTTTTCAATTTAATATTTTTTTCTTGTAGTAACATGTAACAAATAATAAAATTTTATCTACTTCATCTATTTGCGACAGAAACTATCCAAGTATTTTAGCCTCTGTCTGACGCAGTATAGCCCCTCTGGATCTTGTGCCATTAAATTCCAACCATACTTCATCTATTTGCGACAGAAACTATCCAAGTATTTTAGCCTCTGTCTGACGCAGTATATCCCCTCTGGATCTTGTGCCATTAAACTCCAACCTACCAAATATTTTAGGTGAAAGGTTGTCGGGTCTTTTGGCAATTATTTTTTGTCCTAGTACGGGGGATTCATTAAAAAGTAAATTAAAGTAACAATTTGGTGGAATTTGTATTTCCTTTTATATGATAATATGGTCAGTCATCATCAGATGAGGTCATGAATTTGGAGCATTTTCTGCTGCAATTATCAGAAAATCTATGCAATTTTTCAAGTTTATAGTGTTAAATAGTTTTAATAACAGCACTACGCTTTATACTTACAATGACCATGCAGAAAATAATATTAAGTCCTTCAATAAATGGTTTAGCATTGCCATCATTCGTTCCCTAGATATTCTGTTAAATAGTTTATGTAGCAGCAATCAAGCGAGATAAATTCTGTCGATGTGAGATTTTTTTCAACACTGTTGCTAAAATAACATCGAATTCTCAGGGAACATTTTACAAACTGCCTAGTTAAAAATTATTTATCTTCCCCTCCATACATTCTCACGAAACCCTCATTAAAAAAAAAAAAAAAAAAACTTGAGAAAATTTTAAGAAACATTACGACAGTATTTTATTCCGTTTTGCACGAATATAAGAGATTTCTCTTGATCTTGCAATTATTTTTTCTTTCTTTCTTTCTATTTTTTTTTCCTCTCTTCTGTCTGTATAATTTTCAGCAGAGTGAATCAAAATGACTACGAAGAAATCCACGCTGCCGCATAATACAGCAAATCACCCCCATCACAATGATACACCATGGAGAAATGTTGATATGACGCAGCGATGCCATTTTCGGAAAACAGTGAAGTTGCCATTAGACATGATAAATTGTCAAGTTCTCAGCCAGGGATTGACATAATGGCGTTTAACCCTTTCAGGCGCAACCCTTTCCCAATGCTGAAAAAAAAACGCATTAGTTGATATCGCTCGACTTAACTACCAGCAAGATGGCGGACGATCGAAACGTTCATCGCGTGCCACAGATCAAGAGACCCTTTTTTGACGCAGCACGCTGTGCCGCACAGTGGGTCATCAAAAAAGGGGTCTCTAGATCTGTGGCACGCGATGAACGTTTCGATCGTCCGCCATCTTTCTGGTAGTTAAGTCGAGCGATGGCAACGGCTGCCCTTTTTTCAGCATTGGGCAATCTATCCAGCTGTTCTTGCATTCTTCCATTTTTCAGCAGATGTCAGTGCTGTTAAAAATAATCGAGACCATTTTTTTTTTACGGGAAATGCAGTGCTAGAAATGTAAAGGAGAATCTCGTGGAGCTATGTCACCCGCAACTATTTTTATAGAAATCCAATCTATTCTTCGTGACTGGCAACAGTTAAAACGTCAGAGTTTGGTGTTCCCAGAGCAGGAAGACTGCGCGTTAAAGGGTTAACTTTTTTGTACCCAGCATTTCTTCCCCCCAAGACTCCCCCAACAAAGACAACCCTCTGGCAGTCCTCTTATCCAAATTTCTTCGTGGTCGGTCGTATTAAGTCTCCTTGCGTCTCAACAACTGTGTCTCTAGCAAAACACCGTAATTATCCAAATATATCCGGTGTCTAATCTATCACGTGTCCAGGAAAGACGTATGCCATTACTCTTTAATTCAATTTATCTTAACGGATCTGGTGAAACTAATCTCCCACAATGCTTAATGCTATTTACGAATGTTGTTTTTTTTTGCGAGATATTTTATTTGGTTATCATTTATTTTTTTTCTGTTCAGATAGCAAAACAAGCTTAACGCTGAAATTGTACACAGCGCGAAGAATTAGTTCTGTTTAATTTCTTACGAAACTATTGAGAAAGTAAAGGCTATCTGTGTTTAGAAAAATATATCTTATTTCACAAATCCTGTTTAGGATTTTTAGACATTAGGTAGTTTTGAGAAGTTTCTTTAAGTTATATCCATAATTAAGACGGGGGCCGCAAATTAATACCCATTTGATAAATAAAACCTACTAAAGATTTCATAACTTTTCATTTTTAGATGAGCATACATGAGGTTTGTTTTCATTTAATGTAGTCACCCTGCGCATTAGAGCTGTTATAATAAAGTATACAAAACGTTGTTGTACATTATTAATTGATTAATTTATTCTTTTCTCCTATTAATTAAATCCTGTTTCCTTAATTTATTCGTTTCTTGAGTGAAAGCAACTTACCTCGTTGGTTTGCTTGCGGTATTAAAAATTGCCTGCCCTGTGACTACTATATAAGCAAACCCGGCCAGGGGGCCGGGAGTATCGCCCAATGTATGAAGACAACAAGGTTTACATAAGATTTTAAATTTTTACGTACAATGCAATTTTCAAAATTTTACTTACGATGCAAATGTACATTGCAAGATATATTCGTCCAGGATTTTTCACTTCTACAATTTTTCTATTCCTTCTTTTCTGGATTCAAGACCTTCGTTGAATCTTTAGAATAATCAGAGCTGGCAGTGCACATGTTGAGGCTAGCTCGTTTTAATTACAGTGGAATCTGTCTTACATTTTTCTTTTTGTTTCATTTTTCTTTTAACTCCTCCGCTAATCCATTTAAAAATGTAAGCACCGTTTCTCTAATGTTGATTTCCCTAATGTTCCCTTCTTTTTGGGGAAAAAAGGGGTCTCTAGAACTGTGGCACGCGATGAACGTTTCGATCGTCCGCCATCTTGCTGGTAGTTAAGTCGAGCGATGGCAACGGCTGCCCTTTTTTCAGCATTGGGGAAGGGTTGCGCCTCAGAGTGTTAATCGCCACTCAGTCAACATCCGGTATCGCTGCTTTCTTCGACTATTTAGTCACTGTCTTACAAAAGGGCAGGACAACTCTCGAATAACATATTACTTGAGCAGCAGCTGCATTCTTATTTCTGGCGTTGTCTCCAAATATATTTGTCAAATTTGTGAAGAAATATCCCTTCGAAATCTTCTGAGGAGAATACTTCACATCCAGGAGCAGCCCCTAGGGTACTGGGTATGGGAAACGAGCTAGCAGACGGATTAGCAAAACAAGCAGCTATTTACAATAGTAATTTTATCACTAAAAACAAAAATGGTAGTCGCCTCCAAAAAATAGCAACCGTTTCACTTCCAAGCCCACTATCTTATCTAAAATACATATTAAAAAAGGACAAATTAGAAAAATGGAAAATATCATGGGACACAGAAGTTACAGGCAGGTATACTTACCAATACTTTAAAAAACCATCAGAGGATTTTCTTTTAGAACACAGGAACCTTTACCTTTTTTTTACCAATCATGGACCATTCCCAGAATATTTTTTAAAAATAAACAGAGCCTCCTCCGATCATTGTAAATGCAATATGGAAGGAAATTCATTACATTGTTTCACTAATTGTAAATTATTAAAGCAATACAGAGTTTTAAAATCACCTTCACAAAGTAATGAGCAGTGGGCTGCATATGTATTAAAAAATAAAAACTTATGCAACAAAATAATAAAAGGGATTGAAGAACTACAAAATAATCAACCCAAGTATATTCATCTGATTGATATAAGACCTCATACACCAGTAAGCGATTCAGATTAAATAAATACAAGAATTTCAGTTGATAAAAACCACGTAAAAACTCTTAAATAGAACAATTTTTTTAATTATGAATTTACTAGCATTATTTCCTGACATAGAATTTTTGTTGCTGCTCTTATTTCGTTAGATTTAAAAAAATACACTTCTCATATCGAAGCCAAAATTTATTTTTCAGTATATTATTATATGTATATGTATGCTTTCAAAATTAAAAAAAAAAAAAAAAAAAAAAAAAAAACTTTCTTTCTAAAGCACATTTTTGAATATTAGTTGTATTTATTTATGTTTAAATTTTTCAAAATTACTTTTTAAGTTTATCATTCTCAAGCCTATTGTTTACTTTTAGATATTTATTTACTTTTTTTAACTTTCAAAATTGTAAAAAAAAAAAAAAAAAGAACGTGTTAAATATATGTATCTATGGTCAAATGTTACTAAGAACAATATTGTGAGCAATTGTAAACCATTGTAAACTAACTGCCTTTATATTGTATAACACTGATGTATTTTACCAATTGTAATACAAAAATTGTGCTGTAAAAAAATAAAATAAAAATGAGGGAAACCGCTGCTTGCTGGACCTGAGCCTAGAGCTAGGGTTCAGCAGGACAGTAGGACACTTCAGGAACTAAAACAGGCTTTAAACCAAATAGGTAGGCCGTTCCTGAAGGTAGTATCCTATAGTATCCCTAGGGTACTTTGCGCCCCCCTGCAAACGTAAAAAAGCGCCCTCTTTTATGCTCTAGATCAAGAATTTTCTCAGGTTTTGATTTCGAAATTGCGCCCCTTCGAAAATGGCGCCCTGATACGATGCTTACCTTGTCGGGCCGCCACTGCTCCTCACAAAAGTTAGTACTCTGTTAAGAAAGTCACCCTCGTTCTATTGCATAACGAATAATTAACTTTACAGTTTCTTTTCAAGAATTTGTTTTCATACCTATCCTTAGATATTACTCTTAGACAGTTATTTTGTGAATGTTAAATAATGACTGTTCATAAGAATTAATGAATTGAATTTTTTTTTTTGTCCGGCCCTAAAATAATCTGTAAATGCTAGATGCGGCACTGTAAATAGGGGCTATAGCATAGTATAAAAAAGTTTATGTATTTGGTGGCAATCGATCTATATTTACGGCAATCAGGGTGCACGGATAGATAGACCGATATCCTAAGCACATACTTTACGACTTTCTTGGAAGACATTACAAAACATTTTGTTTCACTTGGTATTCGAAGTTACTTGTAGCGGTCAAGTTTTGACTCTCTCCAGATATAGCTAGCTGGCAGATTACTAGCATTAACACTTATCTCATTCTATCTCCGCAAGGCTCATGCCAAAAGCAATCGCCGCGCAATCGAGATTTACGACCAGGAATAAAAACTCTCTGGGCCGCCATAAAATTATGACACAAGAGAAAACCAGGCTTCGGCATTTCCTCCTATTATCAGATACAGACCTTTTGTAATAGAAAATTTAGTTTATTTTTCAGCCCTGCCGTAGACTCTGCATCGGTATAGTCAGGCGCGTCTAGGGTCTGGATGACCGAAATTAACTATGCAGTGGTTAGTACTTCTTTTATGTGATGCATATCTGAGTATGTACGCTTTCAGTGAAAAGGAAAATAATAAAAGTTTTAGTTCACATTGTTTTTTTGTTTTTTTTTCTGCTTTGTTTATATTTAGTATCATTTATGGTAGTGTGTCGCTGCTGGAAATCTGTGTGTCATGCATGATGTAATTCGCTCTATAACTAATTTTATGTGATGCCTGCGTCTAGCGTTGTACATCCAGAAAAATTATTTCTCATAGAAATGTAATATCTTATTTTTTCGCTTACCATTGTAAAAGATTTTGCGTTAATTCAAATATTTTAAGATGCATTTAAACTTTATGTGTAAAGTTTAAATAGGGAATGGAATTTTAAAATTGTTTTATTAATAATTTTTTTTTTCGGAAGTCGCTAAATAATCCATACATCAGTATTTTATAAATATATATTCCTGATCATCTCAAACACTAAATATCCACTAAGTTATCTAATAAATCTAAAGATTATTTTCACAAAATCAATACGCGATGAGTGTTCGAATCAATGCTTTTCTAACAGTAACATATAACAGTTCTAACAACACTGCATCACCATGTCTTCCATTTCACTGATTATCTTCAAAAATGTCAGTGCTTAGATTAGCGTTTTCCAACACTACGACTGGGCAAAACGACAACTACAAAAATAAAAAAAACAGGGAGACATTCTCTGATTATCAGATTAAATAGATATTATTGGAAACTATTTTATATCTGATGAGTTCATTTTTCTTGTTTTCTTATGTACATGCTTGCTCTGGCCCGTATAAATGAGACATACTTGTGTATTAGCGTGGTCCATAACGATATAAGAAAAAAACAGAGGCAAAAATATTTGTCTCAACATTGTTGTTCTTCTACAAGGAAAGCGAATCACCAAAATAGAATTTGGATTAGTTGGAGAATGTTTAGAGATCAGTACGAGTTGAATGAAACAAACCAATAAACTATTACAAAGCTCTCTTAAAAGATTATTTAGAAGTCACAGTAAAATTTCTACTTGAAACCGCACTTAACATTTTTCCACAATGACGCCACAGTGGAGTATTCGTATCAAAATCCTGGCCAAAAAGCGAAAATTTTAAATTGGTTTAAAAACGGTAATATATATGTTTTTGGATAGCCTAGTAACTGGTGCATCATGAGATACATGTTTCTCGACCATAATTCATATCCAAAAGATGCAACACTCAGTTTAAAAGCAAGTTTCTTCATTTACGGCAAGAGATTTCAGCGTTTGCTATTACTTCGTCGTGCATTTTTTTCTTTAAATTAATTTACTGATTTGAAACTTAGTAGAATTGTAGTAAAATATATGTATTTTAATTATATGTATCTATTAGCTTGAAAAAATAATATGACTTTATTTAAAAAAATTGTAAACTTTATTTTCTAATTTTTTTTCAAAAATCCGTATTTTAAAAAGCTTTTTGAAGGGGTGTCGCGGCTTGTCGCGCCTAATTTCAACTATAATCGTAATGATTACAGTATTGAGTGTCTATTCCAAGAAAAAAATGTTCCCCCAACATCCACCATTTTTATAAAAAAAATTATTTATATAGCGCCATTTTTATTTTTTCGATAATTTTTTGATGGATGATCGCAAAAGGGATACAAACAAACGCGCTTGTATTTCTCATAAACTATAAATTATGTGCAAGTGTTTGGATAAAGGTATATAAAATTTCATTTCAGTTAAGATTTAACATCAGTATTTTAAATTCAGCATGTAATTTCTTATTTTTCTGATGTAAATTTGCTACAAGAAGAAAATGTCTACATATTTCAAAATTGCCCTTTCTTAGTCCTGTAAATAGTCCCATCTATTTACAGCTTAGTTTTCCATTTATGTCGTAAATTGTGTCCAAAGCAAAAACTCTCCTTTTTTGGTTCTCAAAGGTTGGCAACTGTGACTTCGGGTCATGGAAGTGTGAGTGTGTAAACAGAAATGCGTGCTAGCTCTTTTTTTAAAGTGCTGGCTTGAAATAAATTACTTTTCTCCCAGCTTGGAATGAGATTTTGTGGGTCTGCAAGGTGGCTTTTTTTAAGCAATTTCCTTTTAGCTGCTCTAGACAAAGGCCAAGGAAAAAGAGCAAGCTTTGTAGCAGTGAGACCCTACAACTTCTTCTTCCAGAGGGGCCCGATGGTGGTGTCTCTCTCTCTCAAAAAAAAAAAAAAAAAAAAAAAATCTAAAATTCCTCCAGATTTTATTTATGCACACGGCTGGAAGAATTTCAGATTTTTTTAAAAATCTATTCAATCAATTCTGCCATCTAGAGGAAAATGATAACTGCAAGTGCTCCTATAGACTCCTGTTCGCATCATTTTGTTGCTGAAAATGGCATCCATTGTTGTTTGGCCCCTAGTGGTGAAATGTTTTGGATGAGTGCGTATTGGAAAATCTAAAGTACCCATTTCAGTTATGAAATTGAATCCCTGATCGAAATTTAATTCTGTGTTAAAATCTCTTACTAAAACAGTCTTACAATCACCCTCCTTCAGTAACGTTTCGAATACAGCATCTAATTTATCTTCATAAGAAATTTGAGGGCTAGCGTATGTAACTTCAAATCTCACTTTATCTTGAATATGCGCAATGACCATTTGAACACCATTGATGTGGCTCGTGTAGGCACGGGTAAAGTGTTTCATATTCTTTTTATAAAGTGATTTTTGTAAAGTTTTCCTCTATAAAAATCATAACTCTAGATGGTTTTCTGTTTTGGAAACCACTGTCTATCCGTTCGACCCAAGTGAATCCTGGTATTTGAAAATCATCTGAAGGGATAGTCCATGTTTCCTTTAGCAATATCAAATCACTCTGCAGAAAAAAATGAATCAAACGGAAAAGTGACCACGGCGCGGCGCGTAGACAAAAATCCCGAAATCCCGTGCTTGAAAGAAATAGCACCCAAGTGCTAAAAAAAAAAGAAAAAGAAGAACAAGAACAAGAAAGTGATTCTGAGTGAAGACGAATATCAGAGTTAAAAAAAATCGGAATGAAAAAGTTAATCTTCAGAAGTCATTAGAAAACTACTACAGTAACTACATTTAGAAAAGTGAAAAATGTAAAAATATTTATGATAAAACTTGATTTATAGATAAGTAGTATTATATTTATAAGTATTGTTATAAGTAAAGTACTACATTTGTATATTTTTATTGTGGTTAAGGCCCGGGTACACGGCTATTTGCCTAATGGGACGGTTGCCTTGGGCGGAGGGATTTTTAAGGGGTTCTAATGCGTATTCACGTGACATCTGGAGAAAATCGCCCAAAACTCGAGACCGTTACATCGTCAGCCTCGTGGTATTACATTTATAAGTGGTATTATACAATAGCAGTACTTCCCAACAAGGGACACACCCCAGACAAGATATTTGTTATAAACCAACTTCGAGTCGTTTGGCGATATATCGCCAAATTTGGCGACAGCACATTTTTTTATATAATTTAAGAAGTATATAATACTAAAACGTCATTCAAAAGTCAATAATGATTTTAACGTTAAAACACATGAAAAAGATTTTTGGCCAGGATTTTGACACAAATACTCCACTGTATGACGGGGCGATGCAATGCCGTTATTAAAGGAAGTTTTATGCTGATAGAAGAGGTTGCAGGGACACTGTTTAGACTTTTTTAAGGGGGGGGGGGATGTCGATAAATCGACAAGTCAAATATCGGCTTTTACCAAATTATTTATTTTTTATACTATATCATCAATTTTTTACATTTACCAACCGGGTTTGTATAATCTTGCCAACTATATCAGAAATAGACAGTATAATTATATTTTTTGTTAAAATCCTTTTACCAAGTTTTCCAATTAGGTATACATTAGAAAGTCCCCCAACGGAGGGCATTCCCGCTATGGGCCTAGAAATCTAGTGCAATCCATCGGGCTTAATCCACAAACACAAACCTAAATCTGATGCAAAAGAGAAAAAAAAAATCTGAGAGGTAACCTAAAAAAATTGGAAATTCTTATGGATACACCTGTGACAATCACAAATCAAAATTAAATGATAGAAAAAAAGAAGAGTGAATATCAGAATTAATTTTTCAGACCTAGTGATACAAAGAAGAAGATTTAAAAAAAAATTGCAAGCAATTACAAGAATAACTCAACTGAAGAAGAGGGAGAATAAAAAGAATTTTTCTAGTGAATCTGGGGTTGAGGATTTGGAATTTTGAAGATGTAGGAGATTTCAACGTTGACGCTGGAGATTTTATATTATTCAAGGTCTGCGGCCAGAAAAAAAATGCAGATTTAACCCTTTAACGCGCAGTGTTCCCCTCTGGGAACACTAAACTCTTGACGTTTTCACTGTTGCCAGTCACGAAGAATAGATTTGATTTCTATAAAAATTGTTGCGGGTGACATTAGCTCCACGAGAATCCTTTACTTTTTAGCACGTCATTTCCCGTAAAAAAAATTGTCACGATTATTTTTAACAGCTCTGACATCTGCTGAAAAATGGAAGAATGCGAGAACAGCTGGATAGATTGCCCAATGCTGAAAAAAGGGCAGCCGTTGCCATCGCTCGACTTAACTACCAGCAAGATGGCGGACGATCGAAACGTTCATCGCGTGCCACAGATCTAGAGACCCTTTTTTGACGCAGCTGGCTGTGCTGCGTCAAAAAAGGGTCTCTAGATCTGTGGCACGCGATGAACGTTTCGATCGTCAGCTGGTAGTTAAGTCGAGCCATGGCAACGGCTGCCCTTTTTCAGAATTCTGAAAGGGTTGCGCATCAAATTGTTAAGCTGAGTGCTTGAAGCAATAGCAACGCTGTAAGCGGAGTACAGTATGTGAAAAGGCGTATTAAAAGTGGTCGGGACTTCCGATAGATGATGTAAATTGCAGAGCTGCCAACCTCCAATCGTAAAATATAGGAGCATCCATATATGGCGCCATAAAAGAAAAATTAAGGGGGAGGTGGTTAACTTCATTTTAAAAAATAAAACATTAGTTTCCTAACTTTAGGGAGATTTTCACTTTTTTAGAAGAAAAAAAAAAATAGCTACTTTATACATGGAGTGATAATCATACACTATACTGCAGTACTAACTAGAACGATAATCATGCACAATACCACAGTAGTAACTAAAACAACTATTTTAAACTAGTGAAACAGCATGTTATAACATGACTATCTATCTGCACTGGCAGCCATGTTATAATTCATTAATAAATATTTCACAAACACATTTCAAATGTAGATCTTTTAAGTAGATTTGAATTTGACCTTAATCGCAACATGCAGAAAATCATAAGTGAATTTTAAATAAAAATTAATAAAAACTAAATAAAACTTTAAAATAAGGGTTAATTTTTAATCATTAGGTATTGGAGACTTCAATAAAGAAATGCACAGTAAAAGATAGTCATTTACAAGAAGGATGAAGAAAGATTGAAAATGTCTCCCTGACTCTATAAATAAATTTTGAAAACCGAAAAATCGTTTTTTTTCGTTAATTATCGGATTTTCGGAGCAAATTAAAAACATCGGACAAACTCCCGTGAAATCGGAACATTTGGCAGCTATGTGTAAATATGCGGGGTGCCGTCTGATCCAGCTGACTTACTAACGAGGTTTGACTCCACTTCCTCTGATCGTTGTAGAAATGCATTTTAAATAACTATTCTCTCTCAAGCAATGAAAAGTTTAACTTGGTACTAAATTAGTCGTCATCATCGTGGATTAAGACTTCAAAAGCATGTTCCGGTTTCTTGGTCCAACAACAGTTTCCTGATTTGAATCTCTCATGGTCCTCTAGCCTTTCGGTATGTAGGAAAAGGCAGTTCTATGTAGTCTGTGCCCCGCCTGCCATGCTTTGGACATGATTTTTCTAGATTTTTTTCCACTTATAGTGGTATTAGAGCAAGAGCCGCCGGCCGCCAGACATTCGTCATAGTATAAAAGCTAAAACTTTCTCTGCACATATTCCCCAATAGAGGTAGGAACAATCGGCCACTCTAAAGTTTGCATGATCGTGGCTTTGACAGGTAACAGCTGGCAAAGGTGTATAAAATTGCAGAGAATTTTCGTCATTTCATAAAGCTTATTTTTTTTTTATATGTTCTTCTTCGCTATACTAGAAATCACTTTATCCCTTGCCAGACACTTTTCCATCGTGGCAAACCCCCGCCAGACAATCTCAAAGTCATGGAAAACTGTTGTGTTCGTAAACTCCCGCGACGAAGTACGTCAAACTGTCACAAAGCGCCAAGAACATTTTATACTGCTACATCTGAACTTTCTTAGGATGCTGCAGCGCGCTCGTAATAGAATTACGTTTTCCATGCCTTTGAGGTTGTCTGGTGGGGGTTTGCTACGATGGAAAAGTGTCTGGCAAGGGATAAAGTGATTTCTAGTACTGCTAAGAAGAACATCTAAAAAAAATTAAGGTTTATGAAATGACGAAAACTTTCTGCAATTTTATACACCGTTGCCACCTGTTACCTGCCAAAGACACGATCATCCAAACTTTATAGTGGCCGATTGTTCCTACCTCTATTGGAGAATATGCGCAGAGAAATTTTCAGCTTTTATACTATGACGAAGGTCTGCCGGCCGCGGGCTCTTGCTCTATCAGGGAAAGTCAGGGAAACAAAAACTGTGAAATCTGAAGAAATCCTGAATCATTTAACGATCTAAATGACGCTTAAATAATTTTCTATTGTCTACATGCAGTAGTAAACGTCCGTAAAAGATTTTAATTTCTTCAAAGAAAGTTCCAATAAAATTTCTCCAACAGAATGTAATGTATGAGTACTTTGGTTTGATTGTCTCTGCAGATGCATTATATTAACATAATTTTTATTACAAAACACAATAAATTTTAATAACCTATTTTAATTTTGTGACATTTGAAGCATATACACAGAAGCCGGACCGGGCAGAATGACAAAAAACTCGAAAACTTAAAACAGTTTTTACTATTGGGAATTGAGCGAATGTTTTCACATTGAATTCTTTTCTGGAATGTATAAAATTGCAGAAAATTTTCGTCATTTCATAAAGCTTATTTTTTTTATATGTTCTTCTTCGCTATACTAGAAATCACTTTATCCCTTGCCAGACACTTTTCCATCGTGGCAAACCCCCGCCAGACAATCTCAAAGTCATGTAAAACGTAATTCTATTACGAGAGCGCTGCAGCATCCTAAGAAAGTTCAGAAGTAGCAGTATAAAATGTTCTTGGCGCTTTGTGACAGTTTGACGTACTTCGTCGCGGGAGTTTACGAACACAATAGTTTTACATGACTTTGAGATTGTCTGGCGGGGGTTTGCCACGATGGAAAAGTGTCTGGCAAGGGATAAAGTGATTTCTAGTATAGCGAAGAAGAACATATAAAAAAATTAAGCTTTGACGAAAATATTCTGGTTTTATACACCTTTGCCACCTGTTACCTGCCAAAGCCACGGTCATCCAAAGTTTATAGTGGCCGATTGTTCCTACCTCTGTTGGGGGGTATGCGCAGATAAAGTTTCAGCTTTTATACTATGACGAAGGTCTGGCGGTCGCTGGCTCTTAGACTATATTCTTTAATTTTCTCAAAAAGAATAAATACTTACAATCATCTTCTAATAACTAAATTATTAACACCAAAAATCAATTGCACCAATGAATATATCCCCCGAACTGTGTTAACACGGTGACAACTATTATCACATTTCAGCGTTACATTGTTAAAACGTAAAGTACTAGTTGAAGAAGGTAACAGGTAATAGGATGTAATAAGAAGAAATACCGACACTTTCCGTATAATTTACTACAAACGAAGGTATAAGCGGTAAAACTTTACGTTAATGAGCCTTAAACTGTGAAAATAGTTTCACTGAAAATTCTTGTCCGTTAGCAGCGCAAAATAGATAAAAGAGTTTAATAAAAGGCTTGCAACAAATTAGAGGATATTAAACAAAAGTTCCACCAGTTGATTAATCTTACCAAATTTTGCTAGAACATATTGTCAGAAGGAAATAGTTTACTCCTTGGAGATTGTGACAGAATTAAGGAAAGTTTCTTCCCACTCTGTGAGGGAGAATCGAAGCGATCTTCTAATACCAAAGTATGTCGGTGGAAAACTTCAGGAAAGTACTGTGATGGTAGTGTCAGGGTTTGTTATTTTTATTTATCATAAGCCTATGGGAAAAGAGAAATTAAATCCCAACTCTTTTTAATCTTTTGTGGCGGCACGAGATCACCTCCGCGCACACAACACCCGGCAATTGAAGGCCGGTCGAATAGGTACCTTTTGGCCGAGTCGGATTGCGCCTTATTCTACCACCCATAAGTCCCTGGGTTCAAACCCAACTCTCGCCGCACGCTCTCTTTTCACTTTGTTTACTTTCGGATACATAAAAGGGCTAATAATAACCACAGGTTGATTGACCCTTTGAGGCGCAACCCTTTCTCAATGCTGAAAAACGGGTAGCCGTTGCCATCGCTCGACTTAACAACCAGCAAGATGGCGGACTATCGAAACGTTCATCGCGTGCCACAGATCTAGCGACCCTTGTTTTGACGACAGCTGGCTGTGCTGCACAGCGCACAGCGGAGGTGGTGTGCACTTAGCAATTACTGCACTTAGCAATTTACTGAAAGCTTAAGGAAATAGCTTTTTGAAAACAAGTGTATAAGTTTTATTAGAGAGTTAAATTTTAACTATCCGTGCAGAAAAAATGCAATTATTAAGGGATTTCAAGCAAGCTATCTTCAGAATTCTCGCCAAATTGTGTAAATTGATTTAAGTGAGGGGGGGGGGAATCGCCAAATTTCAGAAAATTGAAATCTTTGCATTTAGTACATCGGTGTTAACGATGAATAAAACACGTTATAGTTGATAATTTAAAAAATGCTTCTACTTTTCAAAAAAATGCCTGCTTTACTTTTTGGCGATCGAACCACATAAGTGACAGATATTTCCCATTTTGATTTCTGTTAAGTCAATGCTTCGAATGATTCCCTGAAAAAAAAATCTTGCAAAATGAGGTATGTTGGCCCTTTGGCGAGGCTTCGATTTGAAACTGGATATTATTTGAGATTGGTGTATATGATAACACTGGTTGCATGTCCTCGCTTGCTAGCGGAGTTACCCCGCTAGTAATTTATAAGTGTTGCAAGGACGCGTGAAACAATGTTAGCACCTTAAATTGGAGTCATAAGTTTTTGGTATGTATTGTGGTAATTGTTTCAGTTGTGACAGTTTTAATGTTCATTGTATGTTAGAATCCTCATGGTAGTTTCGTTAAGAAGAAAGACTTGCGTAGATTTATAATTAAACGAAATTGCTATTAAATGATACTTTTTATAAATGAGTTGGCCGATTGCAAAACTCGTCAAGCGCCATCCATATTTTTTTCTACAGGAAGTGAAAAAAACTTCTGTAGACGATATTTTTATTTCTTTATTGCTTGAAATTCGGCAGTTTATTGCAACAGTTCATTGCGAATCCAATTTCATCAGTGCTTTACCTGAATTTTATGTAGTTTTTATACTGTTTAACATACTGATTTGGATTTACAGAGTTTTGCTGCTGTATGAGGAATTTATCAAATTTTGAAACAGTACGAATTCATTATTGAGGTACGGATTCATTAATTCTAGCGCTCACAGGCATCACACAAAGAGTAGAAATTTGGATTGAGTCGAAAATATTAATACAACGCTGCTAGTAATGTAAAGAAAAATGGACATAAAAACTTTGGAATTTAATGAGTTTTGCAGCCAAAGAACATGTAATGAGTGCGAGAAGCTGAGGATGCAACAAGTTTTGATGCAGGTAGAAGCAAATGGATATAACGAACTAAGCGGCAGTCAGCAAGATGGATTTACAGTTTTCCAGCAGTATGTTATATTCAGAGCTTTATTTTTAGAAAATCTAAAGTTTTATATGTGTAAATGCATAAAGATTGATTGAGAGAAGTAAAAAGCGCTATAATCTCAATTTATGATTTTTTTTATTTAAAAAGGTTTGCATTTGGGTGACTCAAATGTTCTTTGTACAAATTTCAAAAGTTAGTACAGGTTTTTATCGTGCATACGTCACTTTGTTAATGATAGAATACTTGGTATGTTTGCAAACAGAGTTTACTGTTTCAGTAGTGAGTTTGTTCAGAAACATATTATAAGGCTGGACAAAAAAAAAAAAAACAAAAAAAACTTTTTTTCAGCAAAACTAACATTCTCCAAATTCAACTAACCACGGGAGCTTGCAAAGGATCATGGCGTTGGTTTCTTTGTCGATTTTTTTTAAAGAAAATCCAAGAAATTTTGATAAATATTTTTTGCGAGTTGTGTTGATTTTTGTTGTTCATTACCCACCCCCCCCCAAATAACGTAATAAAAAGAGATGTTCAGATACCTATGTATATTTTGTCCTTTCTGTTTTAAATTCATAACTATTTTGGTTTATAACTAATATTACCAAATAAAATTTCGCTGCAAAACTCACATTTTCCATATTTAAATTTAAATTCAATCTTTAACAGAATTATTACAAATTTAAGACAATGATCATTCAGTTATTATGGGGAAAAAAAGAAAATATATAATGCAAAAAAAAAAAATGTGTGCCAATATCGCATGTTCGTTAGTAACAATCAGTTTTTGCGTATTTTTCTAAGAACTCCAAAAAATATCAAACTTGAGTTTTTTCCGGTGCGGCTAATCAGATACATTTTCGATTACATCAAGCTGAAACGCAACTGAATTTACCTTAGCATAGATTGTACGACTGCAAAGAAAGAAATCAGATTACAGACGCGCACACAAAACAAAAAATGATTTGGTAAAAAAAGACGATAGAATCCAATCATAATCTGCTTACAGAGAAATTTTTATTAAAGCTTTCCATTCAGTACTATACAGATGAAAAATATATTTAGCAATAAAATTAGTTATTTTAAACTAACAATTTCATTGATATTTTAAAATTACGATCAAGGCTTACTCTGTAGCACACAAAATGAAGGTTTTCACAGTGTTTGGAATGTGCAGATCTTCTACAAGCTTGGGGAGCGAGATGGATTTGCTTTCATGGGCAGCGAGGACATTCCTGACCTTACATCGACAGAGGTGAGTTAAACTTCTTGGCTGGTACGATTGCGACTGTTTACCAAATAGCTGTGTGTACTTCTCGAGAAGGCAGTCCACTACTTGTCGCATTCTTGTCTTCTGTTCGGGGCTACACAGGACTACCCCTATGAGGTAGAGCAGAAAGGTCCGCACTTCGTCTGAACAGACGAAAGGATCGGGAAGCGTGTCAAAGCAAATCCTCAGGCACTTTAAGTACGATATTTGAGATTCCGGATGCAGAACGACAGTTTTTAACGCCGCGACGATCAGAGGTATTCTCCTATACCCCCTCCTGAAGTAGCCCTCTAGCTCGGGATTCAGTGGAAGACAGTCTACGGCTATGTGAAAAAAAACCAAAAGTGTAGAATAATCCAAACCATGTGTTACTCCGCTCCGATTCACGATGCACTGCCTGTAAGAAAAGAGAGGGAATGAGTAACAGCTCAGGTTTATATTTGAAACAAATACCATATTGAACGGCACTAATACCAGGAAATGTTTCACTGTTTTGGTACTGATTCTCAGCGGCACCGATTGCTTCAAGTGCAGCGTGCGGAAAAACGCGAAAGACAAAAACTCCCACATGACTACTTTTTAACCCTTTAACGCGCGGTGTCCTCGCCGTGAGGACACCAAACTCTGACGTTTTGACTGTTGCCAGTCACGAAGAATAGATTGGATTTCTATAAAAATAGTTGCGGGTGACGTAGCTCCACGAGAATCCTTTACTTTTTAGCCCCATTTCCCGTAAAAAAATTGTCACGATTATTTTTAGCAGCGCTGACATCTGCTGAGAAACGGAAGAAGGCAAGAACAGCTGGATAGATTGCCCAATGCTGAAAAAAGGGTCTCTAGATTTGTGGCACGCGATGAACGTTTCGAACGTCCGCCATCTTGCTGGTAGTTAAGTCGAGCGATGGCAACGGCTGCCCGTTTCTCAGCATTGGTAAAGGGTTGCGCCTCAAAGGGTTAACTAAATATTGGACATAAGCATATTCTTTGTATTGTAATATACATGAGGAAGAAATTTAATTGGACCTGGATGTTAAGCGCAAATTTGTTTTGTTTTGAGTAAAGGGGTAAACTTTGGTGCAGTTTAGTAATTCTAGAAGCGGAAGTAAACCTTCCTTAGAAAATTATTGTTATTAGGTGCTCCTAAGTACACAATACATATGAACAAAAGGCTTAGCGTCGGGATGGGCACAGGGTTCATGTGTCCCCCTTTCCCACCCAACTTCTTCAAAAAATCTCTTAAACAAACATTTGTTTTAAAATTTAAAAGGAACTTTTCTTTTGTGCTCTTAAATATAATGTGTGATATCCTCAAATGTTTTATGTGCCCTCCCAAACTTTCGGTAGGTCTTGGGGCGGTGATAAGCTTTCCTTAGAAAGGTGTTATTGGTTTTTCCCATACATATGGTGCATATAAACGATAGGAGTAGCGTCCGGGGAGGGGAGGGGGGGGGGGACAAGGGGCACATCCCCTAAACTTCGTCTCAAAGTATTTGTACTTGAAATATTTGTTTAATTTAAAAAGGAACTTCCCTATTCTGCTCTTAATGTCGATATGTGCTCTTCAAAATGATCAGTCACGCTACTACTATGATAGGAACTGCTTTTGAAGCCGTTTTTTTTTTTTTTTCAGTGTATCTTATAAATCTTTAAAAAACATTTTTTTTTTCATCGATTGTCTTTTACGCCATATTATAATTACTTTTTTACTAATTTCATGACAATTTGGTAGACGGCTGAAGTGTGAAGAGTACAGACTTCTGGGCTATCGTACGGCTGTTTTCTCCGGATGTAACGCGAATACGCTCTACAACCCCTCAAAATGTCTTCCGCCCAAGACATCCCTTAATTCAGCAGACAGCCCTTCTATAGACCATCCTCAACCACAAAACCAGAATATTCTTCATAATTTACACCAAATTTAAAAAGCTTAATATTTTTATTATTAAATAAATTATAATCGCTTCCGATCCATATTATGGAGAATGTTCTAACAACACTCACCTACAGTTTTCTTCTTTAAATATTGATCATAGACATTAACCCTTTGAGGCGCAACCCTTTCCCAATGCTGAAAAAAGGGCAGCCGTTGCCATCGCTCGACTTAACTACCAGCAAGATGGCGGACGATCGAAACGTTCATCGCGTGCCACAAATCTAGTCAGCTGCGTCAAAAAAGGGTCTCTAGATCTGCCATCGCTCGACTTAACTACCAGCAAGATGGCGGACTATCGAAACGTTCATCGCGTGCCACAGATCTAGTCAGCTGCGTCAAAAAAGGGTTTCTAGATCTGTGGCACGCGATGAACGTTTCGATAGTCCGCCATCTTGCTGGTAGTTAAGTCGAGCGATGGCAACGGATGCCCTTTTTCCAGCATTGGACAATTATCCAACTGTTCTCGCATTCTTCCATTTTTCAGCAGATGTCAGTGCTGTTAAAAATAATCGTGACCCTTTTATGCCGGGAAATGACGTGCTGAAAAGTAAAGGGGATTCTCGTGGAGCTCTGTCACCCGCAACTATTTTTATAGAAATCCAATCTATTCTTCGTGACTGGCAACAGTCAAAACGTCAGAGTTGGGTGTTCCCAGAGCGGGATCACTGCGCGTTAAAGGGTTATCTCGGGCCTCTCAAGACGTATTATATCAGTCATCGTATATCTCAAGACGCCAGACAATTGTAATTTAATTTTGGTTAATCAAAGTGATTAGGTAAAACATTAATTAGTGTAAAAAAAAGGTGCACATAGAACACACAATGTGAAGGTGTAGGGTTAGTGAAAGGTGGTTTTTTTTCAAGGGGGGGGGGGTGTCTCAGAATTGAGTTGCCGCAGGGCCTCTCAAGACGTACATGCGCCGCTGTCTGCAAACACTAAAGGGCGAGCGCCGAACTAGGCAACTAATTATCCTACTAGAAACTTTCCATTTTAATTGCCGAGTTCCCCTATTCAAGGCACAAGGGGACTTACTCAATAAGCAATCTTTCGGCAATCGTTTTTTTTTAATCGAGATTACAGGACACTCCCGTGTTTAGTATGGAATATCGGCATAGCAAGGTTTTATTGTAACTTTTAAAATTCAGTGTAACTTTTTTTATTTTAGGTTTTGTAGATATCAATTGTCACGGTGAAGATCTTTTCAAATGTGTTTGCCGGATAACGTTGAGGAAAGTGTGTGTGTGTGGGGGGGTTAATAAAATGTTGAAAGTCGCACAAGGTTTGCAATTTTTGATAATGGATCGCTAAATTTCATGCCGAAATGTGACAATTTATTATAAATTTTACGAGTACAGTTAGAAAATGCCTGGCGAAGATTGCGAAACCGTTTTGGTACGAGATTTTAATATACATTTCAATTGTTTTGTGGAACAAGAAAGGAAAACACGGCACACTCATAGATTATGATACACTTTCCAAACTGTATTTAAAATGGTAGAGGATAGTTGGATTATGCTTGGCGAAGGTTGTAAAATAGTTTTAGTACTTGAATTTAAGATAGATTTCGGTTCCAAAGATGCGTTTTATTTAAAAAGAAAGGCGAACATGGCACGCTTATGGATTATGATGTCTATTCCAAACAGTTAATAGGGTGAAGTATAGTTGGAATATGCTTGGCGAAGATAGTTCCAGTAGGCGATTTTAAGATAGATTTCGATTCAAATATGTGTTTTATGGTAGAAGAAAGAGTTGATTTCTTTTTTAACTCCCCCACTCTCGACAAGCTAAAAATTCGCCGCACTTTGGCGACCTTTGCAGACATACGTCTCTAGAAGTTATGCACAACTTTCAACGCTCCCAAAAGAATTAGATGAAAACTAAAGTGAACAAATTAGCGATAAACGCACCCGTTAAGAAATTGAAAGACACTGGATTATTAAAACTGCATTAATTGGCAACCCAGAATAAATAAATAAGTCGTGTAATGCTCTAGTTACATATTTTTCCAAATCACCATTTTAATTATAAATCAAGGTTGCCACATAAATACAAAAAATCATCATGGTAACTGCATATGTTTAATTATCGCCAACTTGGGTAAAGTGGGGCGTTAAAGTAGGAATCAACCCCAAAAAATACAAACCCGGCACACTCATGGATTATGATGCGCATTTGAAACAATATTTAAAACGGTAAATTATAGTTGGAATATACTTGGGGAAGATAATAAAATAATTTTAGTAGACGAAATCAAGATAAATTTCGACTCCAAAGATGAGTTTTATGGAAGAAGGGAGAAAAAATACGACACACTCATGAATAATGATGCACTTTCCAACTTAATGGAATAAGGAAGAAAAACAGGGACGACGCATAAATTATGATACGCTTTTAATATTTAGCACTTTAGTGAGTATTTAAAATCTGAAAGTGTTTCAAATTTTCTTACTTTTTTTTTTTTTTTTTTTTTTTGAGAGAGAGAGGGGGGGGGGGAGACAAATGGATTCATATATTTTATTCATATATTTATATTAAATAAAATAAATATATAAAACTCAGTCTGCCTTTTGATCAAGTCCTAGTGATTTTTTTTATTTACTAATGAAGAAGAAAAACAAAATATTTACTACACTTACCAAATCAACATCATATCAAGAATGAGGCTTTCTTCGAGTGGCTCATAGCCTTTCTTCGATTTTCGCCAAAAGCCATTCTGCGCCAGGACGCTTAAAAATCCCCAGTCGCCGGCTAATAGAGCGATCGCCGCTATCATTTCTAAGCCGGAACCGTCGTCGTCTACCAAATTCGTCCTGTTAAAGAAACTCTCGGGTCCGCTGCGGGAGTGCTCGTGCGGCTCCAGGACATAGCTGACAGTGCGATGCCCAATAGGGCCGGCCCCCGGACTCACAAGAACTGCGCAGTCCGTAATAGAGCCCCTAGAGAGAACGCCTTCCTCGGGATCCTCGGTACAGAAGGTCAAGTAGCGGGCGTACAATAAAGTTATTTTGAGGGCGATACTTCTATCAAAGCACGACCTGGTCCTCAAAGCATCTAGAAGTTTCCCACACAATGCCTGCAGCGATCCAGGTTCCGCGATCCCAACTTCCCGATGGATTTCGAGAAGTATTCCTGTCCATCTCGTTTTTTCCAGCGTATCCGATGAATCCTCGAGGAGGCATTGGAGGTATCCTGGTAGACATGGACAGCTCATTTTTAATCGTTAGGAAGATGTGCAGCCTTCAGGAAATGGTTCGCCCAACAGAGTTCTCAAATGTCTCGAAATATTCAATCTTCGTAATCGAATATTATAGGAACTTTACAATCCGAACGCTATGGAACAAGCAGAAACGACTACAAGACCTACTTGGCTCGGAAAAGTGACAAGCCGAGAGAGCAATTTCATGGGTCCTCTGGTTAAGCGCCAAGAGCAAAAAATCACGCCAACGATCTTGGCGAAAATCAAAGCTGGCGATAATATTTTCAGTGTTTACTTTTTTAATAACCTTATTATTAAATAATAAATAATTAATTAGCTTTATCCATTAATAGTTGACTAGAAAATGGGGAAGGAGGGTGTGATTTCGTAATGAACAGCGTAGAAAGAGCACAGTAATAAGCGATTGATCATAAATAAAAATAATAGACAAATTAATTGAAACAATGATTAACCAGCATTCATTGATTTATAGTTATACCAGAAAAATTTACATGAGAGGTGATTATGTAATTAACAACGTAGCGAGAGCATAGTAATAAGTTATAATCATAAATAAAAAAATCTGGAGTGACTCTACTCGACTTCCCGAACACTTACGATTAAGATCATTACCAAGCATTTAAATAAATTTTAATCGATGAATAATTCAAACATATATACAAAACTGAAACTCAATCGAATGCACCGTTTAAACGCCTGCGCACAAGAATTTCTCCCCATATGCCATTATGCCATAATATAAAAGAAATTTTTGTTGTAGCCCTGTAGAAAAACTATATGTGTATAAGTCTTATACACACCAAAATCAATACCGGTCTTAAGATGGTGATTTATAACATATATACCCAATTTCAGCTCAATCGAAGGTACCGTTTAAACGCTAGCGAACTTTCAAGAATTTCCTCCCATAGGCCATAATGTTAAAGAAATCTTTGTCGTAGCCCTGTAGGAGAACTATAAGTCATATACACACCAAAATCAATACCGGTCTTACGACGGTGGTTTATGACATGTATATCCAATTTGAGCTCAATCGAATGCTCCGTTCAGGAGCTATCGTGTTCACTCACATACACACAAACACACACACACACACATACACACATACATACATACATCTCGTAAAAATAGCATAAATGGATTCAGAAGCCCCCAAAACGTGTAAAAATACCAAAATCTCGAAGTCGAATTTTTTCATGATTACAATACTTTCCTTACATGGTACATGTTCGGAAAGTAAAAATAAACAAAGTAATTGAAATAATAAAATACAATTAGTTCCGTCAATTAATAATTAAAAAGAAAACTGGGGAGAAGACATAATTACATAATTAACCACGTAGCAAGAGCATACTAATAAGTGATTTATCATAAGTAGAAACAATAAATAATGAATTAATACACCAGAAAAAGTTACACGTGGGAGGGGGGGTAATAAAATAACACTGATGACATAAACAATTAATTATGTGTTTATGTGAATTAAATATTTTAATAAACAATTGTGTATTATGAATAAATTAGAAGTTCATTTAATCTTTCGTTAAACCTAAGACTCCATAACGTAGTATGGACACCATAACCAAAATGTATTATTAACGAATTTGCCAAACATTCGCTTTGCCTCAGTAAAATGCGGCAGAAATTCTCTTCAATCTAGCAACCTTCCCTTGAAGTGCAGCAACCCGGGGAGCTGCTTGCGCTTGTCACTGACACTTGACATGAATCGTTGGAAAAGGGTTCAGGTTTCAATAAAGCCTTTTGTTCGATTTTCCCCTCTCAAAACGCCCATCCATTTGGCCACCTGCCTGGGAGATTTTCTTCAATGGAGCAAGAAGGACAAATCCAGACGACGGACGCATGGATTATGATAAATCAAAATGATTTCTAAAATGCAGCACGAGTTCATAGTCCGGGAGCCAGCGACAGATTTTTGCGACCAAAATCCTCTCAGCCCATAATTTCTCAGATGATTAAGACGGGTTGTGTTGAAGCATGGTGATCGTCAGCTGCCGCACCATGGGTGGGTTGGGCGGCGGCCGCCTTCCAGACACGTAAAAAAAAATTAAAAAAATCAGTCATTTCCTCTTGGTTGAAAATTTCTGAAATAATAGTTGGCATAGTACTTGTTTGAAAAAAATCCGTCAGCTGGCCAAACGGCGGTGGATTATACGTCAGCTGCTCATACGAACATCTAAAAAAAAATTTTTTTTCAATGATTTCCTCCCGGTTGAAAATTTGACAGATGCTAGTTTACATTCTACTTTAAATAAAAAAACAAGTCAGCTGGCTGTATGCCGGTGGAAAACCCGTCAGCTGGCACAGTGAAAGTGTGACGCGGAAAGGTAGTGTGGCCGCCGCTAGCCTATTTCAATGCACCAGCTGACGGGTTTTCCCCCGGCATACGGCCACCTGAATTTTTTTATTATGGCAAGAATTATGTCAACTATTATTTGACAAATTTTCAACCGGGAGGAAATAACGCACTTTATTTTATTGGACACAACCCGCTGATATCCTCAATAATCCTACTATTTTCCATAATTATGTATAGAAATATAAAAAAAGAACAATCTGTGCTACTTTAAAAAAATGAAAACCACCGGTTTCCTCATTTTTAAGCGATTTTTTGGCATTTTTAGCTCCATTTTATTTCTCCCGAGTCTTTTTAAGATCCCTCCTTCCGAAACGTTTGGACGATCTGTTTCCAATGACTATTTCAAAATATCTCCAATTCCAAAATATTAATTTTTATATTCCCAAAACGATCAAATTATGCTATTCTGAAAAACATGAAAAATTTTCGCATTCAAAAGATTTCATTTTGTATACATAGCCATTCTTATATACAGGCAGACGATTTCTTTCCTTGGCTCGAAGTTCGCTTATAAATCCTCGATTTATTTTTGAGAAGAAAAATTAAACTGTGTAATCTAGAAAAGCAATTTAAAAGGAAGGAATCCCAATTTTTCCTTCAAAGCCGGATATAACGTCAATATAACGTCCTTTTCCGCTTGCAGAGCCGAATTTTATCACACAATTTTTTTGACTCGGAGAAATAAAATGGAGCTGAAAATGCCAAAAAATCGCTTAAAAATGAGGAAACTGGTGGTTTTCATGTTTTTAAAGTAGCACAGATTGTTTTTTTTTATATTTCTATACATAATTATGAAAAATAGTAGGATTATTGAGGATATCAGCGCGCTGCATGCCATACATTTATTTCATAAGGGGTGGTATATTTAAAGAAGAAAAAAAAAAAAAACCCAAAAAAAACTGAAAATCTGGAGTGACGCCACTCGAGCTTTCGAACACTTGATCGTTACCAAGCGTTTAAATAAATTTGAATCTGTCAATAATTTAGCAGAAAACAAAAATTAAATTACAATTTGGTCTTTGAATATTTTCCTCAAATGCGTATAGTTATATCCTTAATTTAGTAATGTCAAATGCGAAAAATAAGCGTTTTTCGGAAACATTTTGCCTGGTTGATTGCAACTCAATCAAATGCAGAGTTTGGACGCTAACTCACTTATCCGTCGATTTGCTGCAACGTATAAGAATTCTTTGGAATCCGTGTAAAAACTGTAAAGTCCTACACACACCAAAATTTACACAGTATGTAAGACAGTAACCTATAAACGTACCTAATTTTAGCTCAACTGAATGCTCATAATGGAGACATCAGCGCGCATTAAATGATTTACAATATAGGCAAAATGTAGGGTCCTATGAGAGAATTACGGGTCACTCTGTTTCCGTGCAAATAATGGTCACTCACTTTATAGCATTAAAAAATAAATTTAAAAAAGCTAAATTATGCCAAGTCGTGCTTAAACGTTCTATTTTCTTATATTAGTTCAGAAACAATGTTACTATAAAGCAAATAAGAAAAAAAAAAAACTTTTTACGCTACTACAGAAACATCGTCTAAAAAAATTGTCTCTAAAAATCATGATTTCTTTAAAATATTCATGTCGGTGAAACATTTTTGATAAAACAATTTTGGTGTTGCTGTTTTTTACTTGCAGATGGTCTAAGCTATTCATACGTACACACGCTTTTTCTTCATTATTTTTAAAGTATGCTCATTTATTCTTCAGTTTTCTGGGGTGATTCTGGGTCTCTTGGGGGTAATACTTGGTCAGTGATATTTTTTGATATTTTAGATGTTTTTTAAACTTATTTCCGTGTAAAAATATATTAGTATTTACTTTAACTATTATACTTTACTGTGATATTATGTTGTACTTTATCTGGGAGATGTAGACAGTTCTTCCCCAAATGCAAAACGAGCTAATTTGGAACTGTTTAGGGATAAATACTGTCTAATGACAATGAAAAAAAGATTGAAGTAGCTGCAATTATAAAAATGCAAAAACAATTCCTCCTTAGAAAATTCTAAGAGTGTGATACAAGGAATTCATACTGTACGTGAAGAGCAGAAATACTTTGCTGTGTATTATGATTTAGGTGACCAAATGTCTCTATCTCCAATTTCAGAACTTTTTTCGGTTTGTCCTCAAAATTTTAATTAACTAGGGGCCAAGGCCCCTGGACTCGCCACGCTCACTTTTCATATGAGGCATTCGGCCCCTGAGTATTTAACGCTAAAACGTGAACCTAAAAAAACAACATGCTGTGGAAATAAGACAATTTGAAAGTCAGGAGTTCACTGCAAACGGTCAAACGTTTTGATAGCGAATGACACTGACATAGTTTTTGTTGTATATGTGTGTGTCATTATATTGCCATTATCTCAGGTTAGTGCATATGACGCAAACTTTAAGTCAAGAGTCAAATAATTTAGCTTTTCTAGATTCCACATCACTGGAATTAATTCGAATTACACATATGAGAAAAATTTTAGTTTCCTAGCGTGCGAAGAACGGGTACGCAGCTAGTTTGCATTGCTTTAAAGCAATAAAGAGTGGTAAATTATGAGAAAAAAGAAATCTTTCTTTAAGTAATGAAAAAATTAGGAGCAGAGTATCTTGGCTACGTTCCTTGATTAAAAAACTTAAAAATGATAAATTTACAGGAATCATTGGTTTCCTATCTATTCCCCCCCCCAAAAAAAAAGGCTATAAAAATAACAGTAATAATAACAAAATATCAAAGAAAATCACTAAAGTGAAAAATACATTGATGCAGGCGGCAAATAAGTTTGAAAAATGTGCTTACGTAGTTCACAATATATGCTGACCTTGAAAAAATTCATTATGTACATAAAATTTCTAATAAAAATGTAAATAATCTTTGTTAAATGAAAAAATAATTTTTTATTTAAGATAATTTTCTCTAATATTTTCCACACCTATTATAATACAATTCGCACAGGGGCGTAGCCAGAAATTTTTCATGGGGGGGGGTTACGACTACTACAACTCATATATATCTATACGTGTATGTGATAATGTAGTGAAGAATATACATTTTGCATGGCAAAAAATACCTCATGGGGGGTTATGACCCACATAACCAACCCCCGTGGCTACGCCCCTGAATTCGCAGTATTGAGATTCTCATATTTTACATATTCAAACGCAAAATCGAAGCTGTTATTTAGTTTCGGCTGCTTTTTGCAGTGAGGAGTTCCACCGTGTTCAATTTTAATGCCATGATTGTCAGTTAAACACAGCAATTTGATTTGCTTTCTCTAAATAGACATAGTAGCACTTACATGAAATGATTATTTTCGCGAAGAATATTTTTGAAAGAAGCTAGGTTTTTTTTTTTCATATAAGATTTTTTTATGAGATATGTCACATTTGTGTTTTTAGTATTCCAACTATGGAGACATAATTTTTGTGCCTTGCAACTACAAATTTCGCTCCTTGCACTTACAAATATTAAATCATTGACATCTTTTGCAATTATTATCGCACAAAAATGGCCCCCCACTCAAGCCCTTGAAATATTTTGCCATTAAAATAAGCCAAAAAAAATATTAAGAAACTAGCTGCGTGCCCGTTCTTCGCACGGTAGGAAACTAAAATTTTAGTGACAAGTCTGTTTTGAAATTTGGATAGGGCTAGAAAAAGACAGTTATGTGGGTTCTTCTAAACTGAAGATCTTACACAAAATTACGTTAAGTGCTGAGCACCAGCAATAGTGTAAAGATAACCGGATAACCGCAACACAGTGGCGTACACAAGGAGGGTTAAGCATCCCCCCCCCCCTCTATCCAATTAAGCCAGTATGGAATACGAATATTTTTATAGCATAGTGAACTTTTCTGTTTTATTTCAGTACTAAAATGTTTGATTAGCTTGTTCAAGTCAAACATTGACGCAACAGCCGACTGTGGAGACAAGGCTTGTGTTGTCCAACCGTGCCTTCGCGACCATGGGCTCTGGGGTGCGGATGCATAATGCTCGGCAAGGTGGTCAGCCTGACGCGAAGCCCCCGGTATTTGACCCCAAAGCAAGCTCGGTCCTCATTTCATCGACCCCCTAAAGAGATGAAAGGCTGAGTGGAACACCGCTACACCACTGAGCTTCGATGCGTTTATCAGTAGTGTGATATTTTTTATAAGTTTCACCTTCATCGAGTCTAAGTCTACGTGGGTGCTTCGGCATGGGCGCACATACGAGCACTTTAACCCTTTAACGCGCAGTGTGTCCGCTCCGGGAACTCCAAACTCTGACGTTTTGACTGTTGCCATTCACGAAGAATGGATTGGATTCCTATAAAAATAGTTGCGGGTGACATAGCTCCGCTAGAATCCTTTAATTTTTAGCAGGTCATTTCCCGTAAAAGAAATTGTCACGATTATTTTTAACAGCACTGACATCTGCTGAAAAATGGAAGAATGCGAGAACAGCTGAATAGATTGCCCAATGCTGAAAAAAGGGCAGCCGTTGCCATCGCTCGACTTAACGACCAGCAAGATGGCGGACGATCGGAACGTTCATCGCGTGCCACAGATCTAGAGACCCTTTTTTGACGACAGCCGGCTGTGCTCGCGCAAAAAGCTGCGTCAAAAAAAGGGTCTCTAGATCTGTGGCACGCGATGAACGTTTCAATGGTCCGCCATCTTGCTGGTCGTTAAGTCGAGCGATGGCAACGGCTGCCCTTTTTTCAGCATTGGGAAAGGTTTGCGCCTCAAAGGGTTAAGGCGTGGAAGTGGGGGGGGGGGTTGAGATTTCTTGCATTTGTAAGGGAGCGGACTCATGTCGCCTTTTCAAACAATTTAGTACTTTAGTACTGAAATAGTAATAATAAAAATCAGTATGCTATGAAAATGTTCACTGTACTGACGGCTAGAAAGAGGGGGCCCGATCCTCCACCTATTTCCCTATATAAGCACGCATGTCTTTTGGAATTCAAATGTACATGACATTGGTGTAAATTGGTATGTAAAATTGGGGAGGGGGGCAAAATGCTTTGGCAAGTAGCATTGCGAGAGCAAAATGCTTCCTATTGTAAGAAAATATTTTCAAATAGGTGAAACTCTCAATTTTCTTGAAAAATTTAAGATGGCAATTGCCCCCCTTGCTCTTAGTAAGTTACGCCTATGGAATGAAGTGACTACGCCTATGGAAGGATGACTATCTATGACAATGATAATCAGTGTCGTAATAATAGGGTGGCAGAACGGACGCCTATGGAATGAAATGACCTATGGAATGAAGTGACTACGCCTATGGAAGGATGACTATCTATGACAATGATAATCAGTGTCGTAATAATAGGGTGGCAGAACGGACGCCTATGGAATGAAGTGACCTATGGAATGAAGTGACTACGCCTATGGAAGGATGACTATCTATGACAATGATAATCAGTGTCGTAATAATAGGGTGGCAGAACGGACGCCTATGGAATGGAGTGACCTATGGAATGAAGTGACTACGCCTATGGAAGGATGACTATCTATGACAATGATAATCAGTGTTGTAATAATAGGGTGGCAGAACGGACGCCTATGGAATGAAGTGACCTATGGAATGAAGTGATTACGCCTATGGAAGGATGACTATCTATGACAATGATAATCAGTGTCGTAATAATAGGGTGGCAGAACGGACGCCTATGGAATGAAGTGACCTATGGAATGAAGTGACTACGCCTATGGAAGGATGACTATCTATGACAATGATAATCAGTGTCGTAGTAATAGGGTGGCAGAACGGACGCCTATGGAATGAAGTGACC